>RXID01021857.1:295633-347656 GCA_005019695.1 Trichopus zeylanicus subsp. travancoricus
TACTACTACTACTACTACTACTACTACTACTACGACCAGCACTACTACTACAGTACTGCTACTACTACAACAACAACAACAACTACTACTACTATTGCTGCTACTCCAACTACTACTATCATAATTACTACTACTACTACTACCACTACTACTACTACTTCTTCTACAATTACTACTACTTTGACTATTGCTAGTACTACTACTAGTTGTACTTCTACTACTTGTACTACTACTACTTTACGTCTACTATTGCGACTACTACTACTACTACAAATATGAGTAATACTCCAACTACTACTACTACTACTACCGCTTCTACTACTACGAACATTTCTACTACTACTACTCCTACTACAACTATGAGTATTACTACCACTACCACTACTTCTACTATTACTACCACTACTAGTACTCCTACTACTACTACCATTATGACTTCCACAACTGCTACTACTACTCCTCCTCGTACTACTACTTCTACTATTACTACTCCTACAACTACTACTACTCATACCACTACTCCTCCTTCTACTATTCCTTCTTCTATGCACATTCCTAGTACTACTCCCACTACTACTACTACTTCAACCTCTAGGATTACCACTACTGGCACTAGTAGTACTACTTGCACTACTACCATAACTACTACTGCTACTATTATAACTACGACTACAACTATTGTTGCTACCGCTATTGAGACTATTACTACTCCTGCTACTACTATTACTACTCCTATTGCTACTTGTATTACTGCTACTACTGCTGCTGCTACTCTTGCTACTACTACTACTGCTGCTGTTGCTACTATTGCTTCTGCTGCTACTAATATAGCTACTACGATGATAGCTATGATGACAACTACGATTGCCACTTCTACTACTACTGCAACTACTACTATTAATACTACTCTGACTAGTAATTCAACAGTTGCTGCTCCTACTGCTACTCCTACTACTATTACCACTGTAACTACTACTACTGCTACTACCTCTATGACTACTTCTTCTTCGACTACAACAATAACTACTTCTACTACAACTGCTACTGCTACTACTCTTACAAATGCTACTATTACTACTGCTTCAACTGCTATTGCTACTTCTATGATGACTATTACTACTACTACTGCTGCTGCTTCAATTGCTTCTGCTACTACTACTACTGCTGCTGCTACTATTGCAACTATTGTAGCTACTACTACTACTATTAGTGCTACTGCTACTACTCTTGCTACTACTACTGCGACTACTACTACTTATACTACTATTGCTACTGTTACTACATCTCTTACTACTATGACTACTACTACTATTTATGTCACTATAATTGCTGCTACTCCAACTGATACTACTACAGCTAATACTACTGCTGCTACTACTAGTATCACTACAAAAACTATTACAATAACTACTACTACTTATATAACTATTACTGCTACTACTACTACTACTAGTTCTATAACTACATCTACGACAGATACTACTACTACTTCTATTACTACTATGATAATAATCACTATTACCACTACTGCTACTTTTGGTATTGATCCTCCTCCTCCTCCTCATCCTACTTCTACTACTACCACTACTTGGTAGTGCTAGTAGTAGTTATCAAAGTAGCCTAGTAGTAGTAGCAGCCGTAGTAGAAGAAGTAGTAGTAGCAGTAGTAGTTATAGCAGAAGAAATTGTCATAGTAGTTGTAGTAGCAATTGTAGTAGTAATAGCAATTATGGTAGTAGTATTAGTCAAAGAAGTAGTAGTTTTAGTGGTAGTAGTTATAGTATCACTATTAGTAGTAGTAGTAGAAGAAGAAGAAGTTGTAGTAGTAGTGGTAGTAGTAGGACTAGTAGTAGTAGCTTTAGAAGCAACAGCAACAACAATAATAGTAGAAGTAGTAGTAGCAGTCATAATAATAGTAATAGTAATAGTAGTAGTAGCACTAGTATCATTAGTAGCAGCAACAATTATAATCATAGTATTTGTGTATTAGCTGTAGTAGCAGTAGCAGCAATAGCAGTACTGGTAGTAGAAGTACAAGTAGAAATGGTAGTAGCAATAGTAGTAGTAGTAGTAGTAGTAGTAGTAGAAGTAAATAGTAGTAGCAGCTATAAAAGTAGAAGCAACAGTAGTAGTAGTTGTCGCAGTGTTAGTAGTATCAAAAATAGTAGTAGTAGCAATAGTAGCTGAAGTAGCAGTAGTAGTAATAGCAGTAGTACAAACTTATGAAGTAGTAGTAGTGGTAGCGGTAGTAGTATTATTAGTATGAGTGGTCATAGTATTAGTACGAGCATTAGTAGTAGTAGTAACAGTAGTGGTAGAACAAGTTGTAGTTGGGGTAGAAGTAGTGGTAGTAGTAGTTGTCCTAGAAGTAATACCAGTAACTATAGTAGTTGTCATAGAAGCAGCTATATGAGTAGTAGTAGTAGTAGTTGCAGTGGCACCTGTAGCAGCTGTAGGAGTAGTTATAGTAGTACTAATAGTTGTTGTCGTAGTGATAGTTATAGTGGTAATAACAGAATTATAAGTAATAGTAGTAATAGTAGTGATGGTAGTAGTAGTAGTTGAAGTAGTAGTAGTAGTAGTAGTAGTAGCAGCAGCAGTAGTAGTAGTAATAGGAGGAGGAGTAGTAGTAGTAGTAGTAGTAGTAGTAGTAGTAGTGGTACTAGTAGTAATAGTAGTAGTGGTACTAGTACTAATAGTAGTAGTAGTAGTAGTAACACTAGTATTTGTAGTAGTTATCGCAATAGTAATAGTAGTAGTACTAGTAGTAGTAGTAGTAGTAATAGTAGGCGTAATAGTAGCCGTAGTAGTAGTAGTATTCATAGTAGTAGTAGTAGTAGTAGTAGTAGTAGTAGTAGTAGTAGTAGTAGTAGTAGTAGTAGTAGTAGTAGGAGTAGTAGTAGCAGCAGTAGTAGTACTCGCAGTTGAAGTTGCAGTAGTAGCAGTAGTGGTCGTAGTTGTAGCAGTAGTAGTAGCGATAGTCGTAGTAGTGCTTGTAGTTGTAATTATAGTAATAGTATTATTATTGATAGTAGTCATAGCAGTAGGAGTAGTAGCAATAGTGGTAATAGTACTAGTAGCAGTAGTGGTACTAGTAGTAGTAATAGTAGTAGTAATAGTAGTAGTAATAGTAGTATTACTTGTAATAGTAGTAGAAGTAGTGCAATAGTAGTAGTAGTTGTTGTTGTAGTGGTAGTAGTAGTAGGAGTAGGAGTAGCAGCGGCAACAATAGTGGTAGTAGTAGAAGTAGCAACGACAGCTGTAGCAGTAGTAGTTGCAGTAATAGTAGCAGTAGTAGTGGTTGTAGTAGTAGTGGTAGTGGGAGAAGTAACAGCATTAGTAACGAATGTAGTGGTCATAGAAAAAGTGGTTGCAGTAGCAATAGTATTCATTATTGTAGTAGTAGTTGCAGTCATTGTAGTTGTAGTAGCAATAGTAGTTGTACTAGCTATAGCAGTTGCAAAAGTAGTAGCACTAGTAGTAGTTGTAGAAGTAGTAGCAGTGCTTGTAGGAATAGGAATAGTAATCATTGTAGTAGCAACAACAGCAATTGTAGTAGCTGTAGTAGTAGTAGTAGTAGTAGAAGTAGTAGTTGTACTAATAGGAATAATAGTAGTAAAAGCAATAGTTGTAGTAGTAGTGGTAATAGTACTAGCACTAGTAGTAGCAGTTATTGTAGTAGTAGTTATAGTAGTGGTAGTAGCAGTAGTAGCAGTAGTTGTAGTAGTAGGAGTGAAAGCAGCTGAAGTCGTAGTGGAAGAAGTAGTATTAGTGGTAGTAGTAGTGGTTGTAGTATTAGTAGTAATAGGAGTAGTAGTAGTATTAGTAGTAGGATCGGTAGTAGTGGTAGCAATAGTAGTAGGAGAAGAAGTTGTAATAGTAGTAGTGGATGTAGCAGTTTTAGTATTAATAGTAGTTGAAGTAGTTGTAGTTGTAGTAGTAGCAATAGAAGCATTAGTAGTAATAATAGTAGCTATAGTAGTAGTATCTGCTGTAGAAATATTAGTAGTAGCAATAGTAGTTGCTATAGGAACAATAGTCATACTAGGAGTTGGAGTTCCAGTTGTGGTAGTAGTAGTTGTAGGAGCAGTAGTAGTACTAGTTGTAGGAGAAGAGGTTGTAGCAGCAGTAGTAGTGGAAGTAGTAGTAGTACCAGTAGTAGCACGAGTATCAGTAGTGGCAGTAATGGTTGTTGTTGTAGTAGTAATAGGAGTTGTAGTAGAAGTAATAGTGGTAGGAGTAATACTTTTGGTGGCAGTAGCAGTAGTTGTAGTAGTGCTAGTAGTAGTAGTAGTATTAGCCATAATAGTAGGTGTAGTGGTAGGAATAGTAGTAGTAGTTGGAGCAATATTAGTAGTAGTTGTAGCAACAGAGGGCATAGTCGTAGCAGCTACAGTACTTGTACGTGTAGCTGTAGTCGAACTAGTAGGAGTAGTTACTATAGCAGTAGTAGCAGTAGTAGTAGGAGCAATAGTAGTAGGAGTAGTAGTAGAAGGAGGAGAAGTTGAAGAAGAAGTAGTAGTAGTAGCAGTTGTTGTTATTGTAGTAGTAGTAGCAGCAGTAGTAATAGATGTAGAAGCAATAGTTATTGTTGCAGTAGTAGTGTAGTTGTAGTTGAAGCAACACAAGTAGTAGTAGTATAAGTGGTAGGAGTAGTAGTTGTAGTAGAAGTAGTAGTAGTAGGAGTAGTGCTAGCAATAGTAAGTTGTAGTAGTATTAGTAGTAGTAGCAGTAGCAGAGGTAGGAATAGTAGTAGTCGCCGTAGCGAAAATGCTAGCTGTAGTAGTGGTAATAGTAGCAGTAGCAGAAGTAGTAGCAGCAGTTGTAGTGGTAGCAGTAGTTGTAGTAGTTGCAACAGTAGCTAAACCTGTAGTAGCAATGGTAGTAGTTGTATTGGTAGTAGTAGTTGTAGCATAGTAGTAGTAGCAATAGTGGTAGCAATAGTAGTAGCAATATTAGTAGTAGTAGTAGTAGTAGTAGTAGCAGTAGCAGCAGTAGTATTAGTAGTAGCAGAAGTTGGTGCAATTGTAGTAGTAGCAATAGGAGTAGCCGTTGTAGTAGTAGCAGTAGTAGTAGCAGTAGTAGTAGTAGTTAGAGAAGCAGTTGTAGTAGCTGTAATAGCAGTAGCATTAGCAGTTGTTGTAGTAGTTGTAGCAGTAGTGCTAATAGTAGAAGTCGTAGCAGTCGTGGTTGTGAAAGTAGTTGTAGCAGTAGTAGTAGCCCGTAGTAGCAGAAGTAGTAGTACAAGTAGTCGTAGTAGTAGTAGCAGTAGTTGTAGTAGTAGTAGTAGGAATAGTAGTAGAAGTAGTAGTAGCAGTAGTAGTATTAGTCGTAGTAGTAGTAATAGTAGTAGCAATAGCAATAATAGTAGTAGTGGTAGAAGTAGTAGTAGTAATAGTTGTAGTAGTACTAGTAGTAGTAGTTGTAATAGTAGTAGTAGCAGCAGTGGTAGCAGTAGTACCAGTAGTAGTAGCAACGACAATAATAGCAGTTGTAGCACTTGTAGTAGTTGTAGAAAAAGCTGTAGTAGAGGAGCTGAAGTAGTTGTAGTAGTAGTAGGAGTAGTAGTTGTAGTTGAAGAAGTGGTAGTGACAGTAGCAGCAGCAAGAGTGGTAGTAGTAGTAGCAGTGTTAGTTGTCGCTAAGTAATAGAAGTAGGAGCAGTAACTGTAATAGTAGTAGCGATAATTGTAGTTGTGGTAGAGGTGGTACTAGTGGTAGTAGCACTACTACTACTAGTAGTAGTATTAGCAATAGCAATGGTAGTAGTCGCAGCAATTGTTGCAGTTGTACGAAAAGTAATAGTAGTCTGAAAAGTACTAGGAGTCACATTTGCAATTGTAGTAGTTGTAGTAGTAGTAGTAGCAACAGTAGTAGTTGTTGTATTAGTAGTAGTAATTGCAGTATGAGCAACAGTAGTAGTAGTTGTAGTAGTAGTAGTAGTAGTAAGATTAATAGATGTAGTAGTAATAGTAGTAGCAGTAGTAGCCATTGTATCAATCATAATAGTGATAGCAGTAGTAGCAAAGGTAGCCATAATTGTTGCAGAAGTGGTAGATGTCGAAGCAATAGTAGAAGTAATAGTAGTAAAAGTTGTAGTAGTGGTAATAGTAGTAGAAGTAGCAGTAGTAGTAGTTGATGTAGTAATAGTAGTAGTTGTAATACTAGTTGGACAAGTAGTAGTAATAGCAGCTATAGTATTAGTTGGAATCGCAGTAGTTGTAGTAGCAGAAGTAGTAGCTATAGTAGTAGAAGTAGCCAAAGTAGTAGCAGTAGCAGTAGTATCAGTAGTAGTAGTAGCAGGAGTAGTAATAGTAATAGTAGTGGCCACAACAAGAGTAGCAATAGTAGTACTAATTATTATAGTAATCATGGGAATAATAGTAGTAGCAGCAGTAGCAACAGTAGAAGTAGTTGTAGCAGTAGTAGTAATATAGTAGTAGTAGTTGTAGCAGCAATAGTAGTAGCAGTAGTAGTAATAGTGGAAGTAATACTCACAGTAGTAGTAGTAGTAGCAGTAGTTGTTGTAGTACTAGTTGTAACAGTAGTAGTAGTAGTAGTAAGAGTGGTAGCGGTAGCAGTACTAGTAGAAGTAATTGTAGTTGTAGTAGTGGTAGTAGTAGTAGTGGCAGTTGAAGTAATAGCTGTTGTAATAGAAGTAGTATTAGCAGTATTTGCAAAAGTAGTACTGGCACCAATAACTGTAATAGTAGTAGCAGTCGTAGAAGTAGTAATAGTAGTAATTATAGTAGGAGAAGTAGTAGAAGTAGTAGTAGTAATATAATAAGTAGTAGTAGAATTAGTGTTTGTAGTAGCTATTGCAATAGTAGTAGTAGTAGTGACAGTAGTAGCAGTCGTAGTAATAGTAGTAGTAGTAGAATTAGTAGTAGTAGTAGCCGCAATAGTGATAGTAGTAGTAGAAGAAGAAGTAGCAGTAGCAGCGATAGTAGTAGAAGTTGCAGTAGTTCTAGCAGTAGTTGTAGCCGTAGTTGTAGTCATAGTAGCCGCAAAAGTAGTGGTATTATCAGTAGTAGTAGCAGCAATTGTAGTAGCAGTAGTAGCCATAGTAGTAGTGGTAGTAGTAGTAGTAACAGTAGTAGTTGTAGTAGTGGTAGTAGCAGGAGTAGGAGTAGGAGTAGTAGTTTGAGTAGTATTAGTTGGAGTAGTGGTAGAAGAAGTAGCAGTAGTAGTACTTGTAGGCAAAGTAGTAGTAGCAGAAATAGTAGTAGTACTAGTAGTGGTAGTATTCGTTGAATTAGAACTAGTAGCTATAGTACTAGTGGTAGTATCAATAGTAGTAGCAGTAGTAGTGGTAGTAGCAATAGTAGCAGCAGTAGTTGTTGTATTAGTAGTTTTAGTAGTTGGGGTAGTAGTAGTAGTAGCAGTAGTTGTAGTAGTAGTAGGAGAACTTGTAGTAGTACTAGTAGCAATAATAGTAGTAGCAGTAGTTGTTGTAGTTGTTGTAGTAGCAGTAGTAGTAGCAATTGTAGTAGCTGCAATACTTGTAGAAGTAGTGATTGCTATAGTAGTAGTAGCAATAGTGGTATCAGTAGTAGTAGTTGTAGAAAAAGTAGCAGTAGTAGCAGTAGCAGCAGCAGAAGTAGTACCATTAGTAACAATAGTAGCCACAATGGTAGTAGTAGTACTAGTAGTAGCAGTTGTAGCAAGAGTAGTAGTAGTAGTAGTAATAGTAGTAGTAGTAGTAGTAGTAGTAGTAGCAGCAACAACAACAAAAGAAGGTATAGTAGTAGCAGTAGTGAAAATAGTATTAGTATTAGTTGCAGTAACAATAGTAGTAGCAGTAGCTGTTGTTGTAGTAGTAGTAGTCATAGTAGTGGGAGTTGAAATAGTAGTTGTAGTAGTAGTAGTAGCCATTGTTGTAGTAGAAGTAGCAGCAGTGGTAGTAGCGGTACTCCTTGTAGTAGCAGTAGCTGTAGTAGTTGTACTGGTAGTAGCAGTTGTAGTCATAGTAGTTGGAGATGTAGTTGTAGTAGTAGTAATAGCATTAACTATAGTAGTAGTAGTAGTAGTAGTAGCTATAGTTGTAGTTGTAGGACTAGTAGCCGCAGCAGTAGTAGTAGTCGTGATAGTAATTGTAGTAGTTGTTGCAGTAGTAGCAGTTGTAGCCATAGTGATAGTTGTTGTAGTAGTTGTAGTGGTAATAGTAGTAGAAGTCGTATCACTTGTGGTAGTAGAAGTAGAAGTAGTGATAGTAGCCCGTAGTTTCAAATGTAGTTGTAGTAGTAGTTGTAGTTGTACTAGTTGCAGTAGTAGTAGGAATGGTAGTAGCAGTTGTAGTAATACTAGTAATAGCAATTGTATTAGTAGCAACAATAGCATTAGTCGGAGTAGCTGTAACTGTAGTAGCTGTAGTAGGAGAAATAGTAAAATTTGTAGTAGTTGTCCTAGCAGTAGTAGTAGTAACAATAATAGTATTCATAGTTGCTGCAACAGTTGTAGTTGTACTAGCAGTAGTAGAAGTAGTAGCAGTAGTAGCTGCAGTAGTAGCCATAATTGTTGTAGTAGTAGCAATGGTTGCGGCAACAGCTACAACAGTAGTAGTTTTTGTAATGGTAGCAGTAGTGTCAGTAGTAGTAGCGACAACAACAACAGTAGTAGTAGTGTAGTAGTAGTAGTAGTTATAGTAGTAGCAGTAGTGATGTTAGCAGCAGCAGCAGCAGCAGTAGTAATAGCATCAATAGTAGTAGTACTAGTAGTAGCAGAGCTAATAGAAGTAGGAGAAGTAGTAGTAGCAGTTGTAGTAGTAGTAGTAGTAGTAGGAGTAGCAGTTGTAGTAATAGTAATAGTAGTAGGAGTAGCAGTTGTAGTAGAAGTAATAGTAGCAGTAGTAGTGGTAGCAGTAGCTGGAGTGGTAGTAGTAGTTGAAGTAGTAGAAGCAGTAGTAGCAGAAGTAGTAATAGTATTAGTAGTTTTAGTAGTTGGGGTAGTAGTAGTAGTACTAATAGGAGAAGCAGTAGTTGCAGTAGTAGTAGTAGGAGTAGAACTATTAGTAGTAGCAGTAACTGTAGTAGTGGTAGCCAAAGTTGCTATAGTTATTGTAGTAGCAGTAGCCGTAGCCATTATAGTTGTAGCGACAGAAGTTGTACTAGTAGCAATTGTAGCAGTACTAGTAGTAATAGCTGTAGTAGTAGGAGTAGTAGCAGTACTAGCTAAAGTAGTAATAGTAGTAATAACAGTAGGATTAGCAGTAGTCGTAGTAGTAGCTGTAGTTGTAGTAGCTGTAGTAGTAGCCATAGCAGGAGCAGTATAGTGACAGTGGTTGTAGTAGTTGTAGCAGTAGTCACAATTGTAGCAATAGTGGCTGTAGTAGTTGTTGTTGTAGTAGTAATAGTAGTAGAAGTCATAGCAATCGTGGTAGTGGCAGTAGAAGGAATAGTAATAGTAGTAGTAGTAGTAGCAGCAGTAGCATTAGTAGCAATAGTAACAATAGTACCATTAGTCGGAGTAGTAGTAGCAATAGTATCAACAGTAATTCTAGCAGAAGTAGTAGTTGTCATAGCGGTAGTAGTAGCAATCGTAGTAGTAGTATTAGTAGTACCTGCTACTGTTTTAGTGGTCATAGCAATAGTAGAAGTAGTAGCAATAGTTGTAGCAATAGTTGCGGCAATTATTGTAGTAGTAGCAGTCGTAGCAGCAACTATAGTAGTAGTATTTGTTGTTGTAGTAGTACCAGTAGTAGCAGTAGTAATAGCGTTAACAACAACAGTAGTAGTAGTGTAGTAGTAGTAGCAGTAGCAACGGTAGTGGTAGTAGTAACAATAGATGTATTAGTAGCAGTAGCAGCCATAGTAGTTGTAGTAGTAGCAGAAGTGCTAGAAGTAGAAGTGGTAGTAGCAATAACAATAGTTGTAGCAATGGTAGTAGCTGTAGTAGTAGTAGCAATTCTAATGGCAGTAGTAATTGTAGTAGGAGTAGAAGTAGCGGTACCAGCAGCAGCAGCAACAGTAGAAGTAGCAGCAGCAGCAGTAGCAATACCAATAGTAATAGCGACAGCTGTAGTAGCAATAGTTTGTAGTAGTTGTAGCAGTTATAGTAACAGTGGAAATAGCTGTAGTAGCCGTAGTTGTTGTTGTTGCTATTGCAGTATTAGTAGTAGTAACAGTAGTAGTACTTGTAGCTATAGTAGCAGTAGTAATAGTAGTAGCTATAGGAATAGTAGTAGTAGTCATAGAAGTAAGAGTGACAGTAGTAGTTGTTGTTGTAGTAGTTGTAGCAGAAGTAATAGAAGTAGTAGTAGTAGAAGGAGAAGCAGTAGTAGGAGCAAAAATTGTAATAGGAGTAGCGGTAATAGTAGTAGTGGTAGAAGTAGTAGTAATGGTAGTAGCACCAATAGAAGTAGCAGTAATAGTAGTAGTGGTAGTAGTAGAAGTAGTAGCAGTAGTGGTAGTACTCACAATATTAATAGCAGTAGTAGCAGCAGCAGGAGTAGTAGTACTAGCAGAACTAGTAGTAGTCAGAAAAGCAGTTGGAGTGGTAGCAGTAGGAGTCGTAGCAGTAGGAGGAGTAGTAGTAGTTGTTGTACTAGTTGTTGTTGTAGCAGTAATAGCTATAGTAGTTGTAGTAGTAGTAAGATTAGTAGACATTGTAGTAATAGTACTAGCGGTACTAGCCATTAAAGAAGTCATAGAAGTGGTAGTAGTAGTAGCTGTAGTAGGCAAAATCACAGTAGTAGTAGTAGTAGTAGTAGACATAATCGCTGTAATAGTAGTAGTAGAAGCAGTAGTAGTAATAGCCGTAGAAGTAGTAGTTGTAGTAATAGTAGTAGTCACAATACTAGTAGTTGAAGTAGTAGTAATAGTAGCAGTAGTATTAGTAGGAGTTGCAGTAGCAATAGAAGTGGCCAAAGTAGTAGTAGTAGTAGTCGTATTAATAGTATTAGTAGCCGTAGTCACAGTAGTAATAGTAGTATCAACAGCAGAAGTAGTAGTTGTAGTTGTAGTAGTAGTAGTTGTAGTAGTAGTAGTTGTTGTAGTAGTAGTAGTAGTAGTAGTAATGGTACTAGTAATAGTTGTAGTAAAAGTATTTATAGCAGGAGCAGTAGTAGTGATAGTAGTAGTACTAATGGTACTAGTAATAGGGGTAGTAATAATAGTAGTATTAGTTATAGTAGCAGAAGCAGAAGTAGCAGAAGTTGCAATAGTAGTAGTAGTAGAAGTAGTAGCAGTAGCAACAGTAGTAGTAGCAGTAGTAGTAGCAATAATTGTAGTTATAGTAGTAGTAGCAGTAGTAGATGTTGTCTAAGAAGTAATAGTACTAGTAGCAGGAGAAGTAGTAGTTGTAGTAGTAGAAGCACTAATTGTAGTAGTAGTAGTAGTGGTAGAACAAGTTGTACTAGTGGTAGAAGTAGTACAAGTAATTGTAGTTGTTGCCGTAGTAGCAGTCATATGAGTAGTAGCAGCAGTAGTAGTAGTAGTAGTAGTAGTTGTTGTTGTTGTTGTTGTTGTTGTTGTAGTAGTTGTAGCAGAAGAAGGTGTAGTAGTAGTAGTAGCAATAATAGTGTTAGTATTAATAGCAGTTATAGTAGTAGTAGTAATCATAAAAGTAGTAGTAGTAGTAGTTGTTGTAGTAGTAGTCATAGTAGTGGGAGTTGTAATAGTAGTTGCAGTAGTAGCAGTAGCTATTGTTGTAGTAGCAATAGTAGCAACGGTAGTAGCAGTAGTCCTAGTAGTAGTAGAAGCAATAGTAGTGGAACTAGTAGTAGCAGCTGTAGTCATAGTGTAGTCGGAGAGGTAGTTCTATTAGCAGCAGTAGTAGTAATAGTACCTATAGTTGTAGTAGTAGCACTAGGAGCAGCAATAGTAGTGGTAGTGATATTAGTTGTAGTAGTTGTAGAACATGTAGCAGTTGTATCCATGGTGATAGTTGTAGTAGTAGTAGTTATAGTGGTAATATTAGTAGAAGTCACCACTCGTGGTAGTGGAAGTAGAAGTAGTGATAGTAGCCCGTTGTGGCAAATGTAGTTGTAGTAGTAGCAGTAGTAGTAGCAGTTGGAGTAATACTAGTAGTAGTAGTTGTACTAGTAGCAACAGTAGCATTAGTCCGAGTAGTAGCCACTATAGTAGATGTAGTAGTAGCAATAGAGAAATTAGTAGGAGAAGTAGTAGTAGTAGTAGCTATAGTAGCAGCAGCAGTAGTAGTATTAGTAGTAGCTGCAGCAATTGTAGTCGCAGTAGCATTAATAGAAGTAATAGTAGTAGTAGCAGCAGTAGTAGCCGCAATTATTGTAATAATAGCAGAGGTAGTGGCAACAGCAACAGTAGTAGTAGTCATTGCAGAAGTAGCAGTAGTGTCAGTAGTAGCAGTAGTGGTGTTAGTAGCAGCAGCAGCAGTAGTATGTAGTAGCAGTAGTAGTTGTAGTAGTAGCAGTATTGGTGTTAGTAGCAGCAGCAGTAGTAGTAATAGCAGCAATAGTAGTAGCACTAGTAGTAGCGGAAGGAGTAGAAGTAGGAGAAGTAGTAGTAGCAGTTGAAGTAATAGTAATAGCAGTAGTAGTAGTGGTAGTAGTGGCAATAGTAGCGGTAGGAGTGGTAGTAGTAGTCTAAGTAGCAGTAGATGCAGTAGTAGTAGAAGTAGTAGTAGTATTAGTAGTTTTACTAGTTGGGGCATTAGTAGTAGTACTAATAGTAGCAGCAGTAGTTGCAGTAGTAGTAGCAGGAGGAGAGCTAGTAGTAGTAGCAGTAACGGTAGTAGTGGTAGCAGAAGTTGTTCTAGTTATTGTAGTAGTTGTAGCAGTAGCTGTTGTAATTGTAGTGGCAAAAAAAGTAGCAATAGTCCGAGTAGTAGTAGTAGCAGTTGTAGCGGTACTAGAAGTAGCTGCTGTAGTAGTAGCACTAGTAGCAGTACTAGCAGAAGTAGTAATAGCAGTAATGATAGTAGCATTAGCAGTAGTAGCTGTAGTAGCTATAGTTATAGTAGAAATAGTAGTAGCCGCTGCAGCAATAGTAGTAGTGATAGTTGTTGTAGTTGTTGTAGTAGTAGTCATAGTTGTTGCAATAGTGGTAGTAGTAGTAGTTATTATAGTATTAATAGTAGTAGAAGTCATAGCAGTCATGGTAGTGGTAGTAGCAGTAGTAGTGGTAGTAGAAAGAATAGCAGCAGTACTAGTAGTAGTAGAAGCAGTAGCATTTATAGCAACAGTACCATCAGTCGGAGTAGCAGTAATAATAGTATCAATAGTAATACTTGTAGGAGTAGTAGTAGCAGCAGGAGTAGTAGTATTAGTAGTACTTGTAGCGGTTTTAGCATCGTAGCAGCAGTAGAAGTAGTAGCAGTACTTGTAGCAGTAGTAGGGGCAATTGTTGTAGTTGTAGCAGTTGTAGCAACAACTACAACAGTAGTAGTTATGTAGTAGTAGGACTAATTGTAGTAGTAGCTGTAGTAGCAATAGTAATAGTGGCAACAATAATAGTAGCAATAGTATAGTAGTAGTAGTAGTTGTAGTAGTAGCAGGAGCAATAGTAGTCGTAGTAGTAACAGCAGCAGTAGTAGTAGCAGCAGTAGTAGTTGCAAAAGTCGTAGAAGTAGGAGAAGTGGTTTTAGCAATAGCAATAGTTGTAGTAGTGGTAGTAGTTGTAGTAGTAGTAACAGTTGTAATGGTAGTAGTAGTTGTAATAGGAGTAGTAGTAGTAGTAGTAGTAATAGTAGCAGCCGCAGTAGTAGTAGTACCAATAGTACTAGCGGTAGCCGTAGTAGTAGTAGTTTGTAGTAGTTCTAGTAGTTATAGAAGGAGTAGAAATAGCTATAGTAGTAGTTGTTGTTGTTTCTGTTATGGTTGTTGCAGTATTAGTAGTAGTAGCAGTAGTAGTACTTGTAGTTGTAGTAGTTGTAGTATCAGTTGTAGCTATAGGAGGAGGAGTAGTAGTTATAGAAGTAGGAGTGGCAGTAGTGGTAGTAGTTGTTGTAATAGTTATAGAAGAAGTAATAGACATAGTAGTAGCAGTAGTAGTTGTAGAAGAAGCAGTAGCAAGAGCAGTAACCGTAATATAAATAGCGGTAGTAGTAGTAATGGTAGAAATAGTAGTAGTGGTCGTAGCACCAATAGAAGTAGCAGTAATAGTGGTAGTGGTGGTAGTAGTAGTAGTAGTAGAAGTGGTACTAGCATTTTTTTATAGTAGTAGTAGTAGCAAAAGCAATGGCAGTCAGAAAAGTAGTAGTAGTAGTAGTAGGAGTAGTAGTATACTAGTAGTAGTATTAGTTGTAGTTGTAGTAGTAGTAGCTGTAGCAGTTGTCCTAGTAGTAAGATTAGTGGACGTTGTAGTAATAGTACTAGCTGTAGCAGTCGTTAAAGTAGTCGTAGCAGTGGTAGCAATAGAAGCAGTAGTAGCCAGAATCACATGAGTAGTAGCAGTTGTAGCCATATTCGTAGTAGTGGTAGTAGTAGAAGTAGTAGTAGTAATAGCAGTAGAAGTAGTTGTAGTAGTAGTAGCCGTAGCAATAGTAGTAGTTGCAACACTAATAGTAAAAGTAGTAGTAATAGCAGTGGTAGTATTAGTAGAAATTGCGATAGCTGTAGTAGGAGAAGTATTAGTAGTAGTAGTAGCAGTAGTATTAATACTATTGGTAGCCATAGCGGTAGCAGTAGCAGTAGCAGTAGAAATAGTAGTAGTAGTACTAGTACTAGTACTAGTAATTATTGTTGTAGTCGTAGGAGTAAAAGTAGCAGCTGTAACAGCAGCAGTAGTAGCAATAGTATTAGTAGTAGTAGTAATACTTATAGTAGTAGCAATATTAGCAGAAGTAGTAGTAGTAGATGTTGTAGTAGTACTTGTAGTAGTAGTGGTCGGAGTAGTATTAGTAGTTGTAGAAATAGTAGTAGTGGTGGTGGTAGTGGCAGTAGTAGTTGTTGTTGTAGAAGTGCAGTTATTGTCGTAGTAGCAGTGGTAGTAGTAGTAGTAACATTATTAATCGGGAAAGTAGTAGGAGTAGCAGTAGCAGTAGTAGTAGTGGTAGCAGCAGCAACAACAATAGTACTAGTAGTATTAGTAATAGAAGTAGCTGTAGTAGCTGCAGTAGTAGTAGTTGTAGTAGTAGTAAGATTAGTAGATATAGTAGTAATAGTAGTAGCAGTAGTAGCTATTTAAGCAATGGTAGCAGTGGTAGCAGCAGTAGCAGTACTAGCCATAATTGTAGCATTAGTTGTAGTTGTCATAGTAAAAGTAGCAATAATAGTAGTAAAAGTAGTAGTAGTCGAAGTAATAACAAGAGTAGCAGCAGTTGTAGTAGTTGTTGTAGTAATAGTAGTAGTTGTAATACTAGTGGTAGAAGTAGTAGTAATAGCAACAGAATTATTAGTAGGAGTAGTAGTAGTAGTTGCAATAGTAATAGCTGTAGCTGAAGTAGCAGTAGTAGCTATAGTATTAGTACCAGTAGTAGTAGTAGTAATAATAGTAGCAGCGGTAGTTATAATAGTAACAATAATTATTATAGTAGTGGTAGGAGTAATAGTTGTGGCAGCAGTTGAAGTAGTAGTTGCAGTAGCTGTTCTCGCAGCAGCAGCAGCAGTGGTATTAGCGATACTAGTAGTAATACTTACAGTGTTAGCAATAGTAGCCGTAGTAGGAGTAGTAGCAGTTGTAGAAATAGTAGTAGCAGTAGTGGTAGTAGTAGTAGTAGTAGCTGGGGGAGTAGAAGTAGCAGTAACTGTAGTAGTAGAAGGGGTAGTAGTGGAAGTAGCAGTAGTGATAAAAGCAGTATTAGCAGTATTAGTAGTATTAGGAGAAGTAGTAGTGGTACCAGTAGCCATAATAGTAGTAGCAGTTGTAGTAGTAGAACTAGCAGCAGTTGTAGTGGGAGAAGTAATAGTAGCAGTAGTAGTAAAACGATAAGTAGTCGTAGTAGTTGCAGTAGAAGCAATAGTAGTAGTAGCAGTTGCAGTAGTAGTAGTAGTAGTAGTAGTAGTAGTAGTAGTAGTAGTAGTAGTAGTAGTAGTAGAAGTACTAGTACTAGTACTAGAAGTAATAGTACTAGTAGTAGTATGTGCAGAGTAGCAGTAGTAGTAGTAGTAGTAGTAGTAGTAGTAGTAATAGTAGCGTAGTAGTAGAAGTAGCAGTAGTAGTAGCAGTTGTTGTAGTTATAGTAGTAGTAGCAGAAGTAATAGCAGTAGTGGAAGAAGTAGTAGTAATTGTAGTACACGCAGTAGTAGTAGTAGTAGTAGCAGTAGCAGCAACAGCAACAGCAATACTTTTAGTAGTAGTAGTCACTGTTGTAGTAGCAGTAAAAGTTGCGTTAGTATTATCAGTAGTAATAGCAAAAGTTTTAGCAGTAGTAGTAGCCATAGTAGTAGTAGTATTAGAAGTAGTACTAGTACTAGTAGTAGTACTAGTAGTCATAGCTGTAGCAGCAGCAGTAGTAGTTGTTGTTGTATTAGTAGTAGTAGTAATCATAGTAGTAGCAGTAGTAGCAGTTGCAGTAGTATTAGGGGTAGTTGCGGTAGTAGCAGTTGTAGTAGTAGTATTACTAGTTTTAGTAGTTGGGGTAGTTGTTGTAGTACTGGTAGTAGCAGTAGTAGTAGTAAGAGGAGAGTTAGTAGTAGTAGCAGTCACAGTTGTAGTAGTAGTAGTAGTTATTGTAGTTGCAGTAGTAGCGGTTGTGGTAACCGCAGTACTTGTAGGAATTCTGGTTGCTGTAGTAGCAGTAGCAATAGTGGTATCTGCAATAGTAGTAGTAGGGAAAGTAGTAGTAGTAGCATGAGTAGTAGTACCAGTGGTAGCAGTAGAGGTAGTACTACTAGTAGTAGCAGTAGTAGCTGCAGTAATAGTGGTAGTGGTAGTAGTAGTAGTAGTAGTAGTAGACAAAGATGGTGTAGTAGTAGTAGCAGCAGAAGTAGTATTAGTATTAGCAGTTGCAGGAGTAGTACTACTTGGAGTGATGGTACGAGTTATAGTAGTAGTAGTAGTAGTAGTAGTTATAGTAGTAGAAGTTATTCTTGTTATTGTTGTTGTTATATTGTTGTTGTAGTAGTAGTAGTGCGAGTTGGAGTAGGAGTAATAGTAGTAGTATCTGTTGTAGTAGTAGCAACAATCGTAGCATTAGCAGTAGCGGTATTTGTTGCATTACTTGAAGCAGTTGTCGGAGTAGTAGTAGAAGTTGCAGTTGTAGTAGTTGTAGTAGATGTAGTAGTAGTGGCAGTAGTAGTAATAGTAGGAGAAGTAATTGTACTAGTAGTTCTAGTAGCAATAATTTTAGTAGTAGCAGTAGTAGTAATAATAATAGTAGTAGTATTAGTAGTAATAGTAGTAGTAGTAGTAGTAGTAGTAGTAGTAGTTGTTGTTGTTGTTGTTGTTGTAGTAATAGTAGTAGAAGTAGCTGAAGTAGTAGTCATAGGTAAGTAGTAGTAGCACTAGTAGTAGTAGTAGCAGCAACAACAGCAGTAGTAGCAAGAGTAGCAGTAGTAGTAGCAGTAGTAGTGGTAGCAGTAATAGTAGTAGCAGTAGTAGTAGTAGCAGGTGCAACAACAGCAGTAGTAGCAAGAGTAGTAGTTGTAGTAGTAGCAAGAATAGCATGAGTAGTAGTAGTAGCATTAGTAGCAGCATTAGTTGCAAGAGTAGCTGTAGCAGCAGCAAGAGTAGCAGGAGGAGGCGCAGTAGTAGTAGTTGTAGTAGTTGTTGTTGTTGTAGTAGTAGTAATAGTAGTAGTAGGCGTAGTAGTAGTAGTAGTACGTGTGGAAGTTGTAGTAATAATAGTAGAAGTAGCTGAAATAGATGTGGAAGTAGTAATATTAGTAGTGATAGTAGGTGAAGTAGTAGTAGTTGTAGCAGCAGTAGAAGTTGTACTAGCAGTAGTAGCACGAGCAATAGCAGCAAAGGTATTAATAGTTATATTATTATTATTATTATTGGTATTGGTAATAGTAGTATTAGTCGTATTAGTAATACTAGTAGTAGTAGCAGCAATAGTCGTAGTAGTAGCGGTGGTAGTAGTAGTAGTAGCGGTGCAGCAATATTAGTAGTGGTAGAAGGAATAAAAGTAGTAGTAGCAGCAACAGCAGCAGTTGTTGTTGAAGTAGTAATAGCAGTAATAGTAGTAGTAATAGTTGTAATAGTTGCAATAGTAGTAGTTGTAGTAGTAACAGTAGTAGTAGCGGTAGTGGCAGAAGTAATAGTAGTAGTAATAGAATGAGCAGTAGTAGTAGTCACTGCAGAAGTAGTAGTAGTAGTAGTAGTATAGTAGAAGCAGAAGTGGTAGAGGTAGTACAAATAGTAGTACTAGTATAAGTAATACTGGTAGTGCCAATTGCTATGGTAGTAGAATTCACAGTAGTAGTAGTCGCCGCTGTAGTAGTAATAATAGGAGGAGTAGGTATAGTAGTAGCAGCAGCAACAACTACACTAGCAACAATAGTAGCAGTAAAAGAAGTAGTAGTAGTACTAGCAGTAGTAATAGTAGCCGTAGTTGGAGTAGTTGGAGTAGTAGTAGCACTATAAGTCGTAGTAGTAGTAGTAGTCGTAGTAGTAGCTATAATAGTTGTGGCAAAAGTAGTAGTGGAAGTTGTAGTAGCCGGAGCAGTATTAGCAGTCATAGTAGTAGAAGTAGTAGTAGCAGCAAAAGTAACAGTTGTAGTAGTTGTAGAAGTAGAGGTAGTAGTAGCAATGGCAGAAGTAGTCATAGTAGCAACAACCGCGTTAATAGCCCTAGTAGTAGTAGCAATGGTAGTGGTGGTAGTAGAAGTAGTCGCAGTAGTAGTAGTCAGAGTAGTAGTAGTTGTTGTTATTGTAGTAGCCATAGTAATAATAGTAGTTGTAGCTACAATAGTGCTAGCAGTAGTAGTATTAGTAGCAGTAGAAGTAGTAGTAGTAGCAATAGTAGTTGTTATAGCAGTAGTAGCTATAGTAGCATTAGCAGTAGTATTAGGAGTAGTAGCAGTTGTAGTAGTCGAAGTAGTAGTAGTAGTAGTAGGAGATGTAGCAGCAACAGGAGCTGCAGTAGTAGTAGTATCTGTAGGAGTAGTAGTAGTAGCAAAATGGACAGTAGTAGAGGTAGTAGTGGTAGAGAGCAGCATATGTTATTGCAGTAGTTGTACTATTAGATAGCAGGTAGTAAGGTAGTAATAATAAGTCATGTAGTAGTTAGAAGTAGTAATGGTGGTGGTGTTGGTAGCAGTAGTTGTAGCAATAGTAGCAGTAGTTATAGTAGTAGTAATAGCTGTAGTGATAATAGTAGTAGTAGCAGGAGTAGTAGTAGTAGTAGTAGTAGTAGTAGCAGGAGTATTAGATGTAGCAGCAACAGTAGTAGCAGAAGCAACTGTAGTAGTAGTAGTAGTAGTTGCAGTAGAAGTAGTATTAGTAGTAGTATAGTAGTATTAGTAGTTGTAGCACTAGTAGTAGTTTCAACAGCAGTAGTTGTAGTAGTAATAGTAGTTGATGTAGTAGTTGTAGTTATTATAGTGGTAGTATTAAAAAATATTATAGTTGGAATAGTAGTAGGAGTTGGAGTTGGAGTAGTAGTATTAACAGTAGTAGTTGTAGTATTTGTAGTAGTTGTACTAGTAGCAGTAATAATAGTTGTACTAGTAGTAGAAGGAGTAGTAGTCGTGGCAGAAGTAGTAGTTGTAGTAGAAGTGGTAGTGGTAGTAGTAGAAGTAGAAGTCGTCGCTGGAGTAGTAGTAGAAGTAGTATTAGGAGTAGCAATCATAGTAGTAGGAGTAGTAGTAGCAATAGAAGGAGTAGTTCTAGTAGTAGTAGTAGTAGAACTACTAGTAGTAGTAGTAGCTGCAATAGTAGTAGTAGTAGTAGTTATTGTTGTTGTTGTTATTGTAGTAGTAGTAGTAGTAGTAGCAACAGTAGCAGTAGAGGTAGTAGTAGCAACAATAGTAGTTGTAGTACTCACAGTAGTAGTAGTAGTAGTAGTAGTAGTAGTAGTAGTAGTAGCAGCAGTAATTGTAGTAATAGTTGTCATCATGGTAATAGTCGTAGTCATGGTAGCAGTGGTAGTAGAAGTAATAGTAGTAATACTAGTAGTGGTAGTGGTGGTAAATTATAGTAGTAGGAGTAGTAGCAGTTGTAGTAGTGGGTGTAGTAGTAGTAGTAGCATAAGTAGTAGTAGTAGTGCTCATAGTAGTAGTTGTTGTTGTTGTTGTAAAAGAAGTAGTAGTTGCGGTATAAGTTGTAGCTATAGTGCTAGTAGTAGTAGTTGTTGTAGCAGTAGTAGTAGTACCAAGTAATAGTAGTTGGAGTAGGAGGAGTAGTATTAGTAGTAGCAGCAACAGTAGCAATAGTAGCACTACTAGTAGTAGTAGAAGCAGTAGTAGTACTACTACTATTAGTAGCAGCGGTAGAAGTTGTAGTAGTAGTTGTAGTAGTAGTTGTAGCAGTTAATGCAGTTGTAGTGGTAGTAGTAGTAGCAGTAGTAATAGTAGTAGTTGTTGTTGTTGTAGTAGTAGTAGGAGTGGATGTAGTAGTAGGAGCAATAGTAGTATTAATAGTAATATTAGGAGTAGTAGTAGTAGAAGTAGAAGTAGCGGTAGGAGTTGGAGTAGGAGTAGTAGTAGTAGAAGTAGTAGTAGTCGTAGTTGTAGTAGTTGCAATAGAAGGAGTAGGAGTAGGAGTAGTAGCAGGAGTAGGAGTAGGTGCAGGAGTAGGAGCGGGATTGGCAAAGTAGTAGTAGCTACAACCGTTGTAGACGCCGAAGAGATGTAGTTAGCAATAGTGGTTGTTGTAGTCTTAGGTTGTTGCACTAGTAGCTGTAGGAGTAGTAGTAGCAGCAGTAAGTTAGGTGTAGGGGCTCGTAGTCGTAAGTAGCAAAGCTGGAGTAGGAAGTAGGAGTTGTCGTGGAGAGTATAGTGGAGGAGTAGTAGAAGTATCGTTAGAAGTAGTAGTCGTAGTACTAGTAGCAGCCGGCACCAGCTGCCAGCAGCAACAGCAAAGAAGTAGCAAAAGAGCAGTAGTAGTAATAGTAGTATGAGTAGTCGTAGTACGTGGTGGTAGATAGTAGTAGAAGCAACAACAATTAGTAGTCTTAGTAGTCGTCTTATCAGTAATGGTAGTATTAGTAGTAGCAGTAGCAGTAGTGGTAGTAGCAGCAGCAAAAGTTGTAAAAGTAGCCGCAGCAGTAGTAGTAGAAGTTGTAGTAGTAGCAGCTTTAGTAGCAGTAGCAGTAGTAGTAGCAGTATCCGTTGTAGTTGTAGCAACAGTGGCAATTGTAGTATTAGCAATAGCAGTAGTAGCAACAGTAGTAGTAGGAGTGGTAGTAGTAATAAGACAAGTAGTACTAAGACCAATAGTAGAAGTAGTCATATTAGCTTTAGTAGTAGGAGAAACAGCAGAAGTAGTAGCAATAGCAGCAACAAAAATTGTAGAAGCAGCATCAACAACAACAGGATTAGGAGTGTCTGTAGTAGGTGTAGGAGTAGTAGTATTAATAGCAAGAGCAGGAATAGGTGTAGAAGTAGTAATAATAGTAGCAGCAGTTGTCGAAGTGATAGTAGTAGTTGTAGTAGAAGTCTGAGGAGTGGCAGTAGTAGTAGGGGGAGTAGTAGTAGTAGCAGCAGCAGCAATAGGAGTAGGATTAATAGTAGTAATCTGCTGCCACTACTACTACTAATGCTACATCTACTTCTATTACCACAACAACTACTACTAATGCTACTAATGCTACTTCTACTTCTATTACAACAACAATAAATACTACTAGTAATGCTACTACTACTACTAGTATTACTACAACTACTACAACAACTACTCTGATTGCTACTATTACTATTACTACTGCTGCTGCTACTACTATTACAACTATTGCTACGGCTGTTGTTGCAGCCACTACTACTACTAGTACACTATAACTACAACTACTACTACAGCTATGACTACAAGCATAACCACGACTAGTCCTACAACTATGACAATAAGCACAACCACTACTACAACAACTACTACCATTGCTACTGCTACTACTACTGCTACTACTACTACTACTGCTGCTGCTACTACTACTACTACTGCTATTACTATTACTACTACAATTACTACTACTACTACAACTACTACAACAACAACAACTACAACTACTAGTACTAGTGCTACTACAACTACTACTAGTACTCCTACTCCTACTACTACTGCCACCACTACAACTTCTACAACTATTACTGCTTCTACTACTCCTCCTACTGTTAATACTACTACTACTACTACTACTAAAACTACTATTGCTACTCCTACTATAACTCCTACAGCAGCCACTACCACTGCTAGTACACTACAACTACAACTACTACTACAAGCACAACCACGACTAGTCCTACAACTATGACTACAAGCACAACCACTACTACAACAACTACTACCATTGCTACTGCTGCTGCTACTACTACTACTACTACTACTCTTACTACTATTACTATAATTACTACTCCTACTACAACTACTACTACAACAACAACTACAACTACTAGTACTAGTGCTACTACAACTACTACTAGTACTCCTACTCCTACTACTACTGCCACCACTACAACTTCTACAACTATTACTGCTTCTACTACTCCTCCTCATGCTCAACTACTACTACTACAACTCAAAACAACTACTATTGCTACTCCTACTACAACTCCTATTACTTGTACTACTGCTGCTACTACTACTTCTCCTCCTACTACTACAACAACAACTACTACTAATACTACTACTCCTACAATAACAACAATAATAACAATTACTACTGCTACTACTACTACTGAAACTCCTACTCCTTCTACTACTACTAATACTACTTTTACTACTACAACTACTAACACAACAACAACTACTACTACTACTTCTTCTATCACTACTAGTACTACTATTCTTGAAACTACTACTGCTACTACTACTACTATTGCTACTGATACTACAATTACTACTCCTATTACTACAACTACTACTGATACCACTTACTATTACTGCTACTACTTCGACTACTACAACTATTTCCACTCTTATTGCGACTGCTGCTACTACTTTTACTGCTTCTCATACTACTAGTCCTACTACTATTAATAATACTCCTAGTACTACTACTACTACAATTGCTCGTAATACTACTTCTACTCCTACACCTTCTCCTCCTACTACTACTACATCCACTTCTATTACTACTACTACAACTATTGCTAATAGTACTAATACCACCACCACTACAACTACTACAACTACTACTGCTACTATTGCTACTACTACTACTATTACAAATAGTATTACTCCTACTAATAGTACTACAACTTGTTCTGCCACTACCACTACTACTACTACAGCTGCTGCTACTACAACTGTTGCTACTACTACTGCTGCTGCTGCTACTACTACCTCTACTACTGCCACTACTGTTATTGCTACTACTATTACTACTACTACGACTACTTCTACTTCTACTACTATAACAACTTCTACTACTCGTGTTGCTACTACAAATAATACTACTATTACTATTACTATTACTACTCCTACTACAACTGCTACTACTACTACTATTATTATTGCTAATATTTCTACAACTGCTACTACTGCGAGTACTACTACTACCACTACTATTGCTACTGCTACTAGTGCTCCAGCTACTACTACTGCTACTAATGCTGCTACTGCTGCTACTACTACTACTATTGCTACTACTACTACTATTACTAATACCGCCACAACTCCGACTACTACTACTCCTACTACTACTACACCTACTCCTACTACTCGTAATACTACTACTACTAAAACTACCACTTTTACTACCCAACTACTATTACTAATACTATTAATGTTAATATTGTTGTTACTATTACTAATACTGCTACAACTACTCCTACTCCTACTACTACATCTACTACTCCAACTACTACTACTCCTACTACTATTCCAACTCCAAATACTACTAATACTATGCCTACAACAACAACAACTACTACCACTACGACTACTACCACTGCTACAACTACTATCTACTATTATTAATATGACTTCTACTGCTGCTACTACTACTAGTACTACTCTTACGACTACTATTACTACTACTTCTACTACTACTACTACTACTACGACTATTACTGCTACTAGTACTAGTCCTATTGTTGTTGCTGCTGCTGTTGCTACTCCAACTACTACTTCTATAATTACTACTGCTACGACTATTACTACTACTACCGCTACTACTACTACCACCAGTACCGCTTCTGCTATACTTCAACTGCCGCAACAACAACTACTACTGCTATGAGTAATACTCCTACTATTATTACTGCTACTACTTCTACTACTACTAATATTACCACGACTACTATTACGACTACTACCACTATTACAACAACTACTACTACTACTACAGTACTACGACAACTACTACTTCTACTGCTACTATTAGTACTACTACTACAACCACAAAAACTACAAAAATTACTACTACTACTAATACTACTTTGACTTCTACTACCACTACTGCCACTCCTATTACTACTACTACTACGACTACTCCGACTGCTATTACTACTCGTACAAATACTCCTACTATTCCGTCTCCTATACGTATCACTACTATTACTCCCACTACTACCAGTACTTATACAACAACTACTACTATGACTACTACCCCTGCTACTACCACTTTTACGACTACTACTTCTCCTACTAGTATTACTAATGCCACTACTATTACTGCTATTGCTACTACTACTATCACGGCTATAACTAGTACTGCTAATATAATTTCTGCTAATACAATTGTTGCTACTGCTACTACTACTACTACTACTACTACAACTACTGTTGTTGCTGCTACTACTGTTATTGTGATAATTATTTCTGCTACTACTACTACTACTCCTATTGCTACAACGATTACTGCTACTATTACTACTGCTGCCTCTGGTAGTACTACTACCGCTACTACTACTGTTGCTGCTGCTATTACTAATACAGCTACTGAGACCACTACTATTAGTTCTACTGCGACTGCCACTACTACTGCTACCAATACTACATAACTAGTACTACTACTCCAACTACTTCTCCTCCTCCTACTACTACTACAATAATAACTACTACTGCTACTATTTCTTTGACTACCTCTACTACTACCACTAATGCTACTCCTACTACCCATACAACTACTATTGCTACTACTCTTACTACTGCTACTGCTATTACTACTTCAACAGTTGCTGCTTCTACTACTACTTATACTCGTACTACTGCAACTCCTCTTGCTACTACAGCTACCACTAGTGCTACCACTACCGCTACTATGACTAGTACTGTTGCTACTACTACTATTACTACTACCACTACTACTACTACTACTACTACTACTACTACTATTACTATTGCTACTACTACCACTACTACTTCTACAACTACTACTACTGCTACTAGTACTACTACTCTTACTACTGCTACTACTACTACTTTTGTCACTATAACTACTGCTACTCCAACTAAAACCACAGCTGTTGCTACTAGAATTACGACTAACATTATTACTACTACTACTACTACTACCTCCACTACGATCATTGCAACTACTACTACTAGTTCTGCAACTACATCTACGACAGCTACTACTACTACCTCTGATACTATTGCTACTAGAGCGACTACAACAACAACAACAACTACTACTACTACTCCTAAAACTACTACTACTATGGTTACTACGACTACTACTTCTACCTAATACCACTACTGCTACTCCTATTACTACTACTACTACTACTACTCCGACTGCTACTACTACTCGAACAAATACTCCTACTTTTCCTTCTCCTACACGTATTACTACTATTACTCCCACTACTACCAGTACTTCTACAACAACTACTACTATGACTACTGCCCCTGCTACTACCACTTTTACGACTACTACTTCTCCTACTAGTATTACTAATGTCACTACTATTACTGCTATTGCTACTACTACTATCGCGGCTACAGCTAGTACTGCTAATATAATTTCTCCTAATACAATTATTGCTACTGCTACTACTACTACTACTACTACAACAACTACTGTTGTTGCTGCTACTACTGTTATTGTGATAATTATTTCTGCTGCTGCTACTACTACTCCTATTGCTACAACGATTACTTCTACTATTACTACTGCTGCCTCTGGTAGTATTACTACCGCTACTGCTACTGTTGCTGCTGCTATTACTAATACAGCTACTGAGACCACTACTATTAGTTCTACTGCGACTGCCACTACTACTGCTACCAATACTACATAACTAGTATTACTACTCCAACTACTTCTCCTCCTACTACTACTACTACAACAATAACTACTACCGCTACTATTTCTTTGACTACCTCTACTACTACCACTAATGCTACTCCTACTACCCTTACAACTACTATTGCTGCTACTCTTACTACTGCTACTGCTATTACTACTTCAACAGCTGCTGCTTCTACTACTACTTATACTCCTACTACTGCAACTCCTCTTGCTACTACAGCTACCACTAGTGCTACCGCTACCGCTACTATGACTAGTACTGCTGCTACTACTACTATTACTACTACCACTACTACTACCACTACTACTACTACTATTACTATTCCTACTACCACTACTACTTCTACAACTACTACTACTGCAACTAGTACTACTACTCTTACTACTGCTACTACTACTATTACTTTTGTCACTATAACTACTGCTACTCCAACTAAAACCACAGCTGTTGCTACTAGAATTACGACTAACACTATTACTACTACTACTACTACTACCTCCACTACGATCATTGCTACTACTACTACTAGTTCTGCAACTACATCTACGACTGCTACTACTACTACCTCAGATACTATTGCTACTAGAGTGACTACAACAACAATAACAACTACTACTACTACTCCTGCAACTACTACTACTATGGTTACTACGACTACTACTTCTACTGCTAGTACTACAACTACTACTACTACTACTCTTGCAATATTCTCTATACTACTACTACTGCTGCTACTACTACTACACTACTACTATAACTATTACTACTACCACAACTACTACTCCAACAACTACTAATATTACTACTAATACTACTATTAGTACTACAACTACTACTACCACCACCACCACTACTACAACTAATAGAACTACTTC
Organism: Trichopus zeylanicus subsp. travancoricus; assembly: GCA_005019695.1. Classification (NCBI taxonomy): domain Eukaryota; kingdom Viridiplantae; phylum Streptophyta; class Magnoliopsida; order Dioscoreales; family Dioscoreaceae; genus Trichopus; species Trichopus zeylanicus. The sequence goes on from RXID01021857.1 coordinate 322,719, forward strand.
TGCTACTACTACTGCTTCTACTATTGCCACTATTATTGCTATTGCTACTACACTTGCTACTGCTGCTCCTGCTATTAATAGTACGACTACTATTATTGCTAATACTAGTCCTGCTACTACTATAACTATTACTAGTAGCACAACTACTACTCCAACAACTTCTGCTATTACTACTAATACTACTATTAGTACTGCTACTACTACTACTGCTACTACTACTACTCCTCCTATTGCTACTATTGCTACTGCTAATACAACTACTTCTGTTGCTACTACTGGTTTTGCTACTGCCACTATTATTGCTATTGCTACTACACCTACTACTGCTACTCTTGCTATTACTACTACAGCGACTATTACTGCTAATACTTCTACTATGACTACTTCTGCTACGACTACTACTACTACTACTACTACAATTACTACTTCAACAACTACTACTAATATTTCCACTGCAACAACTACAGCCACGGCAGCTGCTCCTGCTACTACAACTGCTACTTCTACTTCTACTACAACTACTTTTGCTACTATTACTGCTCCTCCTACTACTACTACAATTGAGACTGCTACTACTACAACAACTACTATTATTGTTGTAGTTGCTACTAATATTGCTATTGCTTCAATTGCTCCAACTAATTCTATGACTGCAATGATGATTATTGCTACAACTACTGCGACTACAACAACTACTGCTGCTGCTGCTACTACTACTACTACTACTACTACTACTACTACTACTACTACTACTACTATCGCTATTACTACTACTACTACTACTATTACTACTACTGCTACTACAACAACAACTATTATTGCAACTGCTATTACCCAGACTACTACGACTCATACTACTACTACTACTACTTCTACTACTACTGCTACAACTACCACTACAACTACTTCTACTACTAGTACTGCTCCCCTACTCCTCCTCCACCTCCTCGTCCTCTTACTGCTACTACTACTACTACATCTACTACTACTACCACTACTCTAGCTATTACTACTACTGCTACTACTACGACGTCTACTACTTCTACAACAACTACAACAAATTCTGCTACTACTATCATATCTACAACAACTACTACTTGTACTGTTACTACTACTACTGCTAATAATAAGACAACAATTGCTACTACTACTACTATTCCTGCAACTACTACTACTACAATGATTACTACTTGTACTACTTCTACTTCTACTACAACAGGTAATACTACTGCTTCTGCTACTCCCTTTACTTCTACTACTACTACTACTATTGTTATACTACTCCAACAACTACTACTACTCCAACAACTACTACAACTTCTACCATTGCTACTACTACTACTCCTACTATTACTACTACAGCTATTACTGCTACTACTACCACTTCTACTACTACTAATACTACTAATACCACTACTTCAACTACTAGTACTTCGACTACTACCATTCCTACTACTAATACTACTACTACTACCACTACTTCTGCTACTAGTTCTATCACTATTTCTACACTACCACTACAACTACTAATACAAGCACTACTACTACTCCAATAACTACTACAATTACTACAAGTAATACTACTACTACTCCGGCAACTACTATTGCTACAAGTACTACTCGTACTACAACTACTACTATAGCTGCTGCTGCTACTACTTCTACGACTACTAATGCAACTACTACTACTATTGCTACTACTACTCCCACACCTAATACACCTACTACTACTACTTCAACTACTCCTATTGCTACTACTATTACTACTACTACTACTACTACTACTCCAACTGCTACTATTTCTACTATGACTACTACTAATACAACAACTACTGTTACAACATCTACAACTCCTCCGCCTACTGCTACTACAACTACCCCTTCTACTACTACTACTACTGCTGCTGCTGCTACTACTACTCCAGCTCCTGCTCCTATTGCTACTGCTGCTACTACTTCTACTGCTACAACTACTACCAAAACAACAATAGCTGCTACTACTACTTATACTACTATTGATACTACTATTCCTGAAACTACTGCTACTCATACTACTACTACTACTACTACTACTACTACTACTATTGCGGCCGTTACTGCTACTAGTACTCCTATTACTAAAACTACCACAGCTACTACTACTACTATAGCTACTACACCAACAACTAGTACTATTTCTACTATTACTGCCACTACTGCTACTACTTTTGTTGCTACTCATACTACTACTCCTACTTCTACTACAACTACAACTCCTACTACTACTCCTACCCCTACACCTACTCCTCCTACTAGAGCTTTACAACTATGGCTACTACTACTGCTATAACTACTACTATTCGATTTCTAGTACTACTACTACTACTATTACAACTAGTACTACTACCACTACTACTACTACAACAACTACAACAACAACAACAACAACTACTACTACTACTACTATAACTATTGCTACTATTCCTACTACTGCTGCTACTACAACTAATACTACTACCACTACAACTACTTCTACTACTGCTACTACTTCTTCTACTTCTACTGCTGCTACTACTGCTACTATGACCACTACTACTACTTCTATTACTACTACTACTTCTTCTACTTCTACTGCTACCAATATTGCTACTATGACCACTACTACTTCTACAACAAAAAGAAGGACAACAACTACAACTACTACACGTACTACTGCTACTACTACTGCTACTACTACTACTACTACTACCTACTACTACTATTACTACTACTACTACATCATCTACTGCTATTACTACTGCCTGCACTACTACTGCCACTGCAATGACTACTACTCCCACTGCTACTATTTGTACGACTATTGCTTCTTCTACTTCCACTGCTACGGCTACTGCTTCCACAACTACTATTGTTAGTATTACTCCTATTACTAGTACTACAATCCTAATTATGACTTCTGCTACTATTACTACTACCTCTACTGCTATTGCCACTACTACTACTACTACTATTGCTATTACTACTACTGCTATTGAAGCTAATACTTCTACTACTTCTATTGCCATGGCTACTCCTACTACAACTACTTCTCCTCCTCCTCCTCCTACTACTACCACTGTTATTGCTACTACTACTACCACTACTACTACTACTATTATTACTACTACTTCTATTACTGCTTCCACTATTACAACTACTACAGCTACAGCTACTCCTACTGCTACTACTACAACAACTGCTATTACTACTCCTACTACTACTAGTACTGCATGTACTTCAACAACTACTACTACTACTATTATTGCTACGACTACTAGTACTGCTACTACTACTGCTACTAGTTTACTACTACTACTACTTTTACTGCTATTAGTATTGCTACTAGTACTTCTACAACTACCACTACGACTACTACTACTGCTAGTGTTATTACTTCTACTACTACTATAACTACTGCTACGACTATTGCTACTCCAACCAATACTTCCATAATACCACTACTACGACTTTTACTACTACTACTAGCACTACCACTACTATACTAATACTACTGCTGCTACTGCTACTACTACTATGAGTAATACTCCTATTACTACTTCCCCTACTTCTTCTACTACTACAAATATTAGTACGACTGCTACTACTAATACTCGTACAATTACTATTACTACTACTACCACTACTACTACAACTAATAATCCTGCTGCTACTATTACTACTACTACTACTACAACAATAACAACAACAACTACTGCTACTACTCCTCTTCTACTACTACTACTACTATGACCTCCACTACTGCTACTACTACACCTACTACAACAACTACTACTACAATTACAACTCCTACTAATACTACTACAAGGACTACTACTACAACTAATATTCATCCTCCCGCATGTATTCCAATACTACTCCCACTACTACTACTACTACTACTACAACTATTACTACTACCACTTCAACTTCTACTACTGCAACAACTGCTACTAGTAGTACCACCACCAGTACTACTATAGCTAGTGCTTCTACAACAACAACAACTACTAATACTACTATTACAACTACTACTACTGTAGTTTCTATTACTGCTATTGAAACTATTACTATTGCTACTAGTACTACTGCTACGATTGTGGCCACTACTACTACTGCTGCTGCTATTGCTCTTGTAGCTACTAATATGGCTACTACTATTACTATTACTACTACTCTTACCGGTACTAGAACTACTACTGCTACTACAAATTATACTAGCACTCCTGCTATTTCTACTTCTACTACTTCTACAACAACAACTACTTCTATTACTACTGCGACTACTTCTGCTACTACTACAACTAGTACTATTGCTACTACTTTTGTTGCTACTATTACTCCTACTACTATTGCCACAACTGTTGCTAATATAACAAATACTACTAGTACAACAAGTACTACACCTACAACCACCACTACTGCAACTTCTACATCTACTGTCTCTTAGTACTACTACTCCTACTACTACTCCAACTGCCACTACTATTAATACTACTACTACTACCGTTCCTTCAATTGCTACAGCTACTACTGCAACTATAATAACTATTGCTACTGCTACTAGTGCTTCTGCTACTATTCTTGCTACTACTACTACTATTGTTGCTGCTACTACTGCTACTTGCAAAAATACTATTACTTTTGCTACTATTACTACAATAACTACTGTTGCTGCTACTGCTACTATTGCTACTATCACAACTACTCTTACAATTCCTACTACCACTATGACTTCCGTTAGTATAATTGCTGTTACTCCTACTAATACTACTTCTTCAACAACTAGTATTACTATTAATACGATTGCTACTACTACTACTAATACTTCTACAGCCATAACTACTGCTGATACTACTACTACTTCTGCTACTACTGCTACTTCTACTACTACTACAACTGCCACTACTACTACTACTACTACTAATAATAATAATAATACTGCCGTGGTTGCTCCAACTACTACTACTATCACTACTACTAATCTTGCTACTATGACTACTATGATTACGACTACTGCTGCTTCTACTCCTACTACTACAACAACAACTACTACTATGACTACTACAACCTCTACTACAACTACTATTGCTACTACTACGATACTACTACTACATTACTACTACAACCACTACTATTCCTACTACTACCATGCCTATTACTACTATGATGCTACTATTACTACTACTACTACTATTGCTACTAATCCTCCTCCTCCTCCTCCTGCTATTGCTACTAGTACTACCACTACTACTAATACTCCAACTAGTACTACACTACTACCACTAATGCAACTGCTACTACTTCTACTTATGCTAATATTACTACTTCAACAATGACTACTACTACTACTACAACTACTATAGCTACTACTCCTAATACTACTACAACTACTACCACCACTGCTACTACTCCTACGACTACTACTACTACTACTGCTACTGCTACTACTACTTCTACTAGTACTACAGCTGCTGCTGCAGCTACTACTAGTACTACATTACTGCTACAACTACTATTCCCACTACTGCTAATACTACTACTTCTCCTACTACTAGTACTACTTCTAATACTCCTACAACTTCTACGACTACTACTCCTACTACGACCACAATTACTACACGCCTCCTCCTAGTACTACTAGTACTGCTACAATTATGACTACTCCAACTCCTACTATTTCTCCTACTACGATTACTACTACTACTGGTCTTACTAATTCTACTACTCCAAGCACAGCTACTGCTACTACTACTACAATAACTGCTACTGCTGCTGCTACTACTACTACAATTGCAACAACTGCTACTGCTGCTGCTGCTACTACTACTACTGCTGCTGCTGCTGCAGCTACTACTACTACTACTACTACCACTACCACTACCACCACTACTGCTACTACAACAACAACTACTACTACTACTACTACTTCTACTACCACTTCTGCTACTACTTCTACTGCTACAAATACTACTACAACTTCTACTACTACTCCTATTATTACTACTACTTGTACTACTATGATTGATACTACTACCACTACTACTATAACTCCAGTTGTGGCTGCTACTACTGCTACAGCTACTGCTGCTGCTGCTGCTACTACTACTGCTCCAACTACTCGTACTAATACTGCTACTACTACTCCTACTATAGCTCCTACTACTTCTACTACTACTACAACAACTAATACTACTACTCCTACTACAGCTCCTACTACTTCTACTACTACTACTACAACAACAACAACAACTACTACTACTACGACTACAACAACTACTACTACGACTGCTACTACTACTAATATTACTACTTCTGCTACTATTGCTATTACTACTACTTCTACTACTACTACTACTCTTGCTGCTGCTATCACTAATATTATGGCTACTACCACTACGACTGCAACTGCTCCTCCTACTACTACTGCTCCTCCTTCTAGCACTGCTACTACTACGACTATAATTACTACAACTGCAATGACTTCTACGACTACTACAGCTGCTACTCCTACTACTACAACTACTGCTCCTACTACTACTACAACAACTATGACTACGACTAATACTAAAACTACTACTTCTACTACTACTAGTACTGCTACTGCTGCTATTGCTATCACTAATACTACTACTACAGCTACAACTACTATTTCTACAATAACTACTACTACAACTACTTCTTCTACTATAACTACTGCCATTGCTACTGCTACGCCTACTACTACTACTACTACTATAGCAAGTTTGACTCTTGCTAGTACTACTATTATAACCACTATTATGACTATTGCTGCTTCTGCAACTGGAGCTACTACTACTACTACAACAACTACAACTACAACTATTACAACTACTACGGCTGCCACGACTACTACCACTACTACTTTTGCTACTATTGCTACCTCTACTACAATTTCTACTACTACTAAAGCTACTACTATAACTACTACGATTGTTACTACTGCTATTACTGCTATTATCGCTACTACTACTACAACAACAACAACTACTACAACAACAACAACAACAACAACAACAACAACTACTACTACTACTACTACTACTACTACCACCACTACTACTACTAATACTACTAAAACTATTATTACTACTACAACTGCTACTACTGCTACTTCTGGTACTGCTACTGCAACTAATACTACTACTACTACCCCTACTACTAATACTACTGCTACTGACCCTACTACTAATACAACTGCTACTCCTACGACTACTGCTGCTGCTACTACAACTGCTACTACTACTCCTCCTACGACAAATGCTGCTACTATTCCCACTATAGCTACGATAAGAACTACTAAAAGTACACCAACTACTACTACTACTTCAACTACTGCTACTCCTACTAATTCTGTTACTGCTACTTTTGCTACTTCTATGACTGCTGCTACTACAACTTCTACTAATACAACTCCAACAACTACTACTATTGATACAATAGTTCCCAATGCTATAGCTACTATGATAACAACTACTACAGCTCCTAATACCATGACTGCAACTACCATAACTACTAAAGCTCCTGCTTCTACTACCACTATTACATCAATAGCTACTATTGATACTCCAACTACTACAGCTACTATTACCACTTCTACTTCCACTGCTGCTATTGTTACTCCTACTACTAAAACTACTACTACTGCTTCTCCTACTACTCCAACTACTACTACTTCCTTTGCTACTGCTACTACTACTACTACTACAACGGCTACTATTGATGCTCTTACTACTACTTCTACTACTACTGCAGCCACTATGACTTCTGCTACTACTTCTCTTACTATTACGAATGCTTTGGCTACTACAAATACTACAACTATTACTTCTGCTACTACTTCTACCACTACTGCTGCGAATACTATTACTGCGGCTATTGCTATGACTACAACTATTGCAACTTGTGCTACAATTGCTACTTCTACTACAACTACTTGTACTTCAACTACTACTACTACTACTTCAACTTCAACTACTACTGCTGCTTCTACTACTACTACTCCTACAACTACCATAGCTACTACAACTACTACTACCACCACTAATACTACTACAACAACTGCTACTGATACTACTGCTACTACTACTACCACTAATACTACTACAGCTACCATAATTTATGCTTCTGCTATAACTACTACTTCTCAAACCACTAATACCTTAGCTACTACTACTGTTGATGCTGCTACTACTACCACTACAACTACTTCTAATATTACAACAACAACTACTACTACTATTACTACTATTACTACTATGATCACTACTACTACTACAACTACTACTACTTCAACTACTATTACTACTACTACTACTACAACTACTACTACTTCAACTACTATTACTACTACAACTACAATAACTACTACTACTCCTACTGCTGCTGCTACTACTACTACTACCACCACCACCACCACTACTACTACTACTACTACTACTACTGCTACTACTACTACTACTACTTCTGCAACTACAACTACTGCTACAGGTAATGGCTATTACTATTGCTGCGACTATTATTATTACGACTACTGATACTACTGCTACTATGACTACTACTTCTACTTCTCCTACTATAGCTTCTTCTACTAATACTTCAATTATTATTTCTGCTTCTACTACTAGCTCTACTACTACTACCATTGCTACTGCTACAACAACAACTACTACTGTTGGTACTAATACTACTGCTACTACTACTACCACTACTACTACTACAGCTACTACTACTAGCACCACTACTACTACAGCTACTACTACTACCACCACTACTACTACAGCTACTACTACAACTGCAACTGCTACTACTAGTATAGCAATAACTAAAACAACTACTACTGCTACAACTACTATTACTACTACAATAGTAACTGCCACTACTACTACTACGCCAACTACTACACTGATACTTCTATTGTTGTTGCCGCTACTACTACTACTACTACTACAATTGCTACTGCTACTACTACAAATACTACTATTAATACTACTACTACTGTTGCTACTGCTACTACTACTACAACAACAACAACTACTTCTACTACAACCATGACTATTACTACTTCACCAACCACAACTACTGCTGCTGCAACTGCTATTGCTACAACTACTCCTCCTGCGACTACCAGTACTACTACTACTCCTACTACTGCTATTACTACAGCTGCTACTACTACTACTGCTACTACCACTACTACTACTACTATTGCTACAACAACAACAACTACTACTACTACAACTGCTTCTCTTGCTACTACTTCTAGTAATAATTCTACAGACAGTAATGCTACGGCTTCTGCTGTTGCTGCAACTAGTACTAATACAATCGCTGCGGCTACTACTACTGATACTACTACAACTTCTTCTACTACTTTTGCTACTCCTGCTTTTGCTACTACAAGTACTACTTTTGTTATAACTACAACCATTGTTGCTCCTATTCCTACTAGACCTACTAGTACCACTACTGCTAGTACTAATACTACTACCACTGCTGCTACTTTTACTACTACTGTAGTTGTTGTTGTTGCAGCACCTACTACAACTATTACTACCACAGCTTCCCCTCCCTCTACTACTACTATTGCTACTACTAGTATAACTAATACTAAAACAGCTACAACTACTACAACTGCTACAACAACTGCTGCAACCACTACTACGACTACAACTACAAATGCTACTACTGCTATAATTATTACTACTGTGGAGACTTCTACCACTACTACTTCAACTACTATTATTTTTGCTAGTACTGCGATTGTTGCTACTGCTAGTACCACTAATTCAACTGCAACTACCACTACTACTACTTCTTCTACTACTACTACTAGCACCACCACCACCACCACCACCACTACTACTACTACTATTACTGTTGCTACTGCTACAACTACTACTCAAACAACTTCTCCAACTAACACAACAATTGCTACAAGTATTATATCTACCACTACAACTACAACTTCAACTATTACTACCACAAGTACTACTAGTCCTACTTCTACTATTACTACTACAGCTACAACTAACCCAACTACTAGTACTACTGCAAATAGCCCGGCAACTACTACTTATACTACTACTACCACTACTACTACTGCTACTACTACTTCCACTACTAATCATACTACTACTACTGCTCGTACTACTATTACTAGTAGTACAACTACTACTTGTACTACTACAGCTATAATGACTGCTGCTACTACTACTACTGAAATTGATACTATAACTACTACTATGACTACTACTACTACTACTACTACTACTAGTAGTAGTAGTTCTACAAAAACTATTTCTACTGCTACTACTACTATTACTACTAAACTACAGCTACTACTACTCATACTACTACTCCTACTACAACTACCACTACTATTACTATAGCTGCTACTACTACTACTACCATTACTATAACAACTACAACAACTACTACTACTACTATGACCGCTTCCATTGCTGCTACTGCTACTGGTACTACTACTACTACTACTACAACAACAACAACAACAACTGCTACTACTACTTGTCATGCTACCACTAGTATAATGACTACTACTACTACTACTCACACTTCTACTATAGCTTCTACTACTACTGCTGCTACAATTACGCTACTACTAAAACTACTTCTACTATTACTTCAACTACTACTACTCCTACAAATATTACGACTAGTACTACTACTACTACCACCTCTACTACAACTACTACTACAGCTACTCCTTATAGTACTACTACTGCTATTATTAGTACTGCTATTACGACGACGACGACTACTACTACTACCCCTAGTACTGCTACTACTTCTACTACTACTACTATTGCAACTACTGCTACTATTTTTACTCCTACTCATAAAACAATTTCTACCATTACTTTGCCTACTAGTATTACTACCGCAACTACTACTTATATTACTGCTACTACTGCTACTACTACTACTACTACGACTACTACAACTACCACTTCTACTACAACTACAACTACTACTACTCCTACTGCTACTACTACTACTACTACTCCTGCTACTACTATTGCAACTTCTATTTCTACTTGTGCAACTACTACTACCTGGACTACTACTAATATAGCTACTACTACTGCACTACTACTACAACTACTACTACTACAACGTTGCTACTACTCCAACAAGTACTACCATTACTACTATTAATACCACCACCACCATTACTGCTACTACAATGACTCCAACTGTTTCTACTACTACTGCTACTGCAACTACTACTACTACGTCTACTATGACTACAGCAACTACTACAAGTACTCCTACTGCTACTACAACAACTCTTACTAATACTACTACTAGTACTACTATTGCTATTTCTAGTTAATCTACTGCTACTATTACTAATAAAACTTCTACTACTACTCCAATATCTACAACTACTTCTTCCACTAATACTATGACTTCTCCTCTGACCATAACTACAAATATCAACACATGTACTACTACATCTACTAGTACTACTACTACTTCAATTACTGCTACTGCTGCTACTACTATTACTACTACTACTACTGCAACTACAACAACTACTAATATTACTACAACAATGACAATAACAACTATTATTACTACAACTACTACCAGTAATACTACTACAACTGCTACAAGTACTATTACTACTCCAGCTACGGCTACTACTATTGCTACTACTACTCCTGCTACAACTACTACAACTACTACTACTATTGCTGCTACTGCTACTACCCCTACTACTACTAATACAGCTACTACTACACTAGTACAACCACTACTACTAGAAGCACTGCTACAACTCGAACAACTACTACTATTACTATGATTATTACTACCAATACTACTACTACTACTACTACAAATACACCAACTATTAACAGTACTACTACTACTCCTACTACTACTACTACTATTACTACTACTACTATGACTACTACGTCTACTACCTCTATTGCTACAACTGGTAGTACTCCTACTGCTTCAACAACTACTCTTACTAATACTACCTCTATTACTAATCCTACTCCTAACATAATTTCTACCATTACTTCAACTACTAGTATTACTACCACTACTATTACTTATATTATTGCTGCTGCTACTACTACTACTACTACCTATACTACTACTACAATAATAACTACTACTACTTCTACTCCTCCTACTACTATTACTACTAATACTCATCCTACTACTACTATTACAACTACTATTGCTACTACTGTTGCTGCTACTACATGTACAACTACTAATATAGCTACTACCACTATACTACTACTACTATAACTACTACTACAAGTGCTGCTACTACTCAAATAGCTACTACCATTACTACTATTAATACTACTACTACTACAACTACTCAAACTGTTTCTACTAGTACTACTACAACTACTACTACAACTTCTATTACTACTACTACTACTACTTCGACGATGACCATTGCTACTACTACAAGTACTCCTTCCGCTACTATAACTACTTTTACTAATGCTACTACTACTACTATTAATACTCCTACTACTACTACTAGTACTCCTACTTCTACAAATACTTCTTCCACTAATATTGTCACTCTTCCTCCTACCATAACTACAACTACAAATACAAGTTTTACTACTGCTAATACTACTACTACTATAACTATTACTACTACTATTGCTGCTGCTGCTGCTGCTGTTGCTGCTGCTGCTGCTGTTGCTGTTGCTGCTGCTGCTGCTGCTACTACTACTACTACTACTATTGCTACTACTATAACTACTACTACCACTATTGCAGCTACAACAACTACTACTTCTACTACTACAATAACCACTACTACTACTACTACTATTACGGTGACAACTGCTACTTCTACTACTACTACAACTACTACCAGTACTAATACTACTCCTGCTACTCCTACCACAACAACAACTACTACTCCTGGTACAACTACTAAAACTACTACTGCTACTACTTTTGTTACTACTAAGACAGCTACTACTACTATACTACTACAATAACTGCTACTACAAGGGCTGCTACTACTCCAACCACTACTACTATTACTACTATTAACACTACCACCACCACTACTACTACTACTACTACAACAAATTCACCAACTATTTCTACTACTCCAACTGTTATGACTGCTTCTCTTACTATTACTACTATGACGACTATGTCTACTACCACTAATGGTACTACTAATAGTACTCCTACTGCTACTGCAACTACTCTTACTAATACTACTACTAGTACTACTGCTATTGCTACTTCATCTACTGCTACTACTAGTACTACTAATACTACTACTACAATGACTACTACCACTACTATGTGACTCATCCTCCTACTATAACAAAAACTACCAATACTATAACTACTACTGCTAGTACTACAATAACCACAATAACTACTACTGCTACTACTACTACTACAACAACAACAACAGCAACTACTACTACTATAACCACTACTACAATTAGTACTACTATTGTAACAACTACCAATACTACTAATGCTACCGCTAACACTACAACTACTACTACTGTTGCTATAACTACTATTGCTACAGATACTACGGCTACTACTACTACTACTACTACTCATATTACTTCTACTATTACTAGAACTACATTTGCTACTATTGCTACTACTACTGCTACTACTACTACTACTATAACTACTACTCCAACTATTACTATTACTACTGCTACTACTACTATTATAGCTACTAACACTACCACTACCACTACAACTGCAACTCCTCCTCCTACTACTACTACTTCCTTTGCTACTCCTCCTACTCCTCCTCCTCCTCTTACTACTACTACTATGCTATTCATACTTCGGTGACTACTACAACTACTACTACAACTTCTTATTTTGCAACTACTATTCCAAATGCAACCCCTACTTCAGCTACTATTCTAAGTACTATAGCTTCTTCTACTGCTATAACTACTGCTACTACTAATACTATAACAACTGCTACCACCACCACCACTACTACTACTACTAGTAGTTGTGGTAGTAGTAGTAGTTCCAGTAGTTGTCTTGGTTGTAGTTGTTGTAGTAGCAGAAGTAGTAGTGGTAGGAGTAGTTATTTTTGTTGTTGTTGTAGTAGTAGCAAAAGTAGTACCAAAAGTAATCACAAATGTGGTGTTATTAGTAGTAGCAATAGCAGTTGTAGTAGTAGTAGCAGTTGTAGCAATAATAGCGACAGCAGGAGTAGTAGTGGTAGTAGTAGTAGTAATAATAATAATAGTAGCAGTAGTGGTAATTATGTTAGTAGTAATAGTAGTCATGGTGGTAGTAGCATAAGTAGCAATAGACACTGTTGCAGAACTAGAATTAGTAGTTCCAGGAGTAGAAGCAAAAGTGATAGTAGTAGTAGTAGAAATTATAGCTATAGTAGTAGTCATAGTAACAGTGCTAGTAGTAGTAGTAGTAGTAGTAGTAGTAGTAGTTATACTAGCAACAACAATAGCAGTAGTAGCCATAATAGTGGTAATAGTTGTAATAGTAGTAGCAGGATTAGTAGTAGCAACAGTAGTGGCAGTAGCAGCAGCAGTAACAGCAATAGTAGTGGTAATATTAATAGTAGTTGTAGTAGTAGTAGTTGTAGCAGCAATACTAGAGTATTCATTATAGCAGCAGTACTAGTAGTTGCAGTAGCAGTTATGGAAGTGGTAGCGATAGTACCGGCAAAAGTAGTAGTTATAGAATAACTAGCAACAATAGTGGTAGTTGTAATAACAATAGAAGTAGGAATAGTAGTAGTAGTTGTTGTAGTAATAGTGGTGGTGGTGGTGGTGGTAGTAAGTAGTTGTTGCAGGTGTAGTGGTTACATTAGTAGTAGAAATAGTAGTAGTAGAAGCAGTAGTTGTGGCAGTAATAGTACCATCAACATTAGTAGTAGTAGGAGAAGTAGTAGTTTAGCAGTAGTAGTAGCAATAGCATTAGGAGTAGTGGTAGTAGCAGCTATAGTAGTACTAGCAGTAGCTATAGTAGTAGTAGTAGTAGTTGCCATAGTAGTAATAGTAGTAGTAGCAGTAGTAGTAGTAATAGCACTAGTAGTAGTAGTAGTAGTAATAGAAGTAGTAGTTGTTGTACTAGTAGAAGTAGTAGCAATAGTAGTAGTAGTAGTGGTAGTAGTAATAGTTGTTGTAGTCGTAGTAATAGAAGTAGTTGTTGTTGTACTAGTAGAAGTAGTAGCAATAGTAGTAGTAGCAGTAGTAGTAGTAAAAGTTATTATAGTATTAGTAGTAGCAGTAGTGGTAGTAGCTACGACTGCATCGGTATCAATAGCAGTAGTAGTAGTTGCAGCAATAATATTAGTAGTTGAAATAGCAATTGTAGTACAAGCAGAAGTAGAATTTGTAGCAACCGTAGGAGTAATAGTAGCAGTAGTATTTGTAGTAGTAACAATAGCAACAATAATAGTAGTAGTGTTAGTAGTAGTAGTAGTAGTGGTAGCGGAGTAGTGTTTTTGGTAGTATGAGTAGAAACAACAGTAGAAGCAGTTATCGTAGCTGCAGTAGCAAAAGTAGGTGTAGTAGTTCTAGTGGTAGTAGCAGCAGCAGCAGCAGTATTAGTACTTGTAGTAGTAGTAGTTGTAGTATTAGTAGTGGTAGTAGTAGTCCTTGTTGTACAAGTTGAAGTAGTAGTAGTAGCATTAGTAGTACTAGCATTATGAGTAGTAGTAGTTGGAGTAGTTGTAGTGGTAGTCATAGGAGTAGGAGTAGGAGTAAGAGTAGTAGTAGTCATAGTTGTAGTAGTAGTAGTTATTCTGATTGTTGTACTAGCAATAGAAGGAGTAGTAGTAGCAGTAGTTGTAGTATTAGTAGTAGTAGTAACAGTAGTTGTGGCAATAGAAGCAACTGCAGTAGCAGTAATAGTAGTAGTAGTAGTAGTTGTTGTTGTTGTTGTAGTGGGGGTAGTAGTAGTAGTAATAGGATCAGTAGTACTCATAGGAGTTGGAGGAGAAGTAGTAGTAATTCTAGTCAGAATTGAAGCAGTAGTCGACGTAGGGGTAGGAATGGACTAGTTGTACTAGTAGTAGTGGTAGTAGTTGTTGTAGTAACAGTAGCAGTAGTAGTAGTTGTAGCAGTTGTAGTTGTAGTATTAGTAGTAATGGTAGTAGTAGTAGTGGTGGTAGTAGTAGCACTAGTTGTTGTTATTCTTGTCATATTAGTAGTAGAAGTACCAATTATTGTAATAGTACTAGTAGTAATAGTAGCAGAAGATGTAGTAGTAGTAGTAGCAGTAGTAATAGTAGTTGTTGTTGTTGTTATTGTTGTTGTTGTAATAGCAGTCATAGTAGGAGTAGTATTATTATTAGCATTTCTAGTTGTAGCAGTCGCAGTAGCATCAACAGTAGTAGTATTAAAAACGGAGGAGTAGTAGAAGTACTAGGAGTAGTAGTAGTCATAGTAGTAGTGTAGTGGTAGGAGTAGTAGTAGTAGTAATAGTTGTTGTTATAGTTACATTAGTAGTAGTTGTTGTGGTGGTGGTGGTGGTAGTAGTAAAAGTAGTTGCAGTAGTAGAAGCAATAGTAATAATAGTAGTAGTAGTAGTAGTAGTAGTAGTAGTAGTAGCTATAGTAGGAGAATTAGGAGCAGTAGAAGAAGTAGTAGTTGTTGTAGTAGTAGCAGTCGAAGCAGTTGTCATTGAAGTAGTAGTTGGAGCATTAGGAGGAGGAGAAGTAGCAGTCATAGTAGTAGTAGGAGTTGCAGCAGCAGTAGTAGTAGCATTATTAGTAGCTGTAGTTAGGGTAGTAGTAGTAGTAGTAATAATAGTAGTTATATTAGTAGTAGTAGTCATAGTACTAGTAGTAGTCGGAGTAGAATTAGTAGTAGTAGCAGCTATAGTAGTAGAAGTAGTAGTAGTAGTTGAGTAGTAGTTGTCGTAGTCGTGCTTGTATTAGGTGTAGTAGTAGAGTCCCAGTAGTCGTAGTCACAGTCGTATTAAGAGGAGGAGTAGTAGTAATAGTGGAAGTTATAGTTGGAGTATGAGTAGTAGTTGTAGTAGTAGTTGTAGCAGAAGTGGCAGTAGTAATTGAAGAAACAGTAGTACAAGTAGTAGTAGTCACAGTCATAGTAACAGTATTAGTAGTGGTAGTAGTGGAAGTTGTAGTTGGAGTATTAGGAGGAGGAGGAGTAGTAGCAGTAGCAGTTGTAGCAGAAGTAGTAGTTGTTGTTGTTGTTGTAGTAGTAGCAGTAGCAGTAGTAGTAGTAGTTGTTGTTGTTGTAGTAGTAGTAACTGTATTAGTAGTTGTTGTTGAAGTAGTATTAGTAGTCGGAGTAGAAGTTGTGGTAGTAGTGGTAGTAGTCGAAGTAGTAGTAGAAGTAGGAATAGTAGTTGTAGTAGGAGTGGTTGTGGTAAGCACTAGTAGTTGTATTAGTAGTAGTTGTTGTAGTAGTAGTAGTAATAGTAACAATATTAGTGGTAGTAGTTTTAGTTATGCTGGTAGTAGGAGTTGTAGTAGTAGCAACAACCACAACAGCAGTAGCAGTAGTAGTAGTAGAGGTAGCAGAAGTTGTTTCAGTAGCAGTAGGAGTAGTAGTAGTAGTAGTACGTGTAGTAGCAGCAGGAGTAGTAGTAGTAGCAGTAGCAATAGGTGTACTAGTTGTAGTAGTAGTAGTAGCAATAGTGATAGGAGTAGTAGAAATAGTAGTAGTAGTAGTAGATATAGCAGCAGCAGTAGCAGTAGTAGTAGTAGCTGTAGCTGTTATAGTAGTAGTAGTCGAGGTAGTTGTTGTTGAAGTTATATCTAGAGTATTAGGAATAGTAGTAGTAGTAGTAGTAGAAGCAGTAGTAGCAGTTGTTGTAGTAGTAGTAGGAGTAGTAGCAGCAGCAGCCACAATAGTAGTAACTGTAGTTATGGTAGTAGTATTAGTAGTAATAGTAGTTGTATTGGTAGTAGTAGTCATAGTGGTAGTAGTAGTCAGAGTAGAACTAGTAGTAGTAGTAATAGTTATTGTAGTTGTAGTTGTAGTAGTAGCAGTAGAAGTAGTAGTAGTAGTTGAGTATTAGTTGTGATAGTCATGCTTGTAGTAGAAGTAGCAACAGAAGTACCAATAGTAGCAGTCACAAATATAGTAATAGTAGTAGTAGTAGTAGTAATAGTGGCAGTTATAGTTCGAGTATTGGGAGGAGTAGTAGCAGTTGTTGTAGCAGCAGTTATAGTAGAAATAGTAGTAGTTGTTGCAGTAGCAGTAGTACTAGAAGTAATAGTCGCAGTCATAGTAATAGCAGTTCTAGTAGTAGTATTGAAAGTTGTAGTTGGAGTAATAAGAGTAGCAAGTGTAGTAGTTGTTGTTGTTGTAGCAGAAGTGGTAGTAGTAGTTGCAGTAGTAGTAGCAGCAGCAGTAGTAGCAATAGTAGTAGTAGTAACAGCAGCATTAGTGGTAGTAGTAGTGGTGGTAGAAGTAGTAATAACAATAGTAGTAGTAGTATTAGTAGTACTGGTAGTAGCTATTGTTGTCATAGCAACAACCGCAGCTACAGCAGCAGTAGTAGTAGAAGTAGCGGAAGTAGTTTTAGTAGTAGTAGTAGTAATAGTAGTAGTAATAGTAGTAGTAGTAGTAGTAGTAGTAGTAGTAGTAGTAGTAGTAGTAGTAGTAGTAGTAGTAGTAGTAGTAGTAGTAGTAGTAGTAGCAGGAGTAGTGGTAGTACTAGCAGTAGTAGTGGTAATAATAGTTGTAGCATTAGTAGCAGTAGTTGTAGTAGTAGTAATAGGTGTATTAGTTGTAGTACTAGTAGTAGAAGTAGTGGTAGGAGTAGCAGAAGTAGAACGAGTAGTAGTTATAGTTGTAGTAGTAGTAGTAGTAGTAACAGCAGTAGTGTTAGTAGTAGCTGAGATAGTAGTAGCAGTGGTAGAAGTAATAATAGCTGTAGTATGAGTATTAATTGTAGTAATAGTAGTGGTAGTACGAGTGTTAGGAGTAGTTGATGTTGTAGTAGTAGCCGGAGATGTAAGAGTCGTAGTAGTAGTAGCAACAGCATCAACAATAGTAGTAATAGTAGTAGCAATAGTAGTAGCAGCCACAGTAGTAGTGGTAGTAGTTGTAGCAGCAGCGGTTGGAGTAGTAGTAGTAATAGTACTAGTAGTAGTAGTTATTGTAGTACTACTAGTAGTAATAGTAGTAGTGGTAGTAGTACTCACAGTAGCAGCAACAGTAGCATTGGCAGAGGCGACAACAGCTACAGTAGTAGCGGCAGTAGTTCTTGTACAAGAAATAATAGTAGTTGCAGCAGTAGTAGAAGCAGTATTAGTTGCAGTACTGGTAGCAGTAGTAGTATTAGTAGTAGTAGTAGAAGCAATTAAAGTAGCAATAGTAGTAGAAGTAGTAGTAGAAGCAATATTAGTAGTAGTTGTTGTTGTAGTAGAGGTAGTAGTAGCAGTAGCAGTAGTAGAAGTAGCAATAGCTATTGTAGCAGTATTAGTGGTAGCAGCAGCAACAATAGTAGTAGTTTTAGTACTAATAGTAGTAGTAGCAGTAGCAGCAGTAGTGGTAGTAGTAGTTGTATTAGTGGCAGCAGTAGTAGTAGTAGTAGCCATAGTAGCAACAGTTGTAGCACTAGTAGTATTAGTAGTATCAAAAGTAAGAGTAGTAGCGATAGTAGCAGTAGTAATTGTAGTAGCAGTAGTAGTAATAGTAATACTAATAGTAGTAGTAATAGTATTAGTAATTGTAGTAGTACTACTTGTAGTCGTATAATTAGCAGCAGACACTGTTGCAGAAGTAAAAGTAGAAGTTCCAAAGGTAGTAGCAGAAGTGGCAGTAGTAGTCGTAGAAATTATAGCAACTGTAGTAATAGTAGTAGCAGGAATAGCAATAATTAATGTAGCACTAGTGCTAGTAGTTTAGCAGTTGTAGTAATAGTTATAGTAGCAGCAATAGAAATATTAGTGGCAGTAGTAGTAGTAATAGTAGTAGTAGTAGCAGGATTAGTAGTACCAGTAGTAGTGGCAGTAGGAGCAACAACAATAGTCGTAATAGTAATAGTAGTTGTAGTAGTAGTATTTGCTGCAACAGTACTAGTAGTAGCAGTAGCAATTTTGGAAGTAGTAGTAGTAGTACCTGCAGAAGTAGTAGCAATAGTAGTAGTAGTAGTTGGAACAATAGAAATAGCAATAGCAATAGTATTAGTTGTAGTAGTAGTAGTAGTTGTGCCAGCCGTATTGGTTGCATTAGTAGTAGCAATAGCAATAGTTGTAGCAGTAATAGCAACCTCAGCATTAGTAGTAGTGGTAGTAGTAGATGTAGTAGTTGTAGCAGTAGCAACAGCTGTAGCATTAGTAGTAGCGGTAGTAGCAACTGCAGTGGTTGTTGTAGTAATAGTGGTAGTAGAAATAGTAGCAGCAGTTGCCATAGTAGTAATAGTAGCAGCAGCAGCAGCAGCAGTAGTAGCAGCAGTAGTAGTAGTAGCAGTAGGAGTAGTTGTAGTAGTACTAGTAGTAATAGTAGTAATAATAGTAGCAATAGTAGTTGTTGTACTAGTAGTAGTAGTAGCAATAGTAGCAGTAGTAGTTGTTGTAGTGGTGGTAGTAGTAGTAGTAGTACAAGTACTAGTAGTAGTACTAGCAGTAGAAAAGCAGTTGTAGTACTAGCAACAGTAGTACCGGCAAAAGTAGTAGTTGTAATTGCCAAGCAGCAGCAGTAGTAGTAGTAGTAGCAATAATATCAATAGCAATAGTTGTAGTATTAGTAGTAGTAGAAGTAGTGCCAGAGTAGTGGTTGCGGTAGTAGCAGCAGTAGTTGCAGTAGAAGCAATAGTCGTAACAGGAGTAGCAAAAGCAGGAGTAGTAGTTATAGTGATAGGAGTAGCAGCAGCAGCGGTATTAGTAGTTGTAATAGTAGTAGAAGTTGTATTAATCGAAGTAGTAGTAGTCGTAGTCATAGCAATAGTTATTGTAGTGGTGGTAGTAATAGTAGTACAAGTGTAGCAGTTGTACTAGTAGAAAAGCAGTTGCAGTACTAGCAGCAGTAGTACTGGCAAAAGTAGTAGTTGTAGTTGCCTAGCAGTGGTAGTAGTAGTAGTAGCAGCAATAGCAATAGCAATAGTTGTAATATTAGTAGTAGTAGAAGCAGCAGCAGAGTAGTGGTCGCGGTAGGAGCAGCAGTAGTTGCAGTAGAAGCAATAGTCGTAGCAGTAGTAGCAAAAGCAGTAGTAGTAGTTAAAGTGATAGTAGTAGCAACAGCAACAGTATTAGTAGTTGTAATAGTGGTAGAAATTGTATTAAACAAAGTAGTAGTAGTCGTACTCATAGTAGTAGTTATTGTACGAGTTGAAGTAGAATAGTAGTAGCACAAGTTGTACAAGCATTTGGAGTAGTAGAAGTAGGAGTAGTTTTACTGGTAGTCGTAGGAGTAGAAGTAGGTGTAGGAGTACTACTACTATTACTACTACTACTAATACTACTACTACTACTACTACAACAACAACTACTACTACTACTAGTATTACTTCTACTAATACTACTACTACTACAACTAATACTTACACTACTACTAATATTTCTACTACTACTACTACTGTAACAACTACTACTAGTATTGCTACAAGTACTACTACTACTATTGCTACTTCTACTACTACTACTGCTACTATTGCTGCTGCTACTACTACTCCTTCTCCTCCTACTACGACTACTAAAACAACTACTACCACAACTACAACTATTATTACTTGTACCACAACAACAACAACAACAACAACTACAACTACTATTACAATGACTACTACCACTACTATTACTAATACAACAACAACTACTACTACTACTACTACTAATACTAGTACTAGTACTACTACAATAATAACTATTACTACTATTACTAGTACTACAACAACAAATATTACTACAAGAACTACTATTATTACTATTACTAATATAACTACTGCTATCACCACCACCACCACCACTACTACTACTACTACAATAATAAAAAGTACTACTACTACTACTACTACTAGTACTACTAGTACTACTACTAGTACTACGACTACTGCTACTACTACTACAAGTATTACTACTGCTATAACTACTGCTACTACAACAACTACTACTACTATTACTACTACTACTACTGCTGCTGCTGTTATTACTACAACTACAACAACCATAGCTAGTATTACTACTATTGCAAGTACTACTACTACTACTATTACTAGTTCTATTGCTACTACTACTGCTACTACTAGTACTTCTAGTACTTCTGGTACTACTACTACTACTACTAGTACTATTACTACTACTACTGCTGCTGCTGCTAGTACAACAACAACTACTAGTACTACTATCACTACTGTTACAACTACTACTATTACAACTATTACTCTTACAAGTACTACTACTACTACAACAACAACAACAACAGCTTGTACCACTACTCCTACCACTACTACAACTACTATTCTTACTCCTTCTACTAGCACTACAACTACTATTTCTACTACCACTACAATAACAACAACAACAACTACTACTACAAATACTACTACAACTACTGCTACTACTACTACTACTTCTTCTACTACTACAACTACTACTACTACTGCTGCTGCTACTACAATTACTACTACCACTACTACTACTATTACTACTATAGCTACTACTACTACGACTCCTCCTCCTCCACCTAGTATTACTACTACTGCAACTACTACAACAACTACTACAACAACTACTACTACAATTACTAGTACTACAACACTTATTATTACTATTGTAACTGCTACTTTTACTACAACTACAACAACAACAACTACTACTACAACTACTACTACTACTTCTAGTACTACTACTGCAACTACTTCGACTACTACGAAAACTACTACTTCTACTACTCCTACTACTGCTACTATTTCTACTACTACTACTACTATTATTATTATTACTGCTACTGCTATTAGTACTACTACTGCTACTAGTACTACTACTGCTACTACTATTATTACAACAATTGCTACCACTACTACTACAACTACTATTTCTACTAATATTACTCCTACTACTACTACCACTACTACTACTACTATTACCACTACTACTAATACAAATACTACTTCTATTACCACTACTACTTGCACTACTACTATTAGTACAACTACGAGTACTACTACTACTACTACAACTACACTACTACTACTACTCCTACTACTACTACTACAACTACAACTACTCGTGCTACTACTAATCCAACAAGCACTACTACTGCTACAGCTACTACAATTACTACTACTACTACTACTACTACTACTACTACTACTACTACTACTACTACTACTGCTACTATTACTAGCACTACTACTACTATTGCTAGCACTACTACAGTTAGTACTATTAGTACTATTACTACTACTACTACTACTACAACTACTACTGCTAGTTCTACAACTATTATGACTACTACTACTCCTACTACAACTACTACTGTTATTACTTCTACGACTGCTTCTACTACTGCTATAACTACAACTACTAGTACTACTAGTAGTACTACTACTACTCCTACTACTATTACTACTAGTACTAGTACTACTACTACCATGACTATTACTACTACCACTACCACTACTACTACTACAACTACTACTACTTCAACTACCACTACTACTACTACTACTATTACTACTACTACTACACAACAATAACAACAACAACAACTACTACTACAACTACTACGACTGCTACAACAACTGGTTCTACTGCTACTACTACTATTACTACTACTACTACCATTACTTTTACTACTACCACCACTACTACTACTACTACTACTACTTCTACTATTACTACTACTACTATTACTACTACCGCTACTAATACTTCTACTACTAGTACAACTTCTTCCACTACTACTACTAGTACTACTACTCCACCTCCTCCTCCTCCTCGCCCTGCTAGTACAACCACTACAACAACTACAACTATTATTACTTGTACTACTACAACTACAATTACTACTATTACTACTACTACTACTCCTACAACAACAACTACTACTTCTACAACAACAACAACTACTACTTCTAATACTTGTACTACTACTACTGGTACTACTTCTACTACAAATACTACTACTACAAGTACTACTAGTGCTACTACAACTAATAGTACTGTTACTACAACTACTACTACTACTGCCGCCACCACCACCACCACCACAACTACTACTACAACAACAACTACTACTACTACTATTACTACGACTACTACGACGACTACTCCAACTAGTACTATTACTACTTCTACTACTATTACTTCGACAACTACTACTACTACAACTTCTACTACTACAACTTCTACTACCACTACAACAACAATAACGACAACAACGACAACAACATCAACAACAACAACAACTACTACTACTACTGCTACTACTACTTCTACTACTCCTACTACTACTTCTAATACTACTACTACTACTACTACTACTACTACTACTACTACTGCGACGACTACTACTACTACAACTACTGGTACTACTACTACTACTTCAACAACTATGGCAACTACTACTACAACTACTACTCCTCCTCCTCCTAGTACTACTACTTCTACTACAACAACAACTACAACTACCGCTATTACTAGTACTACAATAATCACTACTACTTCTACTACTACTACATCTACTATTACTACAACCACTACTACTACTACTACTACTACTACTACTATTTCTACTACCACTACAACAACAACGACAACAACAACAACTACTACTAACACAACAACAACTACTACCACTACTACAACGACTACTACTACCACTACTACTGATACTACTGTTGCTACTACTATTACTGCTACTACTACTACAACAACAATTACTACTATTACTATTACCACTACTGCTGCTGCTACTACTAGTAGTACTATTATCGCT
>RXID01021857.1:348160-418160 GCA_005019695.1 Trichopus zeylanicus subsp. travancoricus
TACTACTACTACAACTACAACTATGGCTACTACTACTACAACTACTACTCCTCCTCCTCCTAGTACTACTACTTCTACTACAACAACAACTACAACTACTACTATTACTAGTACTACAATAATTACTATTAATACTATTACTACTACTTCTACTACTACTACTACTACTACTACTATTTCTACTATCACTACAACAACAACGACGACAACAACAACTACTACTAATACTACTACTGTTGCTGCTGCTACTACAACGACTACTACTGCCACTACTACTCATACTACTGTTGCTACTACTTCTACTACTACTACTACAAACCCACACCAACACTCACTACTACTACTACTATTACTACTACTACATACTGCTATACAGTTTATACCTATATTACCGCCTACAACTTTTACTACTACCTACTATTACTACTACTACAACTACTACTACTACTACTACTATTACTACTACAACTACTACTACAACTACTGATGCTGCTGCTACTACTGCTTCTACTACTAGTACTATGAGTACTACTACTACTGCTAGTACTCCTACAAGTAGGGGGAGTAGTTGTTGTAGTAGTAGTAGAAGTACTACTACTACTACTACTAATACTGCAGCTGCTGCTATTATTACTACTACTTCTACTTCTTCTTCTTCTTCTTCTTCTACTACTACTACTGCTACTACTTCTACGACTGCTACTACTACTACTACTACCACTACTATTACTGCTGCTACTACTAGTATTACCATTAGTACTACTACTACTACTGCTACTACTACTGTGGCTACAACAAGAACAACAACTACTACAACATCAACTACTACTACAGCTAGCACTACTACTACAACAAGAACAACAACTACTACTACTACAACCACAACAACAACTACTACTACTACCACCGCCGCCACCACCACCACCACCACCACCACCAACACTACTACTACTACTACTACTGCTGCTGCTGCTGCTACTTCGA
This sequence comes from Trichopus zeylanicus subsp. travancoricus, assembly GCA_005019695.1. NCBI lineage: Eukaryota > Viridiplantae > Streptophyta > Magnoliopsida > Dioscoreales > Dioscoreaceae > Trichopus > Trichopus zeylanicus. The sequence goes on from RXID01021857.1 coordinate 349,145, forward strand.
GTACTACGACTAGTATAACACTACTACTACTACTACTATTACAACCACAACAACAACAACAACTACTACTACTACTACTACTTCTAGAACAACAACAACTACTACTACTACTGCCACCAGTACTACTACGACTACTAGCACTACTTCTGCAACTACTATTACAACTACTACTACTACAACTGCTAGTACTACTACTATTGCTAGCACTACTTCTACAACTACTACTACAACAACAACAACTACTGCTGCTGCTACTATTGCTACTACTTCTACTACTACTACTACTACTACTACTACTACTACTACTGCTACTACTACTACTGCTGCTACTACTTCCACATCAACGACTACTACTTCTCCTACTACTAGTACCAGTACTAGTACTACTGCTACTACTACTTTTTCTACAACTACTGCTACTATTAGTACTACTGCAACTGCTACTACTACTACTACTACTACTACTACTACTACTACTACTACTACTACTACTACTACTACTACTACTAATACTACTACTACTACTAGTGCTCCTACTACTACTACTACCACAACGACAACAACAACAACAACTACTACTACTACTACTGCTACTACTGCTACTACTACTTCTAGTACTTCTACTACCACTATTACTGCTACTACTATTAATACTAGTGTTACTAGTACTATTACTACTCCTACTCCTACTACTACATCTACTACTACTCCTCCTTCTCCTCCTCCTCCTCCTACTAACACAACTACTACTACAATTACAACCATTATTTCTTTTACTACTACAACAACAACTACAACTACTACTACTACAACAACCACAACAACAACAACTACTACTAGTACTACTACTACTACTTCTACAAAAAGAATAACTACTACTACTAATACTAGTACTTGTGTTACTACTACTAGTACTAGTACTACAACTACAACTACTATTACAACTACTTCTACTAGTACTACTGCTATTACTACTACTACTACTACAACAACAACAACAACAACAACAACATCTACTACTACTACTAGTACTACTACTCCAATAACTACTACAACTACTACTATTACTACTTCTGCTACTACTGCTTCTACGACTACTACTACTGTTACTACTTTGACTACCACTAGAACAATAACAACAACAACAACTACTACTAGTACTAGTACTTTTATTGCTTCTGCTGCTCCTACAACTACTGCTACTACTAGTCTAACTGCAACAACTACTACTTTTCCTTTAGCTATTAATACTACTATTACTACTACTTGTACTTCTATTACTTTTGCTACTAATACTGCTGCTGCTACAACTTCTACTACTACTTTTGCTACTACTACTACTACTACTACTGCAACTACTACTACTGCTACTACAACTTCCCCAAATACTACTACTATGAGTACTACTCCTCCTACTACTCCTACTAGTTTTACTACTAATAATGCTACTACTACTCTTACTGCTGCTGATGTTGCTGCTACTACTAATGCTTCTATTGTTGCTACTACTCCCATTGTAGTACTGCTTCAACTACTGCCGGTGCTACTACTATTGGTGATACAATCGCTACTGCTATAGCTGCTACTACTGCTACAATTACTACAATGGCTGCTAATAGTAGTACTACTACTAAACTACTATTGTTGTTGTTGCTTCTACTACTGCTATTATGGCAACTATTTCTACTACTAATGCTACTACTCCTATAGCTATTACTTCTTCTACTGCTTCTACTAGTACAACTACTATTACTACTACTTCTACTAGAACTAATACTACTACTATTACAACTACGGCTACTACAACTATTGCTACTTCCCCTACTACTGTTGCAATTGCTGCACTTTTGCTACTACAACCACTGCTACTACTTCTACTGCTTCTACTATAACTACTTCTAGTACTGAAGCTACTACTTATGGTACTGCTACTACTGCTACAGCTACTACTACCACCACTACTGCTACTATTACTAATACTTTAACTACAACTACGGTGGCTACTCATACTACTACTACTGCAACTACTGTTGTTGTTCTTGCGGCTACTACTACTACTATGGCAACTACTTCTAATACTATTGCTACTACTCCTACTGCTACTACATCTGCTACTACTTCTACTAGTACAACCACAACAACTACTACTGCTACTACTGCTATAACCACTATGGCAACTACTACTATGATGACTACAGTTGCTACTAATTCTTCTCATGCTAGTGCCACTGCAACTATTCCTGCTACGACTACTACTACCACTATTGCTATTAGTAGTACAACTACTACAATTACTACCACTACTACTACTACTCCTACAACTATAGCTGCTACTACTATTACTACTGTTAGAACTTCTACTACTACTACCACTGGTACTACACCCTCTCCTACTACTGCTACCGCTTGTGCAACAACACCTACTAGTACTACTACAACTACTTCTGGCAGTACTAACACTGCTACTACTACTACTACTACTATACTACTTCTACACCTGCTGCAACTACTAATGTACTACTGTTGCTACTACTACTATGACTGCTACTACTACTACTGCTGCTGCTACTGTTGCTGTCGTTGCTACTACTACTGCTGCTGCTAGTAATACTACTACCACCACTAATGTTGCTATTGATGGTGCGGCTGCAAGTACTTCTATTATGATAGCTGCGACTACCACCACTGATAATACTACTACTTCCGCAACTACTACAACTACTCCTTATGCTACTACTACTGCTACTATTCCTACTACTGCCGCTATAACTACTATAGTTATAACAACTACTAGTATTACTAGTACAATTACTGCTGCTACTACAACAAGTACAACTATTATTATTGCTCCTACAACAACTACTACCACTATTACTACTATTGCTACTGTTGCTGCTACAGATAATACTGCTACTATTGCAACTACTCCTACTGGTACTACTACTATTATTACTACTGCTACGACAATGACTAAGACTACTAGTACTAACACTACTACTAATACTAGCACTGTAGTTGCAGCTGCTGCTACAACTAAAACTATTGCTACTAATACTATTACTACTACTGCTACTACTGCTAATACTACTACTACTGAAAGAATTACTACTGCTACAACTACTATTACAGCAACTACTTCTACTACTACTACTACTACTACCACAACATCAACTACCCCTCCTCCTCCTCCTCCTCCTACTACTACTACTACTACTACTTCTTCTTCTTCTTCTTGTTCTTGTTCTTCTTCTTCTTCTTCTACTACGGCTGCTACTACTCCTACTACAACTACCTCTAGTCATACTGCTACAACAATAACTACTACTACTACTTGTACTACTACTACTACTACTACTATTGCTAATACAATTGCTACTACAATTACTACTACTACTACTACTATTATTGCTACTACTAGTACTACTACTACTACTACTATTGCTACTACTAGTACTACTACTACTACACCTATTACAACAAATACTACTAGTACCAGTACTACTACTACTGTTGCAACTAATCATACTGTTGCAATTACTCCTACTATTATCCTGCTACTAGAACCACTACTACTACCACCTCTACTACTTCTTCTATTGCTACAGCAACAACAACAACAACTACTACTTCTACTATTGCTACTACTACTTCTACTACAACTACTACTACTCTTACTGCCACTACTACTAGTACTACGACTACTTCTATTGCTACAACTACTACTACTAGTATTACTACTACAACTACTTCATCTGTTACTACTACTACTACTACTAGTGCTACCACTACCGCTACTACTATTATTGTTACTACTACTACTAGTAGTACTACAACTACTACTTCGATTACTACTACTATTACAACTACCGCTTCTATTACTTTAACTACTACTTGTACTACTACTACCGCTACTACTCCTACTGTTGTGATTTGTACTACAACTACTGATGCTGCTCTACCACTACAACTATTGCCACTACTCCTACTTCTTCAACTGCTATTACAACTACTACTTTTGCTACTCCTATTGCTACTCCTACTATTACTCCTCCTCCTCCGACTACTACAACAACAACAACTACTACTATTGTTGTTGCTCTTACGACTACCACTACTGCTACATCTACTCCTAATACTACTACAACTTCTATTACTACTACTACTACTACTACTACTACTACTATTGCTACTATAACTACTACTACTGCCCCTACTGCCCCTACGACTACTATTGCTATGATCGCTGCAACTCCTAGTACTACTACTACTACTATTATTATCACTAAGACTACTACTATTACTACTACTACTACTACTCCCACTACTACTACTGCTACTACTACTACAAGTACTACAGCTACTAATACTACTACAACTAGTACTACTGCTACTAATACTACTCATACACCATCTCCTACTCCTAAAACTACACCTACAATTACTTTTGCTACTAGAATTACTACTACCCCTATTACTGCTACTACTACTACTACTACTACTACTACTATTACTACTACTACTAGTACGTCTGCTACTACTGCTACGGCTGCTACTACTGGAACAACAACAACTACTACTATTACTACTACTACTACTCCTATTATAGCAACTATTGCTACTAGTAATACTACTACGACTTCTACTTGTACTACAACAATTACCACGACTACTACAATTACTTCTACTACTAGTACTACTAATACTACTACAACTACTACAACTTTTGCTACCACTACTACTACTACTACTACTGGCACTACAACTACTACTACAACAAACACAACTACTGCTGATGTTCCTCCTACAAAACCTATTACTGCTTCTACGAGTTATTACTACTACTATGACTATGACAACTACCACTACAAATATGAGTACTTCTACTACAACTACTGCTAGTACTTCAACTACTACGAGTAGAATTACTGCTAATACTACTACTTTCACTACTACTACTAATACTACTACTTCAACTACTACTACTACTACTACTAGTACTACTACTACAGCTGTTACTACTGTTGCTACTACAACTACAACTACTACTAGTACTACTACTATTTCTGCTGCTTCTACTACTTCTTCTACTACTACTACTATTGTGACTACTGCAATAGTTATTACTATTACTACTGCTGCTGCTGCTGCTGTTGCTACTACTACTACAACTACTGTTTCTACTACTAGTAATAGTTCTGTCGCTACTACTACTGCTTCTCCTATTACTGCTACTAATACTAGCACTACGACAATAACTACTATTACTACCACTACTACTACTACTACCACCACCACCACCACCACCACCACCTTTGTTGCTACTACTACTGCTTATACTACTTCTACCACTACTACTCCTGCGGCTACTACTACTATGACTGCAACCAGTACTACTACTGCTACTACAACAAATATTACTTCTACTCCTCCTGTCACTACTATTGCTACTACTACTGCCACTACTACTGCTACTTCCACTACTACTTTTACTACAACTACTACTACTGCTACTACTACTTCTACTACTACTTCTCCTGCTACTACTGCTATTATGACTATTACTACCTATACTACTGCTACTAATATTGCTACTACTTCAAATAGTGCTACTGCTACTATTACAACTACAACTACTATAGCTGCTACTACTACTGCCATTGCTACTACTACTAATACTCGAACCAATACTACTACTAGTACTGTTGTTGCTACTTCTGCTACTTTTACTACTATTATTTCTACTACTACTACAACTGCTACTACTACTACTCCTACTGCTACTACTGCTACTACTACTGCTACTTCTACTACTGCTAATACTACTGTTGTTACCACTACGACTGCTACTACTACTCCCTACTGTTGCCGATGTTACTGCTACTATAACTACCATTGCTACTTCTACTTCTACTACTGCTTCTACTGCTAATTTTGCTATAACTACTACTTCTATTGCTACTACTGCTATTGTTGCTGCTACTACCATGCCTTCTACTACTACTTTTACTACTACTACTATACCTATCACTACTATTACTGTTGTTGCTACTACAACTACTACTTTCACCACTGTGTCTACTACTACTAATACTACTACAACAACTACTACTACTAATGCAACTACTACTACGACTACTACTATTGCTTCTACAGCTACTGCTACTGCTACTGCTATTGCTATTACTGTTGCTACTACTACCACTACTCCTGCTAATTCTACTATGACTATTACGACTACTGCTGCCCCTACTGCTATTAAGGATTCTACTATTGCTGCAACTGGCACTACTACTATTACTTATACCAGTACCACTACTACTACAACCGCTACAACTTCTGCTTCCAATACTTCTACTACTAGTTTTACTACTACTACTACTACTACTACTACAACTGCCGTGACTTATGTTACTGCTCGTACAATTACTACTACTACTGCAACTTCTGCTACAATTGTTGCTACTACCGCTACTACTATTGCTACCTTTGGTATTACTACAATAACTACGACTACCACTACTAGTATTGCTACTAGTACTGCAACTATTATAGCAATTACTAATACTGTTACTTCTACTATTACTGCTGCTGCTGCTGCCACTACTACTACTCCAACCACATCTCCTACTACTACTACTGTTGCTACTGCTACTACTACTGTTGCTGCTACTACTGCCACTACTACTACTGCAACTACTGCTACTACCAATACTTCTACTACTACTACTATTACTACTACGAATAATAATAATAATATAATAATTACTATCTTCTGCTACTGCTGCTACAAAAACTACTACTGCTACCACTACTACAACCCCTACTACTTCACCAACTACTGCTACTACTGCTACTACCACTAATAGTACTACTAGGACTACTTTTTCTAATACTACTACTACTATCACAACTTCTGCTACTACTACTGCTACTACTACTATTTTTGGTACTACTACTACTATAACAATAATTACTACTACTATTGATGTTGTGGCTATAAAACCTATTACTACTACTACGACTACTGCTATTACTACTACTGCTGCTCTGACTACTACTACTACTACTACTACTATGAGTACGTCTACTACAACTACTGCTAGTACTTCAACTACTACGACTAGAATTATTGCTAATACTACTACTTCCACTATAATTACTAATACTATTAATTTAACTACTAGTACTACTCCTCCTCCTGCTACTACTTCTACAACAACTACTACTACTGTGACTACTGCAACTACTATTACTACTACTACTACTTCTACTTCTACTACTATCACTACCACCACTACAACTACTATTGCTACTTCTAGTTATACTTCTATTGCTCTACTACTACTGCTACTCCTATTCCTGCTACTAATACTATAACTACTACAAGAACAACTATTGCTACTACTATCGATGCTACTGCTACTACTACTACTCTTACTACTGCTACTACTAATATGACAACTACTGCTTCTACTACTTCTAGTGCTACTACTCCAGCTACCACTACTACTATAACTACAACTAGTACTACTACTGCTACTACTACTATTGCCACTACTACTTCTACTACTACTGCTTCTCCTACTGCTTCTACTACTACTTCTACTACTACTACTACTAATTCTACTACTATTATTCCTGCTACTACTACTACTATGTCTATTACTGCCTATACTACTACTACTAATATTGCTACTACTACAACTAGTGCTACTACCAATATTACAACAACAACTACTACTGCTACTACAGCTGCTACAACAACAACTACTATTACCACTGCTACTACTTCTAACACTTGTACCCATACTACTACTCGTACAGCTGCTGCTGTTGCTGCTACTTCTGCAACTTCTACTACTATTATTTCTTCTACTTCTACTATTGATATTGCTACCACTCCTACTACTACTACTAATGTTGATTTTGCTACTATTGTTGCTACTACTACAACTGCTACTACTATAGCTACTTCTACTACTACTAATACTACTGTTGTTACTACTACGGCTGCTACTACTATGACCACAACTACTACGGCTACTACTACAATTGCTGTTGCCGTTGTTACTACTACTATAAATACCACTCCTACTACTGCATCCACTACTAGTCCTACTGTAACTTCTGCTTGAACTGCTATTTTTGCTGCTACTACTGCTACTATTGCTGTTGTTACTATAACTTGTACTTCTACTTTTGCTACTACTACTATAGCTACCACTACTACTATTGCTGTTGCGACTACAACTACTACTTTTACCACAACAGCTACTACTACATCCACTACTACTATAACTACTGCAACTACAACTACAGCTACTACTACTACTGCTCGTATTAGTACTACAACTTCAACTACTACTCCTACTATTGATACTTTAGTTGTTCCTACTGCTAAAACTACCACTACTCTCCCTACTAATACTACTACTACTATTACTACTACTACTACCACTACTACAACTAAGGATTTTAGTACTACTACACCTAGCACTACTATTATTACTTATCCACTATAACTACTACTACTACCGCTACCACTTCTGCTTCGACTACTATGACTACTAGTTCTACTACTGCTACTACTGCTACTACTATCACTACTGCAACCACTCTTACTACTGCTACTATTGCTACTACTGCTACTACTACTACTATTATTCACACTACAACAACTACTACTACTACCACTAATAGTACTGCTACTACTATTGCCACTACAACTGCTACTATTACTGCTACTATTATAGATTTTACTACTACAGTTATTGCTATTACTACTATTACTACTGCTGCTGTTGCTACTACTCCTCCCACTTCTCCTACTACTACAAGAACAACTATTAATACTGCTACTGTTGCTAGTACTGTTACTACTGCTACTACTGCCATTACTACTACTACTACTGCGACTACCACTACTCTTAATACTACTCATATTATTGATAGTAATAATAATAATAATAATAATAATAATACAATAATAATTATTATTGTTGCTACTAATACTACTACTACAACTACTGCTACTGCAACTGCTACTACAACCACTACAACTTTGCCAACTATTGCTACTACTGCTACTACCACTAATAGTACAACTGTGACTACTTTTGCTAATACTACTACTACTACCACAACCTCTACTACTACTACTACTACTACTACTACTACTACTACTACTACTACTACTACTACAACAACAACATCTACTTCTGCTTTTGCTAGAACTATTACTACTACAGCTTCTTTCGCGACAACTCCTAGTACTACTACTATAGCTACAGCAGCTACTACTACTACTACTACTGCTACTATTACTAATATGACTACTACTACCACTACTGCTGCTACTACTACTATTGTTACTACAATTGCTACTACTTTAGCTGCTTCTACTACTACTACTACTGCTGCTGCTGCTACTACTAATACTGTTACTACTACTACTATGGCTACTACTACTGAGGCTACTAATACTACTACCACCACTACTACTATTACTATCATTGTTGTTGCACATGCTACTACTACTACAAGCACTATAGCCACTACTACTACTGTAACTACTACTGCTACTACTTCAATTATTACTTCTACTACTACTACAACTACTATTTTTGCAACTACTTTTATTGCTACTACTAATACTACTAGTATAACAGCTACTACTACTAGTATAACAGCCACTACTACTCGAACTCCTACTGCTACAACTTCTACTGTTACTTCTAATACTACTACAACTACTACTTTCACAACTACTATAGTCGCTACGACTACTACTACTACTTTTGCAACTATTACAATCGCTACTACTACTACTACAACTACAACTGCTACTACTTCTACTACTACTACAACAACTATTTCTACAAATACTATTCTCACTATTGCTACTATTAGTACTACTAGTATTGCAACTGCTACTGCTACTAATATAACTTCGACTACAACTTTCGATACTACTACTGCAGCTACTACAACTACTACTACTACCCCAACTACTCTTGGTACTACTACTACAACAACAACTACGACTACTACCACCACTAGTAATGCCACTATTGCTTTTACTACTACTACCCCAACTACTACTTCTACTATTGATACTACTTCTACTACTACTACTACTTCTTCTCCTACAACTACCACCTCTACTACTACTACTGCTACTACTAATACTACTATTACTACTACTGATACTACTGCTCAATGACCACTGCTACTGCTACTACTAGTGTTACTACTACTGCTACTTCTTCTACTACTCTGACTTCTACACCACTACTACTATTGCAATTGTTGCTACTACTACTACTACTATAATTACAGCTGCTACTACTACTGCTACTAGTACTACCGTAGCTACTACTATGACTACTTCTACTATTGCTACTACTACTTTCCCTACTATTATTACTACTATGACTACTTATGTTAAAAGAAATGCTCCTACTCCTATTAACACCGCTGTTGCTAATATTAGTACTACTACTTCTTCTAGAACTATTTTAGCTTCTACTACCACTACTACTACTAAGTTTGCTACTACTCCTTCAATTGCTGCTACTACTACTATTGCTATAACCACTAGTCACTTTAGTTATTTTAGCAATAGAAGTAGCAATAGTAGTAGTAGCAGTAGTAGTCATTATAGTAGTAGCAGTAGCAGTAGTGGCAATTGTAGTAGTAGTAGGAGTAGTAGTAATTGTTGTTGTCATAGTAGTAGTAGTAGTACAAACAACAATAATAGCAAGAGTAGTAGTAGTAGTAGTAGTAGTAGTAGTAGTAATAGTAGTAGTTGTAGTAGCAGTAGTTGTTGTAGTTGTAGCAGTAGTAGTATTAGTAGTAGTAGTAGCAGTCATAGTTATAGTGGCAGCACTCATACTAGTAGTACTTGTAGTAGCAGTAGTAGTAATTATAATAGTTGTAGTAGTACTAGCAGTTATACTAGTTGTAGCAAAAGTAGTAGTTGCGATACTAGTAGCTGCAGTAGTAGTTGTTGTAGTAGTAATAGACGTTCTAGTACTAGTAGTAATAGCAGAAGTAGTAATAGCAATAGTAGTAGTAGTAGTAGTAGTAGTAGTAGTAGTAGTAGTAGTAGCATTAGTAGTTGCACAAGTGGTAGTAGAATAATTAGTAGTACTAGTAGCAGAAGTACTAGCAGAAGTAGTTGTTGTTGTAGTAGTAGTAGTAGTAGTAGTAGTAGTAGTAGTAGTAGTAGTAGTAGTAGTAGTAGTAGTAGTAGAGTAGAAGTAGTAGGTAGTAGTATTAATTGTAGTAGTAGTAGTAGCAATGGATGTAGTAGTAGTAGTAGCGGTAGTAGTAGTAGCAGCAGCAATAGTAGTGGTGGTAGCAGTAGTAGTAGTAGTAGAAGTAATAGGAATCGTTGTAGTCACAGTACTAGTAGGAGTAGTAGTAGTAGTTGCATAAGTAGAAGCAGTATTAGCTGTAGCAGTAGTACCAATAGTAGTAGCAGTAGTGGTAGCAGTTGCAATAGTAGTAACAGTAGTTGTAGTAGTAGTAGTAGTAGCAGTAGTAGTAGGAGCTGAAGTAGTAATAGCAGCAGCAGTAGTAGTAGTTATAGTAGTAATAGAAGTAGCAGTTGTAGCAGTAGCAGTAGTAGTAGCAGTAGTAGTATGAGTTGTAGTTGTAGAATCAGCAGTAGTAGCATCAGTAGTATTCTCAGTAGTAGCAGCAGTAGCAGTTGTAGTTATTGTCGTAATAGTAGTATTAGCAATAGTACTAGTAGTAATAGCAGCAGTAGCAGTAGGATCAGCTGTAATAGTAGTATTAGTAAAAGTAGTTGGAATACTTATTGTCGTAGTAGTATTAGTTGCAAGGATTATACTTGTAGTACTAGCAGCAGTAGTAGTAGTATTCTAAGTCATTGTAGTAGAAACAGTAGTAGTAGTAGTAGTAGTAGTAGTAGCAAAAGGAGTAGTACCAATAGTAGTAGCAGTAGCAGCAGTAGTAGCACTAGTAGAAATAGTAGAAGTAGTAGTAATAGTAGTATAAGTAGTAGCAATAGTTGAAGTTGTAGAAGTAGTTGCAGTAGCAGTAGTATCAATGCTAGCAGTAGTTGAAGTTGTAGAAGTTGTAGGAATAGTAGTAGTAGTCATAGTAGTAGTAATAGCAGAAGTAGTAGTAGCACTAGTAGTACTAGGGGAAGTACAGTAGTAGGAGAAGCGGTAGTAGTTATTATTGTTGGAGAAGTTATAGTAGTAGTAGTAGTTATAGAATTAGTAGTAGTAGTAGTAGTAGTAGTTGTTGTTGTTGTTGTTGTAGTAGTCGTAGTAGTAGTAGTAGTAGTAATAATAGTAGTAGTAGTAGTAGTAGTAATAATAGTAGTAGTTGTAGGAGTAGCAGTAGTTGCTGTAGTAATAATAGTAGTAATAGTAATTGTAGTAGTAGGAATAGTAGCAGTAGCAGTAGTAGTAGTAGCAGTAGCAGTAGTAGTGATAGTAGTAATAGTACTAGCAGTAGCAGTTGTAGTAATAGTAGTAATAGTGGTACCAATAGCAACAGTAGCAGTAGTAGTAGTAATTGAGTAATTGTAGTAGCGATAGCGGTAGTAGCTACATCAGTAGAAGTAGTGGAAATAGTTATTGCAGTAGAAATAGTAGCAATAGCAATTGTAGTAGTAGTATTCGCTGTAGTTGAAGGCGTAGTAGTAGTCATACCTATAGTAGTAGCAGTATTAGTTCTGCTAGTAATAGCAGTATTAGTTGTAGTAGCAATAGTAGTAGTAGCAGTGGCAGTAGTGGTAGTAGTATCATAAGTAGCGATAGTAGTAGTAGTAGTATTAGTAGCAATAGTGGCAATAGTAGTGCTAGTTGTCGTAGTAGTAGTGGTAGCAATTGTAGTAGTAGTAGTAGTAGCATTTGTAGTAGTAGAAATAGTAGGGCTAGTCGTAGTCATAGTCGTAGTAGTCATCACAGTAACAGCAGAACTAATTGAAGTGTTTGTAGTAGTACTAGCAGCAGCAGTAGTTCTAGTAGTAGTAGCAGCAGTAGTAGCAATAGTAATAGTTGTTGCAGTAGTAGCAGTAGCAGAAGTATTAGTAGTAGTAGTAGTAGTAGTCGTAGTAGTGGAAGATGTATTAGCAGTGGTAGTAGTAGCAGGTGTAGTAGCTGTAGCAATAGAGGTAGTAGCAGTAGTAATAGTAGTACTAGTAGAAGTAGTAGTAGCAGCAGCAGTATTAGTAGTAGCCTTAGAAGTAATAGTATTATTAGTAGTAGTAGGAGTAGTTGCAGCAGCAGTAGTAATAGTAGTATTAGTAGGAGTAGTAGTAGAAGTAGTAATAGAACTAGTAGTAGAAGTAGGGGTAGTAGATGGTGCAGTAGTAGTAGCAGTGGTAGTAGAAGCAGCAGTAGTAGCAGTACTAGTAGCAGTATGAGAAGTGGTAGTTCTAGTAGTAGTAGGCTTAGAAGTAATAGTATTATTAGTAGTAGTAGGAGTAGTTGCAGCAGCAGTAGTAATAGTAGTATTAGTAGGAGTAGTAGTAGAAGTAGTAACAAGACTAGTAGTAGAAGTAGGGGTAGTTGATCGTGTAGTAGTAGTAGCAGTTGTAGTAGAAGCAGCAGTAGTAGCAGTACTAGTAGCAGTATGAGAAGTGGTAGTTCTAGTGGTAATAGTGGTAGTAGAAATAGTAGTAGTTGTAGTAGTAATAGCTATCGTTGCAGTTTTAGTAGTTGTATTACATGCAGCAGAAGTAGCAGTAGTAGAAGTAGTAGTTGTAGTAGCAGTAGTACTAGCAATAGTATTGGTAGTTGCAGCAGTCGTAGTACTGGTAGTAGTAGTAGTAGTAGTAGTAGTAGTAGTAGTAGTAGTAGTAGTAGTAGTAGTAGCATTAGTAGTTGCACAAGTGGTAGTAGAATAATTAGTAGTACTAGTAGCAGAAGTACTAGCAGAAGTAGTTGTTGTTGTAGTAGTAGTAGTAGTAGTAGTAGTAGTAGTAGTAGTAGTAGTAGTAGTAGTAGTAGTAGTAGTAGAGTAGAAGTAGTAGGTAGTAGTATTAATTGTAGTAGTAGTAGTAGCAATGGATGTAGTAGTAGTAGTAGCGGTAGTAGTAGTAGCAGCAGCAATAGTAGTGGTGGTAGCAGTAGTAGTAGTAGTAGAAGTAATAGGAATCGTTGTAGTCACAGTACTAGTAGGAGTAGTAGTAGTAGTTGCATAAGTAGAAGCAGTATTAGCTGTAGCAGTAGTACCAATAGTAGTAGCAATAGTGGTAGCAGTTGCAATAGTAGTAACAGTAGTTGTAGTAGTAGTAGTAGTAGCAGTAGTAGTAGGAGCTGAAGTAGTAATAGCAGCAGCAGTAGTAGTAGTTATAGTAGTAATAGAAGTAGCAGTTGTAGCAGTAGCAGTAGTAGTAGCAGTAGTAGTATGAGTTGTAGTTGTAGAATCAGCAGTAGTAGCATCAGTAGTATTCTCAGTAGTAGCAGCAGTAGCAGTTGTAGTTATTGTAGTAATAGTAGTATTAGCAATAGTACTAGTAGTAATAGCAGCAGTAGCAGTAGGATCAGCTGTAATAGTAGTATTAGTAAAAGTAGTTGGAATACTTATTGTCGTAGTAGTATTAGTTGCAAGGATTATACTTGTAGTACTAGCAGCAGTAGTAGTAGTATTCTAAGTCATTGTAGTAGAAACAGTAGTAGTAGTAGTAGTAGTAGTAGTAGCAAAAGGAGTAGTACCAATAGTAGTAGCAGTAGCAGCAGTAGTAGCACTAGTAGAAATAGTAGAAGTAGTAGTAATAGTAGTATAAGTAGTAGCAATAGTTGAAGTTGTAGAAGTAGTTGCAGTAGCAGTAGTATCAATGCTAGCAGTAGTTGAAGTTGTAGAAGTTGTAGGAATAGTAGTAGTAGTCATAGTAGTAGTAATAGCAGAAGTAGTAGTAGCACTAGTAGTACTAGGGGAAGTACAGTAGTAGGAGAAGCGGTAGTAGTTATTATTGTTGGAGAAGTTATAGTAGTAGTAGTAGTTATAGAATTAGTAGTAGTAGTAGTAGTAGTAGTTGTTGTTGTTGTTGTTGTAGTAGTCGTAGTAGTAGTAGTAGTAGTAATAATAGTAGTAGTAGTAGTAGTAGTAATAATAGTAGTAGTTGTAGGAGTAGCAGTAGTTGCTGTAGTAATAATAGTAGTAATAGTAATTGTAGTAGTAGGAATAGTAGCAGTAGCAGTAGTAGTAGTAGCAGTAGCAGTAGTAGTGATAGTAGTAATAGTACTAGCAGTAGCAGTTGTAGTAATAGTAGTAATAGTGGTACCAATAGCAACAGCAGCAGTAGTAGTAGTAATTGAGTAATTGTAGTAGCGATAGCGGTAGTAGCTACATCAGTAGAAGTAGTGGAAATAGTTATTGCAGTAGAAATAGTAGCAATAGCAATTGTAGTAGTAGTATTCGCTGTAGTTAAAGGCGTAGTAGTAGTCATACCTATAGTAGTAGCAGTATTAGTTCTGCTAGTAATAGCAGTATTAGTTGTAGTAGCAATAGTAGTAGTAGCAGTGGCAGTAGTGGTAGTAGTATCATAAGTAGCGATAGTAGTAGTAGTAGTATTAGTAGCAATAGTGGCAATAGTAGTGCTAGTTGTCGTAGTAGTAGTGGTAGCAATTGTAGTAGTAGTAGTAGTAGCATTTGTAGTAGTAGAAATAGTAGGGCTAGTCGTAGTCATAGTCGTAGTAGTCATCACAGTAACAGCAGAACTAATTGAAGTGTTTGTAGTAGTACTAGCAGCAGCAGTAGTTCTAGTAGTAGTAGCAGCAGTAGTAGCAATAGTAATAGTTGTTGCAGTAGTAGCAGTAGCAGAAGTATTAGTAGTAGTAGTAGTAGTCGTAGTAGTGGAAGATGTATTAGCAGTGGTAGTAGTAGCAGGTGTAGTAGCTGTAGCAATAGAGGTAGGAGCAGTAGTAATAGTAGTACTAGTAGAAGTAGTAGTAGCAGCAGCAGTATTAGTAGTAGCCTTAGAAGTAATAGTATTATTAGTAGTAGTAGGAGTAGTTGCAGCAGCAGTAGTAATAGTAGTATTAGTAGGAGTAGTAGTAGAAGTAGTAATAGAACTAGTAGTAGAAGTAGGGGTAGTAGATGGTGCAGTAGTAGTAGCAGTGGTAGTAGAAGCAGCAGTAGTAGCAGTACTAGTAGCAGTATGAGAAGTGGTAGTTCTAGTAGTAGTAGGCTTAGAAGTAATAGTATTATTAGTAGTAGTAGGAGTAGTTGCAGCAGCAGTAGTAATAGTAGTATTAGTAGGAGTAGTAGTAGAAGTAGTAACAGGACTAGTAGTAGAAGTAGGGGTAGTTGATCGTGTAGTAGTAGTAGCAGTTGTAGTAGAAGCAGCAGTAGTAGCAGTACTAGTAGCAGTATGAGAAGTGGTAGTTCTAGTGGTAATAGTGGTAGTAGAAATAGTAGTAGTTGTAGTAGTAATAGCTATCGTTGCAGTTTTAGTAGTTGTATTACATGCAGCAGAAGTAGCAGTAGTAGAAGTAGTAGTTGTAGTAGCAGTAGTACTAGCAATAGTATTGGTAGTTGCAGCAGTTGTAGTACTGGTAGTAGTAGTAGTAGTAGTAGTAGTAGTAGTAGTAGTAGTAGTAGTAGTAGCAACAACAACAGCAGTAGCAGCAGCAGTAGTAGTAGTTGTAATAGTTGTTATTGTTGTTGTTGCTATTGTTGTAGTAGAAGTAGTAGTAGTAGGAGTAGCAGCAGTAGTTGTCGGGGTAGTAGTAGTTGTTGTTGTTATTGTAGAAGCAATAATATCCGTAGCAGTAGAAGTTGCTGAAATAGTTGAGGTGGGAGACGTAGTAGTAATAGTTGTAGTAACAGTAGTAGTAGTAGAAATGGTACTAGTAGTAGAAGGAGTAGTAGTATTAGTAGTAGTAGTGTTAGTTGTTACAGAAGTAGTAGTTATAGTAGCAGTAGAAGTAGTAGTAGCAGCAGTAGTTGTAATAGTCATAGTAGTAGTAGACATAGTAGCAGTAGCAGTAGTAGCAGTAGTAGTAAGACTAGAAGCAGCAGTAGTTGTAGTAGCAGTGTAAGTAGTAATAGTAGCAGCTATAGTTGTCATACTAGTAGTGGTAGTTGTAGAAGAAGCAGCAGCAGCAACAGTAGTACTAGTGGTAATAGTAGTAGCAGTAGCTGCACCCACATTTGTTGTTGTAGTAGTAATAGTAGTTGTAGTAATAGTTGTAGTAGTAGTAGTTGAAGTAACAATAATAGTTGTAGTGGTAGTAGACGTCGACATCGTAGTAGTAGTAGTAGCAGCAGTAGCAAAAGTAGTAGTAGTGGTACTGGCAACTATTGCAGTAGTAGTAGGAGTAGTACTAGTAGCAAAACTAGTAGTAGTAGCAGTAGCCATAGTAGCAGCAACAGTAGTTGTAGTTGTAGTAGTAGTAGTAGCAGTAGCAATAGTGGTATGAGAAGTAGTTGGAGTAGCTGTCACAGTAGTAGTAGTTGTTGTTGTTGTTGTTGTATCAGTAGTACTAGATGCATTTATTGTTCTAGTTGTAGTAGTTGCAATAGCAGCAGCAGCAGTAGTAGTTGTGGTTGTAGAAGTCATAGTTGTAGCAATAGCAGCATTAGTAGTAGCAAAAGTAGTGGTAGTAATGGTAGTAGTAGCAGTTGCAGTAGTCGTAGTAGCAGATGTAGCAGTAGTCATAGTAGTAATAGTGATAGTAACAGTAGTAGCTATAGTAGTGGTAGTAGTAGCTATTGTAGTAGTATTAGTAGTAGCAGGACCTACAGTAGTTGTAGCAGTAGCAGTAGTAGTAGGTATAGTAGTAGTATCATTAGTAGTAGTATTAGGAGGTGGTAGTAGTAGTAACAGTAGTGGGAGTAGTAGTACTAGTAGTATTATTAGTAGTAGTGGTAGTTGTTGTAGTAATAGCAATAATCGAAGTAGCAGTAAAGCAGCTGTAGAAGTAGTAGTTATTTTTGTAGTAGTAGAAGCAGTACTAGTAGCAGTAGAGTAGTAGTAGTAGTAGTGGTAGTTGGGGTAGGAGCAGTTGTTGTAGTAGTAGTAGTAGGAGATGTAGTAGTAGCAGTAGCTATAGTAGCAATAGTAGTAGAGTAGTCATGAAGACCTCTGAACTGAGTGTTCGGGCAGTAGAGGGGACGACTTTGCCTCCCTAGAAGAAGAATAGTCCCACTCTCTAACTGACTGATCATGTTGAGAGTAGAACTGGGAGGGAATGTGTAACATTAGAGGTGAACAAGCAGAGGTATCTTCAAATCACCATGATGAGGCAGGTCCCTCTTTTAGTAAACTCAGCTATAAATGCAGAAATGATTGCGAGGCTCTCCTATTCATTCTATGGGGCTCTGCTAACCCCAAAGAAAAAGATTAATGTTGATCACTTCTTTGATGGCATTACCCATCACTTGTGGTCTAGCAGTAGCTGTAGTAGCAATAGTAGTAGGAGTAGTGCTATGAGTTGTAGTAGTAGTAATAGTACAAGTAGTAGTGGTAGTTGTTGTTATTGCAGCTGCAGTAGTAGAAGTAGTTGTTGTAGTTGTGGTAGTAGTAGTAGTGGTGGTTGTAGCAGTTGTTCTAATAGCGGTAGTTATGGTAGTAGTAGCAGAAGTAGAAGTTGTTATTGTAGTAGTAGTAGTAGTAGTCATTGTTGTAGAAGTTGTGGTGGTTGTAGCAGTAGTAGCAATCACAGAGTATTAAAAGTAGTAGTAGTAGTTGTAGTAGTAGTGTCTATAATCACAGTAGTCGCAGCGGTAGCAGTAGTAGTGATAGTAGCAATAGTAGTTGTAGTAACGGTAGTTGTATTATTAGTTTTAGTAGTAGTTGTTATAGTCAAAGTACTAGAAGTACTAGTAGTAGTATGAGAAGTAGAATATTAGTAGTAGTAGTAGTAGAAGAAGAAATAGAGTAGTAGCAGCAGCAATAGTCATAGTCACAGTAGTAGTATTAGTAGTAGTGGTGGTGCTTGCAGTAATAGTAGTACTAGTAGTAGCAGTAGTAGTAGTAGTAATAGAAGGAGTAGTAATAATAGTAGTAGTTGTAGTAGTGGTAGCAATTGTAGTAGTAATAGTAGTTGTTTTTGTTGTTGTTATTGTTGCTGTTGTAGTAGTAGTAGTTGTTGCAATAGAAGCAGTAATAGCAGTAGTAGTATTCATGGCGACAGTAGCTATAGTAGAACTCATAGTAGTAGTACTAGTTGTTGTAGTAGCAATAGCACTAGTTGTAGCAGTTGTAGTAGTTGTAGTAACAACAATAGTAGCAGTAGAAGTAGTAGTAGAAGCAATAGTAGTAGTAGTAGTAGTTATGGTGGTAATAGTAGTAATAGTAGTAGTTGTAGAAATTGTAGCTATAGTAGTAATAGTTGTAGTTGTAGTAGTAAAAGTAGTAGTTGTAGCTATAGTAGCAGTCGTAGTTGCAGTTGAAGTTGTAACTTTAGCAGTAGTGGTAGTTGTAGTAGATGTAGTAGTTGTTGTTATAGTTGTAGCAGTAGCAGAAGTAGCGACAACAGTAGTCGCAGTAGTAGTAGTAGTAATATTACCAGTAATGTTGTGGTGGTAGTAGTAGGCGAAAATGTAGTAGTAGCAATAGCATCAGAAATAGTAGTAGCAGTTGTAGCAGTTGTAGTAATCATTGTCGTAGTAGTAGTAGTGGTAGTACTAGTACTAGTTGCAGTAGTAGTAGTAGTAGGAGTAGTAGTAATAGTAGTAGTCGCAATAGTAGTAGTAGCAGTAGCAGTAGTAATAGTAGTAGCAGCAGTAGAAGTAGTAACATGGTAGCAACAATAGCCGCAATAGCGGTTGCATTAGTAGTAGGTATAGTACTAGTCGCATTAGTAGTAGTAGTAGCATGAGCGGTAGTTGTAGTAGCTGTAGTAGGTGTTGTAGTAATATTAGTAGTAGTTGTACTTGTAGTAGTTATTATTGTACTTGTAGTAGTAGTAGCCGTAATAGTAGTAACAGTAGAGCAGCAGTAGAAGTAGAAGTAGTTGTAGTATTAGTAGAAGTAGTACGAGTCACAGTAATGCAGTGGTAGCAGTAGTGGTACTCGCAGCAGGAGCTGTTGTAGTAGTAGTAGTAGAAGATCTAGTTGTAGCAGTAGTAGTAGCGGTAGTAGCAGTCGCAGTAGTGGTAGTAGTAAGAGAAGTAATAGTAGTAGTAGTACTTGGACTACTAGTAGTAGTAATACTAGTAGTGTAGTGGTAGTTTTTGTTGTTGCTCCTATAGTAGTTGAAGTTGTTGTTGTAGTTATTATAGTAGTAGTAGCAGTGGTTGTAGTAGTAGTTATAGTAGTAGTAGCAGTAGTAGAAGCTGTAGTTGTTGTTGTTGTAGTAGTAGTAGTAGTAGTAGCAGCAGCAGTTGTTGTAGCAGTAGGTGTAGTAGTAGTAGTTGTAGTAGTAGTAGTAGCAATATTAATAATAGTAGTAGTAGTCATTGTTGTACTAGTTGTGTTGGTAGTAGCAGTAGTAGCAGTCACAATAGTAGTAGTAATAGTAGTAAAAGTAGTAGTAGTAGTAGTAGTAGTAGTAGTAGTAGTAGTAGTCGTAGTAGTATTAGTAGTAGTTGTTGTTGTTGTAGTAGTAGTAGTAGTCGTGGTAACAGTAGTAGTAGTTGTTGTAGAAGCAGTAGTAGCCATAGCAGTAGTAGTTGCAAAAGTAGAAGAACTATGGGAAGTAGTAGTAATAGCTGTAGTTGCAATCGTTGAAGGGATAGTAGTATTAGCGGTAATAGAAGTAGTAGTCGTTGCATTATTAGTAGTGGTAGTAATTATAGTAGTGGTAGTAGCGACAATAGTAATAGCACTGGTAGTAGTAGCACTAATAGTAGCCGTTGTAACACTAGAAGCAGCAGAAGCAGTAGTTGTAGTTGGAGCAGCAATAGCAGTAGTAGCAGTAAAGTAGTAATAGTACTAGCAGTAGCAGTTCTAGTGGTACTAGTGGTAGTGGTAATATTAATAGCAATAGCTGTAGTAGAAGTAGTAGTTGTAGTATTAGAAGTTGAAGCAGTAGTAGCAGTAGTAGCAAAAATTGTAGTAGGTGTTGGAGTAGGAGCAGCAATTGCAGCAGCAGCAGCAGCAGTAGTAGCAGAATGTGTAGGAGTAGGAGTAGTAGTAGTAGCAGAATGTGTAGGAGTAGGGGTAGTAGTAGCAGTTGGTGCACAAGTTGTACTACTACTATTACTACTAGCCCCACTACTACTACTACACCTACTGCCACTACAACAACTACTACTCCTACTAAGAAATCTACTCCAAACACCCGTACAACAACAACAATTACTACTACTGCCACTGCTACTCCAAACACTCCTACTACAACTATTTCTACTATTAGAAATATTATAACAACAACTACTACTTCTACAGCAGCTTCTACTACTACTACTGCTGCTGCTACTACTACTACTACTGCTGCTGCTACTACTACTACTACTACTACTACTACTACTAATGCTACTTTACTACAACAATAACTACTACTCCTACTACTACTACAACTACTATCCCTACAGCTATAACTATTCTTACTACAACTGCTACCACTAATACTACAACTACTATGCCTATTACGACTGCCACAGCTACTACTGTTGTCGCTGCAACTACTCCAACTACTACAACAACTACTGCAAGTACTACTACTGCTACAACTACTTCTGTTACCACTGCAAGAACTACAACTCCAACGATTACTCCTACTACAACTTTGACTAATACTACTATTGCTACAACAACAACTACTACTACTGCTACTACTATTACTACTACTAATGCAATTGCTGCTGCTACTACTACTACTACTTCGACTACTGCTACGGCAACTACTACTACAACTATTACTACTAGTACTATCAGCTACTGCAACTCCTACTATAGCTCCAACCCTAATTCCGAATCCTACTATGACTCCTACTACTGCCACAACTACAACTACTTCTAATGCGACTACCCCTACTCCAACTCCGACTACTACTTTTGCTAATGCTACTCCTACTACTACAACAACTTCGACTTCAACTTCAAGTACAACTGCTTCTCCTACTAGTCCATAACTACTGCTACTACTACTACTACTACTACTACTACTACTACGAATACTACTACTACTACTAATAGAACAACTACTACTACTAAAACTACAGATGCTGCTGTTGCAGCTCCTACAACTTTTACTACTACAACTACTACTATTCATACTCCTACTCCTACTAGTTCTTCTACTACTATGCCTATTACTCCTACAACTACTCCTATAGCCACTTGTGCTCCAAATCCTACCGTTACTACTACGACTCCTAATCCAACTCATACTACTGCCACTGCTACTACTTCTACAACTACAAGTACAATGATAAAAACAACAACAACTACTACTACTACCCCTACTACTTCCACTACTACTACTATTATCACTAATACTACTACAACTACAGCTATAACTACTATGATAAATATTACTACTACGACTACTGCTACTCTACTGCTACTAACACTACCAATACTAACACTACTACTTCTATTGCTACAACTACTACCACTTATACTACTAGTACAACTACTACTCCTACTACACCAACTTCGACTAATACTCCTACTACTACTACCACTACTGCTACTACTAGTACTATTACTACTACAATTATTACTATTGCTGCTGCTAGTCCTACTGCTACTACTATTGCTACTACAGCTGTTATTACTGCTACAACTACTACTTCTGCTACAACTACCGCTAGTGCTACTACTACACTACTACTACACTACTACTACTACTACAACAACAGTTGCTGCAACAATTACTTCACCTAATGCTTCTCCTACTACTACAACTACTGCTACACTTTCTAAAGCGATAATTCCTACAACTGCTTCTATTGATACAACTACCACTACTACAACTGCTGCTACTTATAATACTACCACGACTATTGCAACTTCTACTTCTAGTATTACTACCTCATGCTGCTGCTACAACAACTACTACTACAACTACTCGAAATAACCCTACTACTACTACTACTACTACTACTACTACTACTACTACTCCTACTGCTACTGCTACTACTGCTACTGCTACTTCTGTTGTTGCAGTTGCTGCTGCTACTACTGCTACTGCTACATCTGTTGTTGCAGTTGCTGCTGCTACTACTACTACTACTGCTACTAATACAACAACTACTCCAAGTAACCCTACTACTACTACTAGTACTACTACTTCTACTATTATTATTGCTACTACTGCTACTTCTGTTGTTGGTGTTGCTACTACTACTACTACTACTGCTACTATTTCAACTACTACTATGACTACTACTACTACTACTACTACTACTACTACAACAACAACAACAACAACAACAACAACTACTACTACTACTACTACAACTTCTACTACTACTACTGCTACTAATACTATGACTACTACTACTACTACCCCTACTACTACAACTACTACAGCAACTACCACTCCAACTCCAACTCCTTCTACTACCACTATTGCTACTACTACTACTTCTACTACCACAATAATAACTACAACTACTAAAAGTACTACTACTACTACACCTACGACAATAACAACTACTACCACTACTACTACTTCTACTAGTACAATTGCTACTTCTACTACTATTACGACTAATCCCACTACTACTATTGGTCCTCGTCCGACTACTACTAGTACTATTCCTCGTACTAATAGTACTGCTCCATGCACTCCAACTACTACTACTACTACAACTACTGCTACTGCTACTGCTACCACTTTTACTACTACTACTACTACCACCACCACCACCACTACTACTATTGTTGCTCCTGCTCCAGCTGCTCCTGCTCCTCCTGCTACTACTACTACCACTACTACTTCTACTACTACTACTAAGACTACTACTACAATAACTTCTACTACTGCTGATGCTGCTAATGCTACTAGAACTACTACTACCACTACTATGCCTCCTCCGCCTCATACTTCTGCCACTACTAATACTCCTTCTCCTCCTGCTACTGCTACAACGACTCCTACACCAATTCCTATGGCTACTACTTCCCCTACTCCAACTACTACTACTCCTACTCCAACTCGTCCTAAAACTACAACGACTCCTAGTAATACTCCTACTATAACTACCATTACTACAACTACTCTAACTATTACTACAAGAACAACTACTCCTACAACTACTCCTACAACTACAAATACTACCACTACCACTACTACTACTACCACCAAGACTTCTACTACTACTACTACTACTACTACTACTAGGACTTCTACAACAACAACTACTACTACTACTTCTACTTCGAATTCTAGTACTACCACCACTACTACTACAATTGCTACTACTAATACAAACACTACTGCTACTCCACCTACTACTACTACTATTACCGCTACAGCTAATATTACTAATGCTCTATTGTTGCTGCTACTATTGTTGCTTCAACTACTACTACTATACCTACTTCTTCTCCTACTACTATACCTACTTTTGCTCCTACTACTACAATTGCTGCTCCTACTACTACTATAGCTGATACTACTACTTCTCCTACTACAACTACAACTATAACAACTATTGGTACTTCTACTAATGCTACTTCTATGACTACCACTACTACTACTACAACTACTGCTGCTACTGCTACAAGTGCTATTTCTACAACTACTCCAATAAGTGTGCCTACTACTCCTACTACTACCACTACTGCTACTATTACTACTACAACTACTACTACAGCCCTTACTCCAACTCTTCCACCAACTACCGCTCCTAATACTACTTTTACTACTACTACTTCAACTACTACTGCTACTACCACTTCTACTACTACAACTACTATTGCCACTACCAATACTCCAACCAGTACTACTCCTATAACTAATCCTAATCTAGCCCCTACTACTACTACTACTACTACTATAGTTGCTGCAACTACTGCTACTACAACTACTACTATTACTATTGTCACTACTAATGCTACTACTAATACTGCTACTACTATTGGTACTACGACTACTTTTCCTAATACTATTCCCACAGCTACTGATATTGCTACTACTACAACTACTAATATAACTAATAATACTTCTGCTACTACTACTACTACTAGTACGAGTATTACTGTTATTACCACGACTACTACTACTACTGCTACCAAAATTACTACTACTACTTCAACCGGAATTTCTACAACTACTATTTCTGCAACTACTGCTACTATGGCTACTACTGCTACAACTACTACCACTACTTCTACTTCTACCACTACTGCTACTGCTACTAGTACTACTACTACAAAAAAAAAACTACTACTACAACTAGTACTACTACAATAACAAATACTACTTCTACTACAACTTCTACTACAAGTGCTCCTATAACAACAACTACTACTACTACTACTACTTCTACTACTACTACAACTGTAGCTGCTACAACATCTACCACAACTACAGCTACCGCTGCTGCTACTATTACTACTACATTGACTACAACTTTTCCAATGGCTACTATGCTAATAATTCTACTACTGTCACTTTTGCTACTACTGCTACTACTATTACTAGTATAACTACTACCAATACGTTTTTGACTACAGCTAGTACGGCTACTACTATGTCTATTGCAACAATTGCCACTACTATTGCTACTACTAATGCTGCTAGTACTATTACTACTACAACTACTAGCGCCACCACTTCTACGACAACTACAGCTACAATTGCTACTACTACTACTCTTACTACTACTACTACTACTATTAGTACTACCACTACGACTATACTATAGCTAACTGCTATTGCATTAACTTCTATAACTACTACAACTACTACTACTACCTCAGCTACTTCTTCCACTACTGCTACTTCTGCAACTACTACTACTACCACTTCTATTGCTACTGTAGCTGTTGATGTCGCTACTACTACAACAACTACTACCAATGCCGCTACTACTCCTACGACAACTGCCGCTACATACAACTACTGCAGCAACAACAACTACTACTACTGTTGCTAATTCTACTAATACTATTACTACTACTACTGCTACAACAGCTACTATTGCTACTACTACTACTACTACAATAGATACTACTATTACAACAACCACAACTACTACTAGAACATCTACTAATACTGCTACTACTGCTATTACTGGTGCTGCCAGTACTGAAGCTACAACTGCTATAACTACAACTATACCTACTCTTAATACTTCTGCTACAACTACTGCTACTACAACTACTATTATTTTTACTACCACTATAGTGGCAGCTTCTGCTACCATTAGTAATATTACAACTTCTTTTACCAGTAGTACTACAACTCTATTACTGTTGCTAAAAATGCTACTACTGCTACTACAACTATTACTCTTACCACTACTAACACTACTACGGCTACGACTTTTACCACTACTACTACTACTACTACTACTACTACTACATCTGCCGCTACAATGAATACTACTACCATAGCTACTACTACTACTTATGTAGCAATTACTGCTATTGCTACTACTAAAACTACAACTACTACTATTGCTACTACTACTAGTACTACTACAATTGCAACTACCACTACGACTACTACTACTACAACAAGTACTACTACTACTATTGTTGCTGCTACCACTTTTGCTACAATTACTACTTTTCCGACTATGTGACTACTACAACTACTTCCGTTACTACAACAACTGCTACTCCTACTAATACCATTATTGCTACTACTACAGCTACTATTGCTACTATAACTATTACTTCTACAAGTACTACTACTACTTCTACTACTACTACTACTTCTGCTATTACTGCCACTATGCCTACCACTACTACAACTGCTGCTATCATTCATACTACTATAATTACTACTACAACAACAACAATAACAACAACCACTACTGCTGCTGCTACTACAACAAGTACTACCGATGTTGCTCCAACTACTAGTACTACCACTGCTACTGCTACTGCTACTACTACAACTACCACTATTGTTCCTACTACTATTACTACTACTTCTGCTACTATAGCTACTACTACAACTTCTCCAACAACTACTTCTTTTACTACTACTACTACAACTACTGCTACTGCTGCTACTGCTACTACCATGACTATAGCAACTACTACTGCTGCTACTACTATTACTACTGCTACTTCTACTACCACAACTACTACTGCTGCTATTGCAGATTCTATTGCAACAACTTTTGCTACTACCATTACTAGCACCACTACTAGTACTATTGCAGATGCTACTGCTGCTACTACTATTACTTCTACTACTACTAGCACCTATTGTACTACTACTACTACTACTACTATAATTACCGGTACTGCTACTACTGCTGCTGCTGCTGTTGCTGCAACTGCTACTATTGCTGCTACCGATACTACTACTACTATACCAACTTCTTCTCCTACTACTATACCTACATCTTCTCCCACTAAAACAACTCCTACTACTACTGCTACTACTACTTCACAAGATACTACTACAACAAATACAACTAATGGTGCTACTCCTACAGCTCCTACAACTACTACAACAACTATTGCTACTGCTACTACTGGTGCTACTTCTCCTACTACTCCTATTACTTCTGCTACTACTACTACTACTAATACTACTACTACTACCATTACTACTACTATTACTACTGCTACTAGTACGACAACTACTACTGCTATTACTATTAGCTCTACTACTACTACTACTTCTGCTACTACTACCACCACCACCACTACACCTATTACTACTACTACTACAGTTGATACTACTACTGCTGCTACAACAACAACTGCTACTCCTACTACTACTACTACTTCTACTATTAATGCTACTACAGTTACTTGTACTATTACTCCTACTCCAACTTCTATTCCTACTACTACTCCTCCTCCTCCTACTACTACTACTACTACTACTACTACAACTACTACTACTCCTAGACCAACTCCTACTATAAGTACGACTACTAATATTACTACTACTTGCACTGCCACTATTACTACTACTACTACGAAAACTACTACTAGCACTACTAAGCTAGCACTACTGCCATTGTTGTTGGTACAACGACAACTGCTACGACTACTACTATTACTACTATTGCTGCTGCTGCTTCCGCCACTCCTACTACTACTACTATGACTACTACTACTACTATGACTACTACTAATACTACTACTACTATTGCTACTACTACTACTATTACTAGTACTAGTAGTACTGCAAATACTACTACATCTACACTACCTCAACTACAACAACAACTACTACTACTACTATTCCAAGCGCTAAGCCTACTACTACAGTTACTACAACTACTCTACTACTACTGCTATTACTATGACTACTGCTGCCTGTACTACCACTCCAACAATTACTACAACTACTACTACTACTACAAGTGCTACTACAACTACTACTACTATTACTACTACTACTAGTACTACTACTAGTGGTACTACTACTACTACTACTACAATAACTATTACTACTATTACGACTGCTACCACTACTACTTCTACTCGTACTCCAACTACTCCTACTAACACTACTACTACTACTATTGCTGCTACTAATAATACTAGTACTGCAACTACTACTAATGCTGCAAATACTAGTATTCCAGCTGCTACTGCCACTACTACTACTACTATAACAACAACAACTACTACTACTACTACTATTACTATAACTACTATAACTATTACTATTATTAGTACTACTTCTGTTACCGCTCCTATTGCTACTACTAGTACTAGTACTAGTACTACTACTACCTCTACTTCTGCTACTATTGCTATTACTACTACTAATACTATGCTTACTTTACGAACTATTATAACTACTCCTTTTCCGTCTGTTCCAACTGCTACTACTATTGCTACAGTTGGTACTACTACTACTCCTACTACAACTAACACTTCATCTCTTGCTACTACTACTAGAAATCCAATTAAAGGTGCAATTGCTATTGTTGCTGCTGCTACTACTGCCACTACTACTACAACCACTACTGTTACTACTACTACCACTACTACTATAACAACTATTGCTACTATTGTTATTTCTGCTACTACTCCTACTACTACTACTACTACTACTACTACTACTACCAATACTACTACTACTACTACTACTACTACTACTACTACTACTGCTACTACTGCTACAGTTACTACTAAACCAATTGCTACTACTGCCGCTTGTACTACCACAATTTACTACTACTATTGCTATTGCTGCTGCTACTAAAAATACTACTGCTACTATTGACGCTATTTCTCCTACAACAACTACTTCTCTTCCTATTATTACTATTGCTACTACTTCGGCTACTACTACTGCTACTACCCATACTAATACTATTGTTGGTACCGCTACTATTGCTACAACTAGAATTCCTACAACTACTAGTATAGCAACTACTACAACAACTACTACTACTTCTACTGCTACTTCTACTGCTATTGCTACTAGTATGATTACAACTACTACAGCTACGACTATATGACTGCTACTGCTGCTACTATTGCTACTACTTGTACAACTATTACTACTACGACAACTACTGCTACTACTGGCACCGTGGCTACCACAGCTACTGCTAGCATAACTATTACTGCTATGATAACTACTACGACTGTTGCAACTGTTACTACTGCTACTACGGCTACCACTACTACTGCTATTGCTACTGCTACAACTACTGCTACAACTACAACTGCTATTGCTACTACTACTGTTGCTTCTATTTCTACAACTACTACTTCTGCTGTTTCTCCTTCTCCTACTACAACTACTAGTACTATTACTACAACTAACACTTCTGCTACTACTATGACTATTGCTACGACCACTGTTTCTTCTATTGCTCTTACTACTGCTACTACTACTACTGCTTCTGCTACTTCTACTACTACCACTACAACTACAACTGTTGCAACTACTGCCACTACTGCTGCTTTTACTACTACTACAACTACAACATCTACTCCTCCACCTCCTACTACTACTACTGCTACTGCTATTCCAAATACTACTACCGCTACTATTATTACAACTGGAGCTACTACTACTACTACTACTACTTCAACTACTACTACAACTACTATTGCTACTACTACTGCTACTACTACTACTACAACTACTGCTTCTGTTGCTACTACTACTACTACTACTACTCCTACTACTACTACTACTACTACTACTAATAGTACTATTACTACTATTACTACTACTACTATTACGACAACAACTACTATTGCTACTACTACTACTACTACTATTAGTACTACAAATACTACAACAACAACAACAACAACTACTACTACTACTACTACTACTACTACCACTACTACTGTTGTTGTTGCTGCAGCTGCTACTACTACTACTACTTTTGCTACTATAAATACTAGTAAAACTAATACCACTACTACAATACTGCTACCACTGAGACTAATTGTACTACTACTACTATTACTACTACTAATACTATGACTACTACTACTACAACTACTGCTACCATTACTACTACTACTACTACTACTACTGCTACTTCTGGTGCTTCTACTGCTACAATTACTTCTATAATTACAACAACTACTATTACTGTTACAATGACTACTTCTACTGCTACTTCTGTTGCTGCTGCCTCTACTCCTACTACTACCAATGTTGTTGCTGCTACGGTAGTTACTACCACTAGAATTCTTGCTACAACTGCTGCTACTATTGCTAATACTACTACTGCTGCTACTGCTACTCTAAATACTGCACCTACTACTACAACTTTGCCTACACCAAAAACTACTACTACTCCTACTCCTCCTCCTACTACTACTATAGCAACAGCTACTACTGCTACAACTACTCATACTCCTTCTACTACTACTACTACTACACCTATTACTACTACTACTGCAACTACTACTTCTACTACTATTATTACTACTACTACTACTTCTGCTATTTCTGCTACTACAACTACTACTACAACTACTGCAACTACTATTGCTATTACTAATGCAACTATTACCACTACTACTACTGCGGCTACTATTGCAACTACTTCTACTACTACTATTGCTACTACAACTACTATAATTACTTCTATAACTCTTGTTACTATTACTACAACTACTACTTCTACTACTACTACTACTACTACAACTGCTAGTCCTACTGCTGCTATTGCTATATCTGCAACTACTACTACTATTACTACTATTACAGCTACTATTATTGTTTCTACTACTACTACAAGCACTACTATGACTACTCCAACTTCTAGTACTACTACTACTTCTGCTACAACTTCTAGTACTACTACTATAGCTACACAATTTATTTTACTATTGCAAATACTACTGCTACTACTAACACTTATCCCACTACTATTACTACTGCGACTACTTCTATTACTACTACAACTGTTACTCCTACTAATCCTACTACTGCTAACACTAACACTACTATTGCTACAACTACTACTTCTACTACTATTATTGCTACACTACTACTACTTCTACTACTTCTGCTATGACAGCTACTTCTACTACTATTGTTACAACGGCAACTACTGCTACCACTGCCACCACGACTATGACTGTTTCTGCTGCTACTACAGGTATTAATAATACAACAAGAACTACTACTACTATTACTTCTACTACTACTACTAATATTTCTGCGACTACTACTGGTGATACAGCTACTTCAAGTACTGCTACTACTACTACTACTACTATTGTTACCACTACTACTACTACTACTAGTACTTCTATTACTACTACTAATGCTGCTGCTGCTATTACTACTACAAATACAAATACTAAGACAATTACAACAACAACAATAACAACTAATACTACTATAACTGCTACAACAACAACTACTGCTACTATTATTGCTACTACTATTACTTCAACTACTGCAACCACAACAGTTACTACAACTACTTCGGCTATTGCTACTACTACTAGTAGTAGTATGACTACTACCACTATAATTGTTGTTGCTGCAACTACTACTACTACCACTACTACTACTAATACAACAACTACTACAACTATCGCAACTACTACTACTGCTGCTACTACAACTACTATAGCTACTAATATTACTGCTACAACTACAACTACTGCTGCTATTACTACAAATATTATTACTACTGTTACCACTACAACCACTGCTGCCACTGTTGCTACTAGTACTACTTTTGCTACTACTAATGCTACTTCTACTACTACAACTAGTCCAATTATTATTGCAATTGCTACGACTACTACTACTACTACTACTAATACCAATATTGTTATCAGCACAACTACTACTGCTGCTGCTGTTGTTGTAGCTGCTACTACCACTACTACTACAAGTATTACTACTAATACTAACGCTACTACTACTGCCACTACTGCAACTACTGCTGCTGCTACTACTACTACTACTATTCTTATTGCTGTTGCAGCTACTGCTTCTACAACTACTACTAGTATTACTACTACTACTACTACTACTACTACTACTACTACTACTACTACTACTACTACTACTACTACTACTACTATTATTGTTACTACTACTATTATTGCAGCTGTTGTTGTTACTGCTGCTACTGCAGTTGCGACTGCCACTGCTGTTGCTGCAGTTGCGACTGCCACTGCTGCTACTATTACACCTACTACTTCTCCAACTACTACTACTGCTACTACTACTTCTGCTATTTATACCGGTGCTTCTACTATTACTTCTACAACTACTCCTACTACAGCTACTATTTCTACCACCACTACGACTGATAATACTATTTCTGCTACTATGGGTACGATTGCTACTACTACCACTACTGATACTGCTGCTATTAATGCTACAACAACAAGTACTACTGCTACTACTACTGCTACTATAGCTACTACAGCTGCGACTACTACTATTTCATCTACTACCATAATTATTAATACTACTACTACTACTTCGACTAATGCTACTACTACAGCTGCTGCTACTACTACTTTTGCTATAGCTACAAGGACTACTACTACTATTGCGACTACTATTGCAACTACTACAGCTACTACTACTATTACTACCACTACTACTTCTCTACTGCTAGTACTGCTACTACTACTGCTTCCACAACAGCTAGCCATACTTTTGCTACTACTACTACTAATACTGTTGCTACTACTACTAATATTACTACTACAACTGCTTCTACTTCTGCTACTACTTCTACTTCTCCGACTACTATTACTGCTGCTACTACAAATGCTACAACTACTACTGCTGCTGCTACTACTACAACTACTTTTACTACTGCTAATAATACTACTGCTACTACTGCTACTACTTCTGCTACTGCTGCGACTATTACAACTACTATTACTACTACAAAGGCAACTAATACTACTACTACAGCGAATACTATTACAATGACTGTCGTTGCTTGTGCTATTACTACTACTACTACTTTGAATACTACTTATGGTACTACTACTACTAATACGACAATGCTACTACTTCTACTACAACAACTACTACCACTACCACTACCACTACTATTCCGAATACAACTACTGGTGCTAGTACTACCATTACAACTCCTACTAATACTACTGCTACCACTTTTATTACTGTGTCTATAATTACTACCACTACTACCTCAAGTACCACTTCCACTACTATTACTACTGCTACTGCTACTGCTAGTACAATTATGACTACTACTACATCTAGTACCATTTCCACTACTATTACTACTACTACTACTACTACTACAACAACAACAACAACAACTACTACTGCTAGTACTACTAGTACTAGTGCTACTACTGCTGCTGCTGCTCTAGCTCCAACTAGCACTACTACTTCTACCACTTCTACTAGTACAAATACCACAACTACTACTATTACTACTACTATTACAATTACTACTACTACTATTACAACTGCCACTATTACTACTTCTACTGCTGCTCCTACCACTACTCCTACTACTAGTCTAACGACTACTACTATTACTTCTACCACTCCTATAATTATTACTACTACTATTATTATTGCTTCTCCTACTGCTATTATTAGTCCAACTACTACAGCTAGCTCTCCTATTACTACTTCTACTACTACTCGTACTACTACTGCTAGCACTACTGCTACTATTACTGTTACTACTACTACTACTGCTACAACTAATACCACTACTACTACTACTTCTACTACAACTATGAGTGCTACTAGTACAACTACAACTATAGCTACTACTGCTACTTCTGCTACTCCTAAAATGTCTACTACTACTACCACAATTGCTACTACTACTAGTACTACTACTACTACCACGACTACCACCACCACCACTACTACTACTATTACTACTAATATTAATTATAATAATAATGATATTAAAAATATTAATAGTAATAATAATAAGAATAATACAACTACTACTTCTACTACTACTACTACTTCTACTAATACTACTACTACTACTACTACAACTACTACTATGCTGCTATAACAAAAGTAACAACTACTACTGTTGCTACTATGACTACTACTTCTATTACTTCTGCTACTATTACTACACTATTGCTACAACTACAACTACTTGTACTTCCACTACTCCAACAAGTACTACTACAACTCCTACCGCTGCTACTACTACTACCACCAGTGGTTCTACCCTTACTACAACTATTACAACTACTACTTCGACGAGTACTACTACTCCTACTACTACATCTGTTGCTCCTACTACTACTGCTACTACTGTTAATAGTACTAGTACTACTACTATTTTTACCACTACCATAACTACAACTAATACTACTACAACTACTATTATAACAACTACTGCTACCACTAATGCGACTACCACTACTACAATAGCAACTACTACAACTACTACTACAACAACAACCACTACTACTACTACCATTGCTGTTGCTGCCACTCCTCCTACTACTTCTACTAATACTACTATAACAACTATTACTACTAATATTACTATTACTAATTCTACTACTGCAACTACTACTACTACTATTACTACTACTACTATTGCTGTGACTACTAGTACAACTACTCCTCCTCCTCCTCCTGCAACTACAACTACTACTGCTACCACCACCACTACTACTACTGCTACCCCCACCACTGCTACTACTACTTCTACTCCTACTACAACTTCTACTAGTACTACTACTACTACAAACAACTACGACTACTACTGCTTCTACTACTACTCCTAATGCAACTACTACTACTTCTACTACTACTTCTACTTCTACTTCTATAATAACAACAACTACTACTAGTACTACTGCTACTCCTGCTACTACTTCTATACTGACTACTGTTACTACTTTTACAACAACTACTACTACTACTACCACTGCGATAACCACTACACTACTACTATAACTACCTCTACAACTACTACTAGTCGTACTACTATTACTACTAAGACTACTACTACTACAACTACTATTCCTACAACAACAACAACAACAACAACTACTACTACTACTACTACTACTCCTCCTACTACTACTACTTCTTCGCTTACGACAACTACTTTTGCTACTTCTAATGCTACTTCTATTGCTACAACTAGTCCAATTGTTATTGCAACTGCTGCTACTGCTACTACTACTGCTGCCAATACTATTACTAGCACAACTACTACTTCTGCTGCAGCTGTTGCAGCTGCTACTACCAGTACTACTACAACTATTACTACTACTACTGCTACTACTACGGCTATTACTACTAAAACTGCCACAACTGCTACTGCTGCTACTATTACTACTACTATTGTTATTATTGTTGCTGATGCTACTGCTTCTACAACAATAACAACAACAACTACTACCACTATCATTACTACTACTACTTTTACTACTACTATTGCTGCTATTGTCACGACTGCCACTACTTCTACTACTACACCTACTACTTCTCCAATAACAACTACTACTACTACTACTTCTGCTACTACTACTGGTGCTACTACTACTACTTCTATAACTACTTCTACTACAGTTCCTGCTTCTACCAAAATACGACTCATAATACTATTTTTGCTACTACGGGTACGACAACTACTACTACCACTACTGATACTGCTGCTGCTGCTGCTACAACAACAACAACTACTACTACTACTATTGCTACTTATACTATTCTAACTACTACCACAACAATTAATACTACTACTACTGTTGCTCTTGCTGCTACTACTACGACTACTGCTACTACTACGACTACAAACACTACTGCTGCTATTGCAACTACTATTGCAACTACAATAGCTACTAGTTCAACTGCTACTACCACAACTACTTCAATACTTCTAGTACTACTGCTACTGCTGCTTCCACAACTGCTAGTACAACTTTTACTACTACTACCACCAATACTGCTGTTGCTACTAGTAATATTGATACTGCAACTGCTTCTCCTTCTACTACAAGTACTAGTACTACTACTACTACTACCTCCTCTAATACCATTTCCACTACTATTACTACTACTACTACTACTTCTGCCACTGCTACTACAACAATGACCACTACTGCTGCTACTACAATTACTACTACTACTACCTCCAATACCATTTCCACTACTATTACTACTACTACTACAACAATGACTACTACTACTGCTACTACTAGTACTACTACCACTTATACTACTACTACTACTACTACTACTACTACTACTACTACTACTACTACTACTACTACCTCTTTTACTAGTACAAATACCACTTCTACTACTACTACTACTACTACTACAACAACAACAACAACTACTAGTACTAGTACTACTACCACTCCTACTAGTACAAATATCACTAGTACTACTATTACTACTACGGTTATGACTACTACTAAAACTATTACAACTGCGACTACTACTACTTCTACTACTGCTCCTACTACTACTCCTACTGCTAGTCCTACTACTACTACTACAATTATAACTTCTACCACTCCTACTATTGCTACTACTACTACTACTACTGCTTCCCCTACTCCTATTACTAGTTGTACGACTACAACTAGTTCTCCTATTACTACTCTTACTACTACTCCTACTACTAATACTAGTACTTCTATTACTATTACATTTACTTGTACTACTACTACTAGTACTACCACAACAACTACTACTACTCTGCTACTCCTAAAATGACTACTATTACTTCCAGAACTGCTACTCCTACTACTACTA
This sequence comes from Trichopus zeylanicus subsp. travancoricus, assembly GCA_005019695.1. Taxonomy (NCBI): domain Eukaryota; kingdom Viridiplantae; phylum Streptophyta; class Magnoliopsida; order Dioscoreales; family Dioscoreaceae; genus Trichopus; species Trichopus zeylanicus. The sequence continues at coordinate 386,371 of RXID01021857.1, forward strand.
CTACCTCTACTACTACTACTACTACTACTACTACTAATAATAATAATAATAATAGTAGTAGTAGTAGTAGTAGTAGTAGTAGTAATAATAATTCTACAACTACTACTTCCACTACTACAACCACTTCTACTAATACTACTACTAATACTACTACAACTACTATGACTACTAGAACTACTACTGTTGTTGTTGCTACTTTGACTACTACTTAGACTACTACTACTACAACTACTTCTACCAATACTACTATTAATACTACTACAACTACTATGACTACTAGAACTACTACTACTGCTGTTGCTACTTTGACTACTAGTTAGACTACTACTACTACAACTACTTCTACTACTTTTGCTACTACTACTACTCTACTACTACAACTACAACTACTTGTACTTCTACTACTACTGCAAGTATTGCCACTACTCCTACAGCTACTACTACTACAACCACTACTTCTACGAGTACTACTGCACCTACTACTATTACAACTACTCCTAATGCTACAACTACTGCTCCTACTACTACTGCTAGAACTTTTGCTATTGCTACTAATGTTACTAGTACTAGTACTACTACTATTTCTACTCCCGCTACTACTTCTACTACTACCGTAATTGCACCTTGTACAACTATAACTATTATTACTACAACTACTGCTACCGCTAATATGACTACCACTACTATAATAACAACTGCTACAAGAACTACTACAACAACTACTACAACTACTATGACTACTGCTGCAGCTGCTATTCCTCCTCATATTACTACTACTACATCTACTAATACTACTATAACGACTAGTACTACTAATATTGTTATTACTAATTCTGCTACAGCTACTACTACTTCTACTATTACCACTATGACAACAACTACCACTACCACTACTATGGCTACTACTATTACTACTGCTACTATTGTTGTGACTGCTACAACTACTACTATAACCTGTAATACTTCTACTACTACTGCGACTGTTAGTACTAATATTTCTACTATTACTACTATTACTACTACTACTCCAACTATTATTACTACAACTACTACTATTACTAATACTACTATGACTACGACTCCTCTGCCACCACCTACTACTACACCTAATGCTACCAGTACAACTTGTACCACTACTTCCACTTCTACTTCTATGACAACAACTACTACTACTACTACAACAACAACAACTACTACTCCTGCTACTACTACTACTCCTGCTACTACTACTACTCCAGCTACTGTTACAACTTCTACAACTACTACAACTACTACCACTGCAACTACTACTACACTACCCTTCAAACTTCTTCTACTACCACTACAACAACTACTACTCATACTTCTATTACTACTGTGACTACTACTACTACTACTACTACTACTACTACTACTACTACTACCACTCCTATTGGTACTACTACTACTACAACTACTACTACTACCACTACTCCTACTCCTACTACTACTCCTCCTCATACTCCTACTACTACTATTACTACTATTACTGCAACTTCTACTACAATAACTACTATTGCTATTGCTTCTACTACAACAACTACTACTACTATTTTTTCTCCTACTTCTACTACAACTACTACTCATTTTTCTTGTATTGCTACTACTGCTACTACTACTACTACTACTTCTACTACTGCTACTACTACTACCACTTCTACTACTACTACCACTTCTACTACAATCACTTCTGCTACTGGTATAACTGCTACTAATACTACAACAACTGCTACTTCTATGACAACTACTACTCCAGCTATGACTACTACTGCTGCTACAACTGTTACTACTACTACCATTACATATACCAACATAGCTACTACTACTACACTACTACTACAACTACTACTACAAGCATTGCAACTACAACAACAACAACGATAATTACTACTATTAATAATACCACTACTACTACTACTACTACTACTACAACAACAACTACTACTACTATTACTATTGCTACTACAACTATTCCTACTATTACTATTATTATTACTACTACTACTACTACTACTACTTTTACTATAACTACTACTACAGCTGCAATTATAACTACAGCTGCAATTATAACTACTACTACTAAGAGAACTTCAGACGCTTACCCTAGTATCTGTCATGCTCATCCAACTGGCAGCTACTGCCTCTTGCAGATTTACGCGCACTGCGGCCTTTTGCAATTCAGACACCGTGATCGACGTAAGGAATTCCTGAGTCTCCTTCTCACCAAGGCCACGAATACCTACTCTCCCAATATTGACCTTGCGGTGGACTTATTAGGTCCAGCCTCTGTGCCACCCGAGGGGTCAATCCAGGATTTTTCGGCATGCTATGGTCTGGTTATCAACGGCCATATGGTCAGAAACCATCACACACATCCCCGATGAGTACCTAGAAAGGAAGTTTTTACTCAGCCATGGAAGGTGTTAAGCCAGGCAAGGAACTAAGCTCTGATACCAGTTTGGTGTGGGGGACTAAGCTCTGATACCAGGTATGGGGGGGCGGAAACAATTTGGTGTGGGGGACTAAGCTCTGATACCAGGTATGGGGGGGTGGAAACAGTGTGGGGTGCGGAAGGAGGAGGAGAAAGAACTCAAAACCAAGAAGAGGATAGAATTCTTCTTTGGTGTGGGGGACTAAGCTCTGATACCAGGTATGGGGGGGCGGAAACAGTGTGGGGTGCGGAAGAAGGAGGAGAAAGAACTCAAAACCAAGAAGAGGAGAGAATTCTTCGGTGATTCTTCGATCCCGATTCTTCGATGCTTGTTATTATGATATGCCTCCCTTTTATAGGGAAACCTTACACCTGGCAGATGCGATAAGATCGCATCTGCTTTTACAAAAGCAGCTTTCCTAAAGCTACTTTATAAAAGCTAAAGCTGCTTTACAAAAGCAACTTTCCTCAAGTTACTTTACAAAAGTCTCTTTTAGAAAGTGGCTTTTCCAAAAGCTACTTTATAAATGTAACTTTACTTTACACCTCTGGACATGGCTTCCTCTGGACTGGGCCGGGCCAGTTATCCTTTGGACTGACTGGTCCAAGAAATCTTGGTCCTTTTGGGCTGGATTGTTGGGCCGAATGCTACCACTTTCTTCTCGCGCAAGCTATCTGTTGTGCTCAGAACATGAAGGCGGGCAATCGTTGGGCTGCGTTAGTTGTGAGTTTGACTGCTGTTTCAAGCTGGGTATCGATCTGAGTTACAACAGGATGCCACTGGGCCCAGAAGTAGCCCGTGGTCTTGCGTCCTACGTGCTTTGTGGCTTCGGATAGCTTCAGGGCATGGAGGTCCCGGAACTGTCGAACAGCCGTAAGTGCTTCCTGGGCACTTTGTCATTCCAACTGTTGGAGCCGCCGTCTGATGGCGTCATAAGTATCGAGGGACATGGGAAGGCTCTGTAGGAGCTGTAGCCGTGATTCATATTGTAACACAAGGCTTGAGCTTCCGCCAAGTGCTCCTTCTTTGCCTTCTGAGAGTGTGTCTGGTGCGCTTCCTGTAATTGGGTGGCTACGAGGCTGAGTCCTTCCAAGGTTTCGGGTGCAGGCCATCCTGAAATAATAAGTGAAGTAATTAAGCGGGAGAGAGTATCCGCCAGCTGGTTATCCTCTCCGCTGATGTGTTCAAATTGGATGGCGAGTCCCGTGCCAGTAATGTAGTCGGTGAAGGCGAGCCAGCGTACGCGGGAATGCTTATTGTTGGCCGACTTGTTGAAGAAGCTTATGATCGCTTGACAGTCGGTGCGAATAGTCAAGTCAGCCTTATCCAGGTAGTAAGTCTTCAGTGCTTCTAGCGTATTCATGACGGCATAGAGTTCCGCATCAATGGTGGATTTGATTGGATGGAACCTGCCGCTAGCATAGGCACATACCTTCTCCACGGACTTGGGGTCATATTTCTGGGGCTTCCATTTACATATTCCGCCCCATCCCGTCATACAGCCATCGGTCTCGAGAATTATATAGCTGGGTTCTGGTGGTAGTTCGAGATCCGGCAGCTTTTGCACCAAGGCCTTGATTTTTGAGACTAAGTCCCAATCTTGGGAGTTCGAGCGCCTTTCTCCCGTAGGACTTGTCTTTGCATTGAGTCGCCTGAGCAGAATTCCGAGATTAGGGATATAGCTTCGGGCGTAATTCAAGATTCTGAGCCAGGGTCGGAGGCCTTTTGTGGTGGTCAGTTCCTGTTCCTGGAAGTTTGCAATCTTCTTAATGATGTGGGGCTGCAGCTTGATTCGCTGATTGCCGAGTACTGCCCCAAAGAATTCCACTTCTCAGACTGCTAACTTCATTTTTGTTGGGCTCAGGATTAGCCCATTGGTTTGGCAAAGCTGGAGCATGACCCGCAGATGTTGTTCATGCTCCGCTTCAGAGGAGGAGAAGACCAGGATGTCATCAATGTATACTATAATAAAGTCTTCAGTCCCCTTGAAGCAATAGTCCATCTTTCGTTGGAATACGGCAGGTGCATTTTTCAGGCCAAATGGCATTACGAGCCATTCATAGAGGCCTTCTGGCACCCAGAATGTCGTCCATTCTACGGAGGCAGGATGCATCACCACTTGATGAAAGCCTGATTTCAGATCAAATTTTGAGTATATGTGGCTTCTGCTTACCTTCCGTAGGATGGTGTTGATCCCGGGCAGGCTGTATTGATCCTTGTTAGTGAGATCATTCAGGCGACGATAGTTGAAGACCATCCGCTCCTTGCCTTTGATCTCGTGGCCCGTTCGGGGATCAACTGTTGTACCGGAGTTCATGATGATCGCAGTGGTGCGATGCCGGCTTTTGCTGGGGCGAATGATGCCAAGATCCAGTAGTGCTTTTACATGCTTTGCAGACGTAGCCTTGGCTTGCGGTGTAATGTGCTTTAAGGGCTGGTCTTCAATGGTGAAATCTGGGTTTTTGATGTCCAGGTGGCAGAGCACCTTGTTCTTGGACCAATATTTCAGTGGGTCCTCACCAATGTATCCTTGGCGTCGGAGTTCTTCAAGCAGGAAGCCGTCGCTGCTGGTGAAGCTCCGTGATGGCTGTTGGTCTGTTGCATACTACACTAGCTCTTATATTTGGATGTACTCATCCTCATCTAGGTCCAGCTCTTCAATAGCTACTGCAGTTGGTACAGATGGGAGAGTATGAATTGTGGTTATGTTTTTGTAGAACGTAACCGTATTTCCTTCGATGCGGACGCCGCCTTGCATGGTGCGGATGAAGTTACAACCAAGGATCATCTGGATATCCTCCGCCAACTTCATCGGGAAGGCATATGTGTATGGGATCCGAAAGCCGTTCCCCCCAATCAACATGCAGACAAATTTAAGCTTTTTATTGGCCGAAGTGCGGGAATTGATGCCATTGAAATGCACGAGGAAAGGGTTGTCCACCAGGGCATTGACAGGAGCCGCTCCTTCGTCAATACAGCAGGTTGTAGCACCTGTATCGAGGATTGCATTTACTTCAAATGGCACAACATGGGGAATATCAAACTTCACCTTGAGGTTGTAGAGCATATTCTTCGTCCGCCGGGGTGGTGTTGTCACTCTCATTTCAACAGAGAGGAGTCACTGAGTAGTGTCGACCAAAAAGACGTTGAGGTCGTCGGCATCTGTTGGCTCATCCTCCCGCTGCTGTAGCATGAGTGCTTTTTTCTCTTGGTGGAGCTTTTGTATCTCGTTTTGAAGATCACTCCGCTCGAGCTCCATGCGGTTAAGTTCCATGGTGGTGTCTTCGAGCTCCTTGTACTTCAGTTTCCAGTTTTCTGCCTCATGCTGCCAGTGGTAGCTTTCCTTTTGGGCAAAAAGGAGGCGTTGTTGGAGGGCCTCCTTCACATTATGGGCGAGAGTTAGCTGTTGTTGCAGCTGCCGCTTTTCCCTTTCACAAGAAGAAATATAATTTTGTTGTTCGAGCAGTAAATCTTTGGAGTCATACCTTGGAAGGGATGTTTGGGCCACTGGGATTCTTTTGGTAAAGTAGTAACAGCTGCATCTGCCACATACTGTCAGCTTACAGTTTGGGCAGTGCATACGGTAGCACTTTTGGGAGGGTGCCTGGTAGCAAGAGCACTTTTCGTAGGCGTCTGGCACATCTTGATGTAAGTCCCAAGTGTGGCTACACTCATGCTGGTGTTGTGATACTTTGACCATGGTGCGGTAGCCCCCTTTAGGGCCAATCCACCAGGTTCGGTCCTCTTCTCGAAACATAAAAATCTTTTCCTCCTGCAAGACAGCCGTGTCCTCCTCCCCTTCAGAAATGCTGTAGATGGCATCACTAGGGTCATCGCCTTCTTAGATGGACACAATTTCACAATCGGCTAGGAGGTCAAGCTATTCAAACATGGCGACGCGCTTGACGTTTTGTCGCTCATTGGGGCATTCTCGGGCAAAATGTCCCTCTTCTCCGCTGAGAAAGCATCTACACCTCTTGTTGTGGATGAGGTGCTTCATCTTTTTGATGTGGGCATGCGAAGTATGTGGCTTCCCTTTGTAGGTTGTCGACCGCCGAACACCAACCTTCCGTTGGGGTCGCAGATAGTGCCCCGGGATTGGAATGTCGTGACAGAACGACAGATCCTTGAGGGCCCGGGTAAAGGCTGCCTCTTTGCATGCTTCTTCCAGGTACTTGTAAGTAAATAGGACTCGAGGATAAACTCCGATGGTATTACCTGGGTGTTTGGCTTCAAAAGTTGCTTTGATCTTCTTGCCAATAGAGCTAGGCATCTTTGACCAGAGTTTTTCTGAGAGCTCTGGGCCAGTGAAGAACTGGCCAGTCCGAGATGCTACCTGCACATATTCATTAAGGAAAGGAATGATATCCCACAAATTTTGGCACGATAACTGTTCCAGATCCCAGTAGGCTTCTTCTTGCATGGTTGTTGAGCCTTGGTAGGGATCTTCCAGGGCGAAGATGGTCTGAATCTGTGAGAGTATATTCTGCGTGCGGTCAGCACCATCTGCATGATCCAACAGTTGCTGGTATTCCATGGGGTAGGCCATCCTCCACTGGATCCAGGCGAGCTTTTCAGACTCCCCAAGCAGGTTTTCAATAAACTCAGTTTTTGTCCGGGAATCTGTGAAACCCTGTAGAGCAATTGAATTTTTTGTGATGGACTCCCAACGCATGAAAACATCAATGAATTGCCCAATCTGGGGGGGCATAACAAAGATAGCCCCTGATTGCTGCTGGGCAGAAGGGAGGTTCCCCCATTCTGAGGTATTTCTGGCTTTGAACCTTAAATTCTTGGGTTGATAGCCGCCAAAGATAGGTCCTTGGCTTGGACCGGGCTTAGTTGGTCTCGCCGCTGGGGGATAGTTAACAGGGCCCATGGTTGATTCCACTGGGGGCCTGTATTCAGAGACAATGGAAGAGGAGCAAAGCCGTTCCGTCGGCTTCGCTTGCTGAGGTGGTGCCGGTGGTGCCCGCTGGAGATACTCCATACCCCAGTCTTCTTCTTCTAAAGTGGCAATGAGTTCTGTGTCTCCATCTGTATTTCCCAAACAAGTATAATATTGCAAATACTCACAATACTCGTCTGGGTCATGTTCAACGTCAGAGTTGCCTTCTTGGTTGGTCAGACGCCACGTGGCTAGAAGGTGGGTGTTGTCCCCAGTTCCTTCCTACAGAGGTTCCATGGACCAGAGTACAGAGGCCCCTGGGCGTGTATCTCCTGCATGGGTTCTGCAAGTTGGATTCTGGCCTTCCCGTCCTTTGGGTTGCCACGGAAGATGCCCGTTCGCTGACTGTCGTTGGGCAAAGTGGCGTCGCCACTTCTTAGCTGGCATCACCTTCCGAGGAGCCAGATGCTGAGGCTGCTTGCACCCTGTCATGATGGCAGGCTGTTGTTCTCCTAGGTCATCTTCCAGATCATTCCATCCCGCTAGTGTGATAGGGTAGGGTGCGAAGGAGGATGGAGGAGCAGAATACCGGACATAGTAGTCATATTTTCCGCTGGGTTCACCCAGGGTGTCCCAAATTTCCTCTGGCGTCTCATCTGGAGTCTCATTCTGAGTGAGGATAGCAATAATTTCATCCTCTGTGGTGTCAGGAAGAGAGGCATAATGGTTGAAACTAAGTGAGATCCGCCCATCCATGAGTGTCTGACTGAACACCTCGGTGGGTGTCAGGACAGGCGGGATTTGAGAGGGCTTCAGGAGCCAGTTTATCCCATACAGCTATGCCGTCGAGTACCGCTTCCCAGGGAGGGCATGAACACCGTGACTTGCCAGGTAGTCGATGACTCCTGAGACCTCGTATGCAAAGGCCACGTTTGGTGTGTTCGACAGCCTCCCGATCAGTCCTCGGGTAACGAGTAAGTTGGCCTCACCATGGTGCCATGTATCATATCTATGAGTCAGAATGGAGATTTGAATATTTCTGCAAAAATCACCAATAGTCATCATTATATCAGGGATAATGTAAACTAATTGGCTCCCCTGCGTGAGATCAACTTCCATGGTGGCAATTTGTGCTTTATCACCCTGCCACTGATTGTCTCGGAACACGACAAGCGCCAGTTTTCCTTCTGCGTGTCGATGGAGCACCTGCAGGCGTACCTACATACCACCAAGGTGTATGAACTTCATACCGCTTTTTCTGAGCTGTTGGTAACTGTCTTCTTGGATGAAGTTCCGGTCCACCAGTGCATCTCCGACGCAACTGATGGACTCCTCCGAGCGATGGATGTACACTCGGTGGTGCTCATCATCTGTTCTAGAATGATAAAGGGCCTCCGCAGGAACTATAGTTGTGCGTTCTCACATGGATAGGCACAATTGCTCCTGCGGGTCCAGTTGCTGTTCCAAGACATGTTGAGGGGATGGTTGCCCCATCAAGCGACGGACTATCCACCGTGTTGCTTGTTGTGCAGTGTAGAGTCATCACTGATTCTGCCTATACCCCCGAATTTTGTCTTTGACCAGGGGCTGGGGCCCATGTTCCAACACGACTTGAGATACCACTGCTGCCATTTAGCTTTGCTTGTTCCTCCTGCAAAATTAGCAAGGGGTCTTTAAAAATAAGGAGTCTCCCGCATGGTTCGGGAGGCCTGGTTTTAGGATGGAGGGACAGATTCTCTAGCTTTGTGAGTAGGGACTCTGGGAGAATTGGACTGTCACTCTTCTTTTGCTGCTTTCTGAGGAACTGGATATCGGCTTGGATATCCCATAAGGCTTCAGTAATTTGGACTAAAAGCTGGATTTGGGTTTTATTTTGCTTTAGAAGGGCTATATTTTGGGCTGAAACACTCGTATAATCACTGGGTTTGACAAACCCAACTGCTGGGTGTTCCATGGGTTCAACGGCTTGTAAGGCTTCTTGGTATGAGGATGTTGTTTTGGCTGGAAGGAACGTGTTCATTCACCGGGAGGTGTACAACAATTGATGAAGATCTAGGTACTCTGGGTTTTGAGTGTGAGGTATATATCTTACCTTATCGATCAAGAGATGAGTACTAAGAGAACTTCAGATGCTTACCCTAGTATCTGTCATGCTCATCCGACTGGCAGCTACTGCCTCTTGCAGATTTACGTGCACTGCGGCCTTTTGCAATTCAGACACCGTGATCGGCGTAAGGAATTCCTGAGACTCCTTCTCACCAAGGCCATGAATACCTACTTCTCTCCCAATATTGACCTTGCGGTGGACTCATTAGGTCTAGCCTCTGTGCCACCCGAGGGGTCAATCCAGGATTTTTCGGCATGCTATGGTCTGGTTATCAACGGCCATATGGTCAGAAACCATCACACATATCCCCGATGAGTACCTAGAAAGGAGGTTTTTACTCAGCCTTGGAAGGTGTTAAGCCAGGCAAGGAACTAAGCTCTGATACCAGTTTGGTGTGGGGAACTAAGCTCTGATACCAGGTATGGGGGGGGGGAAGCTCTGATAAGGAGGAGAAAGAACTCTTGGTGTGGGGGACTAAGCTCTGATACCAGGTATGGGGGGGGGGGGAAGCTCTGATAAGGAGGAGAAAGAACTCAAAATCAAGAAGAGGAGAGAATTCTTCGGTGATTCTTCTATCCCGATTCTTCGATGTTTGCTATTATGATATGCCTCCCTTTTATAGGGAAACCTTACACCCGACAGATGTGATAAGATCGCAAGGTATGGGGTGGGGGACTAAGCTCTGATACCAAGTATGGGGGTTCAGAAATGATGCACTGATACCAGTTTGGAACGGAGGTGTGGGGGATAAATGAACAAAGGAAGAAGAAAGAACTCAAAACCAAGAATAGGAGAGAATTCTTCGGTGATTCTTCGATCCCGATTCTTCTATGTTTGTTATTATGATATGCCTCCCTTTTATAGGGAAACCTTACACCCGGCAGATGCGATAAGATCGCATCTGCTTTTACAAAAGCAGCTTTCCGAAAGCCACTTTATAAAAGCTAAAGCTGCTTTACAAAAGCAGCTTTCCTAAAGCAACTTTACAAAAGTCTCTTTACAAAAGCAGCTTTTCTGAAAGCTACTTTATAAAAGTAACTTTACTTTACACCTCTGGGTACGGCTTCCTCTGGACTGAGCCGTGCTGGTTTTTCCTTGGACTGACTGGTCGAAGCAATTTTGGACTTTTCAGGCTGGATTGTTGGGCCGAATGCTACCACTTTCTTCTCGAGCAAGCTATCTCCAAGTCTTGTTGTGCTAAGAACATGAAGGCGGGCAGTCGCTGGGCTGCGTCAGTTCTGAGTTTGACTGCTGTTTCAAGCTGGATATCGATCTGAGTTACAACAGGATGCCTCTGGGCCCAAAAGTTACCCGTGGTTTTACGCCTTGCGCGTTTTGTGGCTTCAGTCAGCTTGAGGGTGTGTAGGTCACGAAATTGCCGAACGGCCGCAAGTGCTTCCTGGGCACTCTACCGTTCCAGTTGTTGGAGCCGTCGTCTGATGGCGTCGTAGGTATCAAGGGACATGGAGAGGTTATGTAGGAGCTACAGCTGTGATTCATATTGTAGCACAAGGCTTGGACTGCCGCTAGGTGCTCCTTCTTCGCCTCCTGAGAGGGTGTCTGGTGCGCCTCCTGTAACTGGGTTGCTACGAGGTTGAGTCCTTCTAGAGTTTTGGGTGTCGGCCATCCTAAAATGATAAGGGAAGTTATCAAGCGGGAGATAGTATCTGCCAGCTGGTTATCCTCTCCGCTGATGTGCTCAAAGTGGATGGCAAGTCCCGTGCCAGTAATGTAGTCGGTGAAGGCAAGCTAGCATACGCGGGAAGGCTTATTATTGGCCGACTTGTTGAAGAAGCTAATGATTGCTTGACAATCGGTTCGAATAGTTAAGTCGACTTTATCTAGGTAGTAGAGCTTCAGTGCTTCCAGCGTATTCATGACGGCATAGAGTTCAGCATCAATGGTGGATTTGATTGGATGAAACCTACCGCTAGCATAAGCACATACCTTCTCCATGGACTTGGGATCATATTTCTGGGGCTTCCATTTACAAATTCTGCCCCATCCCATCATGCAGCCATCGGTCTCGAGGATCATATAGCTGGCTTCTGGTGGTAGTTCGAGATTCGGCAGCTTTTGCACCAAGGCCTTGATTTTTGCGACTAAGTCCCAATCTTGGGAGTTCCAGCGCCTTTCTCCCGTAGGACTTGTCTTTGCATAGAGTGGCCCAAGTAGAGTTCCCAGATTAGGGATATAGCTACGGGCGTAATTCAAGATTTGGAGCCAGGCTCGGAGGCCTTTTGTGGTGGTCAGTTCCTGTTCCTGGAAGTTTGCAATCTTCTTGATGATGTGGGGCTGCAGCTTGATTCGCTGATTGCCGAGTACTGCCCCCAAGAATTCCACATCCGAGACTGCTAACTTCATTTTTGTTGGGCTCAGGATTAGCCCATTGGTTTGGCAAATCTGGAGCATGACCTGCAGATGTTGTTCATGCTCCGCTTCAGAGGAGGAGAAGACCAGGATGTCATCAATGTATACTGCAATAAAGTCTTCAGTCCCCTTGAAGCAACTGTCCATCTTCCACTGGAATACAGTAGGTGCATTTTTCAGGCCAAATGGCATTACGAGCCATTCATAGAGGCCTTCTGGCACCCAGAATGTCGTCCATTCCACGGAGGCAGGATGCATCGCCACTTGATGAAAGCCTGATTTCAGATCAAATTTTGAGTATATGTGGCTTCTGCTTACCTTACGTAGGATGGTGTTGATCCCGGGCAGGCTGTATTGATCCTTGTTTGTGAGATCATTCAGGCGCCGATAGTTGAAGACCATCCGCTCCTTGCCTTTGATCTCCTGGCCCGTTTGGGGATCAACTGTTGTATCGGAGTTCACGATGATCGCAGTGGTGCGATGCCGGCTTTTGCTGGGGCGAATGATGCCAAGATCCAGTAGTGCTTTTACATGCTTTGCATACGTAGCCTTGGCTTGCGGTGTAATGTGCTTTAAGGGCTGGTCTTCAATGGTGAAATTCGGGTTTTTGATGTCCAGGTGGCAGAGCACCTCGTTCTTGGACCAATATTTCAGTGGGTCCTCACCAATGTATCCTTGGCGTCGGAGTTCTTCAAGCAAGGAGCCGACGCTGCTGGTGAAGCTCCGTGATGGCTGTTGGTCCGTTGCGTACTGCACTAGCTCTTGTATTTGGATGTACTCGTCCTCATCTAGGTCTAGCTCTTCAATAACTGCTGCAGTTGGTACAGATGGGAGAGTATGAATTGTGGTTACATTTTTGTAGAACGTGACGGTATTTCCTTCGATGCGGACGCCGCCTTGCATGGCGTGGATGAAGTTACAGCCAAGGATCATCTGGATATCCTCCCGCAACTTCATCGGGAAGGCATATGTGTATGGGATCCGAAAGCCGTTCTCCCCAATCAACATGCAGCCAAATTTAAACTTTTTATTGGCCGAAGTGTGGGAGTTGATGCCACTGAAATGCATGAGGAAAGGGTTGTCCTCCAGGGCATTGACAGGAGCTGCTCCTTGGTCAATACAGTAGGTTGTAGCCCCTGTATTGAGGATTGCATTTACTTCAAATGGCACAACATGGGGAATATCGAACTTCACCTTGAGGTTGTAGAGCATATTCTTCGTCCGCCGGGGTGGCGTTGTCACCCTCATTTCAGCAGAGAGGAGTCGCTGAGTAGTGTCGACGAGAAAGACGTTGAGGTCATCGGCATCCACTGGCTCATCCTCCTGCTGCTGTAGCATGAGTGCTTCTTTCTCTTGGTGGAGCTTTTGTATCTCCTTTTGAAGATCACTCCGCTCGAGCTCCTGCGGTTAAATTGCATGGTGGCGTCTTCGAGCTCCTTGTACTTCAGTTTCCAATTTTCTGCCTCATGCTGCCAGTGGTAGCTTTCCTTTTGGGCAAAAAGGAGGCATTGTTGGAGGGCCTCCCTCTCATCATGGGCGAGAGTTAGCTGTTGTTGCAGCTGCCGCTTTTCTCTTTCACAAGTAGAAATATAATTTTGTTGTTCGAGTAGTAAATCTTTGGAGTCATACCTTGGAAGGGATGTTTGGGCCACTGGGAATCTTTTGCTAAAGTAGTAACAGCTACATCTGCTACATACTGTCAGCTTACAGTTTGGGCTGTGCATACGGTAGCACTTTTGGGAGGGTGCTTGGCAGCAAGAGCACTTTTCGTAGGCGTCAGGCACATCTTGATGTAAGTCCCAAGTGTGGCTACACTCATGCTGGTGTTGTGATACTCTGACCATGGCGCGGTAGCCCCCTGTAGGGCCAATCCACCAAGTCCGGTCGTCTTCCCGAAACATAAAAATCTTTTCCTCTTGCAAGACTGCCGTGTCCTACTCCCCTTCAGAAATGCTGTAGAGGGCATCACTAGGGTCATCGCCTTCTTGGACGGACACAATTTCGCAATCTGCTGGTAGGTCAAGCTGTTCAAACATGGTGATGCGCTTGACGTTTCATCGCTCATTGGAGCATTCTCGTGCAAAATGTCCCTCTTCTCCATATATAAAGCATCTACACCTCCTGTTGCGGATGAGGTGCTTCTTCTTTTCGATGCGGGCATGCGAAGGATGTGGCTTCCCTTTGTAGGTTGTCGACCGCCGAATGCCAACCTTTCGTTGGGGTCACTGATAGTACCCCGGGATTGGAATGTCGTGATAGAACGACAAATCCTTGAGGGCCCGGGTAAAGGCTGCCTCTTTGCATGCTTCTTCCAGGTACTTGTAAGTAAATAGGACTCGAGGATAAACTCCGATGGTATTACCTGGGTGTTTGGCTTCAAAAGCTGCTTTGATCTTCTTGCCAATAGAGCCAGGCATCTTTGACCAGAGTTTTTCTGAGAACTCTGGGCCAATGAATAACCGGCCAGTCCGAGATGATACCTGCATATATTCATTAAGGAGAGGAACGATATCCCGCAAAGTTTGGTAGGATAACCGTTCCAGATCCCTATAGGCTTCTTCTTGCATGGTTGTCGAGCCTTGGTAGGGATCTTCCAGGGCGAAGATGGTACGAATCTGTGAGAGTATATTCTGCGTGCCGTCAGCACGATCTGCATGATCCAACAAGTGCTGGTATTCCATGGGGTAGGCCATCCTCCACTGGATCCAAGCGAGCTTTTCAGACTCCCCAAGCAGGTTTTCAATAAACTCAGTTTTTGTCCGGGAATCTGTGAAACCCTGTAGAGCAACTGAATTTTTTGTGCTGGACTCCCAACACATGAAAACATCACTGAATTGCCCAATCTGGGGGGGCATAACAAAGATAGCCCCTGATTGCTGCTGGGCAGAAGGGAGGTTCCACCATTCTAAGGTATTTCTGGCTTTGAACCTCATATTCTTGGGTTGATAGCCACCAAAGATAGGTCCTTGGCTTGGACCGGGCTCAGTAGGTCTCGCCGCTGGGGGATAGTTAACAGGGCCCATGGTTGATTCCACTGGGGGCCTGTATTTAGAGATAATGGAAGAGGAGAAAAGCCGTTCCGTCGGCTTCGCTTGCTGAGGTGGTGCCGGTGGTGCCCGCTGGGGATACTCCATACCCCAGTCTTCTTCTTCTAAAGTGGTAACGAGTTCTGTGTCTCCATCTGTATTTCCCAAACAAGTATAATATTTAAAATACTCACAATACTCGTCTGGGTCTTGTTCAGCGTCAGAGTTGCCTTCTTGGTTGGTCAGACGCCACGTGGCTAGAAGGTGGGTGTTGTCACCAGTTCCTTCCTGCAGAGGTCCCATGGACCAGAGTACAGAGGCCCCTGGGCGTGTATCTCCTGCATGGGTTCTGCAAGTTGGATTCTGGCCTTCCCGTCCTTTGGGTTGCCACGTAAGATGCCCGTTCGCTGACTGTTGTTGGGCAAAGTAGCGTCGTCACTTCTTAGCTGGCATCACCTTCCGAGGAGCCGGATGCTGAGGCTGCTTGCACCCTGTCATGATGGCTGGCTGTTATTCTGGTAGGTCATCTTCCATATCGTCCCATCCCGTTCGTGTGATAGGGAAGGGCGCGAAGGAGGACGGAGCAGCAGAATACCGGACATAGTAGTCATATTTTCTGCTGGGTTCACCCAGGGTGACCCAAATTTCCTCCGGCGTCTCATCTGGAGCCTCATCTTGAGTGATGATAGCAACAATTTCATCCTCTGTGGTGTCAAGAAGAGAGGCATAATGGTTGAAACTGAGTGAGATCCGCCCATCCTTGAGTGTCTGACTGAACACCTCGGTGGGTGTCAGGACAGGCGGGATTTGAGAGGGCTTCAGGAGCCAGTTTATCCCATACAGCTGTGTCGTCAAGTACCGCTTCCCAGGGAGGGCATGAACACCATGACTTGCTAGGTAGTCGATGACTCCTGGGACCTCGTATGCAAAGGCCACATTTAGTGTGTTCTACAGCCTCCCGATCAGTCCTCGGGTAACGAGTAAATTGGCCTCACCATGGTGCCATGTATCATATACACGAGTCAGAATGGAGATTTTAATATTTCTGCAAAAATCTCCAATAGTCATCATTATATCAGGGATAATGTAAACTAATTGGCTCCCCTGCATGAGATCAATGTCCATGGTGGCAATTAGTGCTTTATCACCCTGCCACCAATTGTCTCGGAACACGACAAGCGCCAGTGTTCCTTCTGCATGTCGATGGAGCACCTGCAAGCGTACCTGCATAACACCAAGGTGTATGAACTTCATACCGCTTTTTCTGAGCTGTTGGTAACTGTGTTCTTGGATGAAGTTTCGGTCCACCTGTGCATCTCCGATGCAACTGATGGACTCCTTCGAGCGGTGGATGTACACTCGGTGGTGCTCATCATCTGTTCTGGAATGATAAAGGACCTCCGCAGGAGCTATAGCTACGCGTTCTCACATGGATAGGCGCAATTGCTCCTATGGGTCCAGTTGCTGTTCCAAGACGTGTTGAGGGGCAGGTTGCCCCGTCAAGCGACAGACTATCCGCCGTGTTGCTTGTTGTGCAGTGTAGAGTCATCGCTGATTCCGCCTATACCCCCGAATTTGGTCTTCGACCAGGGGCTGGGGCGCTTGTTCCAACACGACTTGAGATACCATTGCTGCCATTTAGCTTTGCTTGTTCCTCCTGCAAAATTAGCAAGGGGTCTTTAAAAATAAGGAGTTTCCCGCGTGGTTCGGGAGGCCTGGTTTTAGGATGGAGGGACAGATTCTCTAGTTTTGTGAGTAGGGACTCTGTGAGAATTGGACTGTCACTCTTCTTTTGCTGCTTTCTGAGGAGCTGGATATCAGCTTGGATATCTCATAAGGCTACGGCAATTTGGACTAAAAGCTGGATTTGGGTATTATTTTGCTTTAGAAGGGCTATATTTTGAGCTCAAACACTCGTATAATCACTGGGTTTGACAAACCGAACTGCTGGGTGTTCTATGGGTTCAACGGCTTGTAAGGCTTCTTGGTATGAGGATGTTGTTTTGGCTGGAAGGAACGTGTTCATTCACCGGGAGGTGTACAACAATTGATGAAGATCTAGGTACTCTGGGTTTTGAGTGTGAGGTATATATCTTACCTTATCGATCAAGAGATGAGTACTAAGAGAACTTCAGACGCTTACCCTAGTATCTGTCATGCTCATCCGACTGGCAGCTACTGCCTCTTGCAGATTTACGCGCATTGCGGCCTTTTGCAATTCAGACACCGTGATCGGTGTAAGGAATTCCTGAGTCTCCTTCTCACCAAGGCCATGAATACCTACTTCTCTCCCAATATTGACCTTGCGGTGGACTTATTAGGTCTAGCCTCTGTGCCACCCGAGGGGTCAATCCAGGATTTTTCGGCATGCTATGGTCTGGTTATCCATGGCCATAAGGTCAGAAACCATCACACACATCCCCGATGAGTACCTAGAAAGGAGGTTTTTACTCAGCCATGGAAGGTGTTAAGCGAGGCAAGGAACTAAGCTCTGATACCAGTATGGTGTGGGCTTCGGATAGCTTCAGGGTGTGGAGGTCCCTGAACTGTCAAACAGCCGTAAGTGCTTCCTGGGCACTTTTTCGTTCCAGCTGTTGGAGCCGCCGTCTAATGGCGTCGTAAGTATCGAGGGACATGGGAAGGCTCTGTAGGAGCTGTAGCTATGATTCATATTGTAGCACAAGGCTTGAGCTGCCGCCAAGTGCTCCTTCTTTGCCTTCTGAGAGGGTGTCTGGTGCGCAGTGCATGAACAACATCTGCGGGTCATGCTCCAGATTTGCCAAACAAATAGGCTAATCCTGAGCCCAACAAAAATGAAGTTAGCAGTATCGGAAGTGGAATTCTTGGGGGCAGTACACGGCAATCAACGAATCAAGCTGCAGCCCCACATCATCAAGAAGATTGCAAACTTCCAGGAACAGGAACTGACCACCACAAAAGGCCTCCGAGCCTAGCTCGAAATCTTGAATTACGCCCGAAGCTATATCCCTAACCTGGGAACTTTACTTGGGCTACTCTATGCAAAGACAAGTCCTACGGGAGAAAGGCACTGGAACTCCCAAGATTGGGACTTAGTCGCAAAAATCAAGGCCTTGGTGCAAAAGCTGCCGAATCTCGAACTACCACCAGAAGCCAGCTATATGATCCTCGAGACCTATGGTTGCATGATGGGAGGGGGTAGAATCTGTAAATGGAAGCCCCAGAAATATGATCCCAAGTCCATGGAGAAGGTATGTGCCTATGCTAGCGGCAGGTTCCGTTCAATCAAATCCACCATTGATGCAGAACTCTATGCCGTCATGAATATGCTGGAAGCACTGAAGATCTACTACCAAGATAAGGCCGACTTAACTATTCGAACCGATTGTCAAGCAATTATTAGTTTCTTCAACAAGTTGGCCAACAATAACCCTTCCCGCGTACGCTGGCTTGCCTTCACTGACTACATTACTAGCACGGGACTCGCCATCCACTTTGCGCACATCAGCAGAGAGGATAACCAGCTAGCAGATACTCTCTCCCACTTGATAACTTCCCTTGTCATTTCAGGATGGTTGACACCCGAAACTCTAGAAGGACTCAGCCTCGTAGCAACCTGGTTACAGGAGGCGCACAAGACACCCTCTCAGGAGGCGAAGAAGGAGCACCTAGAGGCAGTCCAAGCCTTGTGCTACAATATGAATCACAGCTACAGCTCCTACAGAGCCTTTCCATGTCCCTCGATACCTACGACACCATCAGGCGATGGCTCCAACAGCTGGAACAACAAAGTGCCCAGGAAGCACTTACGACTATTCGACAATTCCGGGACCTCCACACCCTGAAGCTATACGCCACAAAGCGCGCAGGACGCAAGACCACGGGCAACTTCTGGGCCCAGTGGCATCCTGTTGTAACTCAAATTGATGTCCAGCTTGAAACAGCAGTCAAACTCACAATTGACGCAGCCCAACGACTGCCCGCCTTCATGTTCTGAGCACAACAGATAGCTTGTGCGAGAAGAAAGTGGTAGCATTCGGCCCAACAATCCAGCCCAAAAGGTCCAAGATTGCTTGGACCAGTTAGCCCAAAGAATAACCGGCCCGACCCAGTTCAGAGGAAGCCGTGTCCAGAGGTGTAAAGTAAAGTTACTTTTATAAAGTAGCTTTTGGAAAAGCCACTTTATAAAAGAAACTTTTGTAAAGTAGCTTTAGGAAAGCTATTTTTGTAAAGCAGCTTTAGCTTTTATAAAGTAGCTTTAGGAAAGCTGCTTTTGTAAAAGCAGATGCGATCTTATCGCATCTGCCGGGTGTAAGGTTTCCCTATAAAAGGGAAGCATATCATAATAACAAGTATCGAAGAATCGGGATCGAAGAATCACCGAAGAATTCTCTCCTCTTCTTGGTTTTGAGTTCTTTCTCCTCATTCTTCCGCACCCCACACTGTTTTCGCCCCCCCATACCTAATATCAGAGCTTAGTCCCCCACACCAAACGAGCTTAGTCCCCCACACAGTATGGTGTGGGGGACTAAGCTCTGATACCAGTATGGTGTGAGGGACTAAGCTCGTTTGGTGTGGGGGACTAAGCTCTGATACAATGTATGGGGGGGCGAAAACAGTGTGGGGTGCGGAAGAACGAGGAGAAAGAACTCAAAACCAAGAAGAGGAGAGAATTCTTCGGTGATTCTTCGATCTCGATTCTTCGATCCTTGTCATTATGATATGCCTCCCTTTTATAGGGAAACCTTACACCCGGCAGATGCGATAAGATTGCATCTGCTTTTACAAAAGCAGCTTTCCTAAAGCTATTTTATAAAAGCTAAAGCTGCTTTACAAAAGCAGCTTTCCTAAAGCTACTTTTCAAAAGTCTCTTTTATAAAGTGGCTTTTCCAAAAGCTACTTTATAAAAGTAACTTTACTTTACACCTCTGGACACGGCTTCCACTGAACTGGGCCGGATTGTTGGGCCGAATGATACCACTTTGTTCTCGAGCAAGCTATCTGTTGTGCTCAGAACATGAAGGCGGGCAGTCGTTGGGCTGTGTCAGTTGTGAGTTTGACTACTGTTTCAAGCTGGACATCAATCTGAGTTACAACAGGATGCCACTGGGCCCAGAAGTTGCCCGTGGTCTTGCGTCCTGCGTGCTTTGTGGCTTCGGATAGCTTCAGGGCGTGGAGGTCCCGGAACTGTCGAACAGCCGTAAGTGCTTCCTGGGCACTTTATCATTCCAGCTGTTGGAGCCGCCGCCTGATGGCGTCGTAGGTATCGAGGGACATGGGAAGGATCTATAGGAGCTGTAGCTATGATTCATATTGTAGCACAAGGCTTGAGCTACCGCTAAGTGCTCCTCCTTTGCCTTCTGAGAGGGTGTTTGGTGCGCCCCCTGTAACCGGGTTGCTATGAGGCTGAGTCCTTCCAAGGTTTCAGGTGCAGGCCATCCTAAAATGACAAGTGAAGTAATTAAGCGAGAGAGAGTATTCGCCAGCTGGTTATCCTCTCCGCTAATGTGTTCAAATTGGATGGCGAGTCCCGTGCCAGTAATGTAGTCGGTGAAGGCGAGCCAGTGTACGCAGGAAGGCTTATTGTTGGCCCACTTGTTGAAGAAGCTTATGATCTCTTGACAGTTGGTTCGAATAGTCAAGTCAGCCTTATCCAAGTAGTAAATCTTCAGTGCTTCCAGCGTATTCATGACGGCATAGAGTTCCGCATCAATGGTGGATTTGATTGGATGGAACCTGCTGCTAGCATAGGCACATACCTTCTCCATGGACTTGGGGTCATATTTCTGGGGCGTCCATTTATAGATTATGCCCCATCCCGTCCTGCAGCCCTCGGTCTCGAGGATCATATACCTGGCTTCTGGTGGTAGTTCGAGATCCGGCAGCGTTTGCACCAAGGCCTTGATTTTTGCGACTATGTCCCAATCTTCGGAGTTCCAGCGCCTTTCTCCCGTAGGACTTGTCTTTGCATAGAGTGGCCCGAGCAGAGTTCCCAGATTAGGGATATAGCTTCGGGCGTAATTCAAGATTCTGAGCCAGGCTTGGAGGCCTTTTGTGGTGGTCAGTTCCTGTTCCAGGAAGTTTGCAATCTTCTTGATGATGTGGGGCTGCAGCTTGATTCGCTGATTGCCGAGTACTGCCCCCAAGAATTCCATTTTCGAGACTGCTAACTTCATTTTTGTTGGGCTCAGGATTAGCCTATTGGTTTGGCAAACCTGGAGCATGACCAACAGATGTTGTTCATGCTTCGCTTCAGAGGAGGAGAAGACCAGGATGTCATCAATGTATACTGCAACAAATTCTTCAGTCCCCTTGAGGAAACTGTCCATCTTCCGCTGGAATACGGTAGGTGCATTTTTCAGGCCAAATGGCATTACGAGCCATTCATAGAGGCCTTCTGGCACCCAGAATGTCGTCCATTCCATGGAGGCAGGATGCATCGCCACTTGATGAAAACTTGATTTCAGATCAAATTTTGAGTATATGTGGCTTCTGCTTACCTTCCGTAAGATGGTGTTGATCCCGGGCAGGCTGTATTGATCCTTGTTGGTGAGATCATTCAGGCGCCTATAGTTGAAGACCATCTGCTCCTTGACTTTGATCTCCTGGCCCGTTCGGGGATCAACTGTCGGCTTGGAGTTCACGATGCCGGCTTTTGCTGGGGCGAATGATGCCAAGATCCAGTAGTGCTTTTACATGCTTTGCATACATAGCCTTGGCTTGCGGTGTAATGTGCTTTAAGGGCCGGTCTTCAATGGTGAAATACGGGGTTTTTGATGTCCAGGTGGCAGAGCACCTGGTTCTTGGACCAATATTTCAGTGGGTCCTCACCAATGTATGCTTGGCGTTGGAGTTCTTCAAGCAAGGAGCCGACGCTGCTGGTGAAGCTCCGTGATGGCTGTTGGTCTGTTGCATATTGCACTAGCTCTTGTATCTGGATGTACTCGTCATCTTGGTCCAGCTCTTCAATAGCTGCTGCAGTTGGTACAGATGGGAGAGTATGAATTGTGGTTACATTTTTATAGAACATAACTGTATTTCCTTCGATGCGGACGCCGCCTTGCATGGCATGGATGAAGTTACAGCCAAGGATCATCTGGATATCCTCCCCCAACTTCATCGGGAAGGCATATGTGTATGGGATCCGAAAGTCATTCTCCCCAATCAACATGCGGCCAAATTTAAGCTTTTTATTGGCCGAAGTTCGGGAGTTGATGCCACTGAAATGCACGAGGAAAGGGTTGTCCTCCAGGGCATTGACAGGAGCCGCTCCTTGGTCAATACAGCAGGTTGTAGCCCCCGTATCGAGGATTGCATTTACTTCAAATGGCACAACATGGGGAATATCGAACTTCACCTTGAGGTTGTAGAGCATATTCTTCGTCCGTCAGGGTGGTGTTGTCACCCTCATTTCAGCAGAGAGGAGTCGCTGAGTAGTGTCGACGAGAAAGACATTGAGGTCGTCGGCATCCGCTGGCTCATCTCTTGGTGGAGCATTTGTATCTCCTTTTGAAGATCACTCCGCTCGAGCTCCATGCGGTTAAGTTCCATGGTGGCATCTTCGAGCTCCTTGTGCTTCAATCTCCAGTTTTCTGCCTCATGTTGCCAGTGGTGGCTTTCTTCTTGAACAAGAAGGAGGCATTGTTGGGGGGCCTCCCTCTCTTCATGGGCGAGAATTAGCTCTTGTTGTAGCTGCCGCTTTTCCCTTTCACAAGCAGAAATATAATTTTGTTGCTCGAGTAGTAAATCTTTGGAATCATACCTTGGAAGGGATGTTTGGGCCACTGGGATTCTTTTGCTGAAGTAGTAACAGCTGCATCTGCCACATACTGTCAGCTTACAGTTTGGGCAGTGCATACGGTAGCACTTTTGGGAGGGTGCCTTGCAGCAATAGCACTTTTCGTAGGCGTCAGGCACATCTTGATGTAAGTCCCAAGTGTGGCTACACTCGTACTGGTGTTGTGATACTCTGACCATGGTGCGGTAACCCCTTGTAGGGCCAATCCACCAGGTCCGGTCGTCTTCCCGAAACATAAAAATCTTTTCCTCCTGCAAGACTGCCGTGTCCTCCTCCCCTTCAGAAATGTTGTAGATGGCATCACTAGGGTCATCGCCTTCTTGGACGGACACAATTTCGCAATCGGCTGGGAGGTCAAGCTATTCAAACATGGCGACGCGCTTGACGTTTCGTCGCTCATTGGGGCATTCTCAGGCAAAATGTCCCTCTTCTCCGCAGAGAAAGCATCTACACCTCCTGTTGCGGATGAGGTGCTTTTTCTTTTCGATGCGAGCATGCGAAGGATGTGGCTTCCCTTTGTAGGTTGTCGACCGCCGAACGCCAACCTTCCGTTGGGGTCGCTGATAGTACCCCGGGATTGGAATGTCATGACAGAACGACAAATCCTTGAGGACCCGGGTGAAGGCTACCTCTTTGCATGCTTCTTCCAGGTACTTGTAGGCAAATAGGACTCGAGGATAAACTCCGATGGTATTACCTGGGTGTTTGGCTTCGAAAGCTGCTTTGATCTTCTTGCCAATAGAGCCAGGCATTTTTGACCAGAGTTTTTCTGAGAGATCTGGGCCAGTGAATAACCGGCCAGTTCGAGATGCTACCTGCATATATTCATTAAGGAAAGGAACGATATCCCGCAAATTTTGGCAGGATAACCGTTCTAGATCCCTGTAGGCTTCTTCTTGCATGGTTGTCGAGCCTTGGTAGGGATCTTCCAGGGCGAATATGGTCCGAATTTGTGAGAGGATGTTCTGCGTACCGTCAGCACCATCTGCATGATCCAATAGGTGCTGGTATTCCATGGGGTAGGCCATCCTCCATTGGATCCAGGCGAGCTTTTCAGACTCCCCAAGCAGGTTTTCAATAAATTCAGTTTTTGTCCGGGAATCTCTGAAACCCTGTAGAGCAACTGCATTTTTTGTGATGGACTCCCAGCGCATGAAAACATCACTGAATTGCCCAATCTGGGGGAGCATAACAATGATAGCCCCTGATTGCTGCTGGGCAGAAGGGAGGTTCGACCATTCTGAGGTATTTCTGGCTTTGAACCTCAGATTCTTGGGTTGATAGCCGCCAAAGATAGGTCCTTGGCTTGGACCGGGCTCAGTAGGTCTCGCCGCTGGGGGATAGTTAACAGGGCCCATGGTTGATTCCACTGGGGGCCTGTATTCAGAGATAATGGAAGAGGAGCAAAGCCGTTCCGTTGGCTTCGCTTGCCGAGGTGGTGCCGGTGGTGCCCGCTGGGGATACTCCATACCCCAGTCTTCTTCTTCTAAAGTGGCAACGAGTTCTGTGTCTCCATCTATATTTCCCAAACAAGTATAATATTGCAAATACTCACAATACTCGTCTGGGTCATGTTCAGCGTCAGAGTTGCCTTCTTGGTTGGTCAGACGCCACGTGGCTAGAAGGTGCGTGTTGTCACCAGTTCCTTCCTGCAGAGGTTCCATGGACCGGAGTACAGAGGCCCTTGGGCGTGTATCTCCTGCATGGGTTCTGCAAGTTGGATTCTGGCCTTCCCGTCCTTTGGGTTGCCATGTAAGATGCCCGTTCGCTGACTGTCATTGGGCAAAGCGGCGTCACCACTTCTTAGCTGGCATCACCTTCCGAGGAGCCGGATGCTGAGGCTGCTTGCACCCTGTCATGATGGCAGGCTGTTATTCTGGTAGGTCATCTTCCATATCGTCCCATCCCGTTGGTGTGATAGGAAAGGGCGCGAAGGAGGACGGAGGAGCAGAATACCGGACATAGTAGTCATATTTTCTGCTGGGTTCACCCAGGGTGTCCCAAATTTCCTCCGGCGTCTCATCTGGAGCCTCATCCTGAGTGAGGATAGCAACAATTTCATCCTCTGTGGTGTCAGGAAGAGAGGCATAATGGTTGAAACTGAGTGAGATCCGCCCATCCAAGAGTGTCTGACTGAACACCTCGGTGGGTGTCAGGACAGGCGTGATTTGAGAGGGCTTCAGGAGCCAGTTTATCCCATACAGCTGTGCCATCGAGTACCGCTTTCCAGGGAGGGCATGAACACCGTGACTAGAAACTGAAGTACAAGGAGCTCGAAGACACCACCATGGAACTTAACCGCATGGAGCTCGAGCGGAGTAATCTTCAAAAGGAGATACAAAAGCTCCACCAAGAGAAAGAAGCGCTCATGCTACAGCAGCAGGAGGATGAGCCAGCGAATGCCGACGACCTCAACGTCTTTCTCGTCAACACTACTCAAGACTCCTCTCTGCTGAAATGAGGGTGACAACACCACCCCGGCGGACGAAGAATATGCTCTACAACCTCAAGGTGAAGTTCGAAATTCCCCATGTTGAGCCATTTACAGTAAATGCAATCCTCGATACTGGGGCTACCACCTACTGTATTGACCAAGGAGCGGCTCCTGTGAGCGCCCTGGAGGACAATCCATTTCTAGTGCATTTCAGTGGCATCAACTCCCGAACTTCAGCCAACAAGAAGCTCAAATTTGGCCGCATGATGATTGGGGAGAACGGCTTTCGGATCCCATACACATATGCCTTCCCGATGAAGTTGGGGGAAGATATCCAGATGATCCTTGGTTGTAACTTCATCCACCGACATCTACCACTACTGCTACTACTGCTACAACTACTACAATTGCTATTGCTGCTACTCCTACTATTGTTGTTGCTGCTACTTCTACTACTGCTACTACTAATACTACTATGACTACTATTACTACTACAACTATTACAACTACTCCTACTGCTAGTGCTACTAATACAACAACAAATACTACTTCTACAACAACAACTACTGCTTCTACTAAAAATGCTTCGACTGTTGCTAATGCTACTACTACTACTACTACTACTATTGCTACTACAACAACAACTACTACTATTACTACGAATACCACTACTACTGCCACTACTGCTACTTTTGCTACTATAATTACTATTGCTACTACTATTGCTACCACTACTAAGGCTACTCCAACTAATACTACTGTTGCTACTAATATTAATGCAACTACTTCTACTTCTATGACTACTACTACTAGTACTACTGCTACTACGGCCTCTATTGCTTCGATTTCTACCACTACCTAGACTGCTACAACTACTGCTACTAACTACTACTACTACTAATACCACTACTACTACAACATCTACTACTATAGCTACATCTGCTTCTGTTGCTACTACTGCTACTACTGCTACTCCTACTCCTATTATAGCTACTACCACAACTACTACTTCTATTACTACTGCAACTACTACTACTTCTACTACTACTACTACTGCTACTTCTACTGCTAGTACTACTACTGTTGCTACTACTACGACAACTACTACTTCTTCAACTACTACTAATCCTAATACTACTACTGCCACGATAGCTACTATAGCTACTACTACCACTACTATAAATGCTGCTGCTGCTGCTACTAGTACTACTACAACTACTTCTATGACAAGTACTACTTCCACTAACACTACTGCTGCTAATACTACTACTACTACTTTAGCTACTACAGCTACTACTACACCCACTGCGACTACATCTACTACTGCTACTCTAGTTACTACTACAACCGATGCAACTGCTACAACTGCTACTATTACAACTACAAATACTACTCCCCTACTACTACTACTACTTTCACTATTACTAGTACTACAACTGCTAGTACTACTATTGCAAATATTGCTACTGTTGTTGCTACTGCTACTATTATTACTTCTAATACTGCCACAAATGCATCTACTGCTACTTCTTCTACTACTACTAATACTGCTACAACTACTACTACTATTACTACTACTACTACTCCTCCTATTACTACCACTACTGCTGCTGCTACTATTACTGCTACTATTGACACTACTGCTGCTCCTACTACACCTTCTACAACTACTATTGCCACTACTGCTACTACTAGAACAACTACTACTGCTCCTAATACAACTACGCTTATTTTAGCTACAACTGGTAGCACTACTACAACTACTACTACCGCTACTTCTACTACTACCACTACTTCTACTACCACTACTACTATTACTACTGTTACTGCAATAACTGCTTCAACGGCTACTACTACTACTACAATAACTACTGCTACTACTGCTACTATTGCTACTACTGTTGCAACTACTTCTACTACTACTACCGTTGCTAATGCAACTACTACTACTACTTTTATTGCTACTATTGCTTCTGCTACTACTGATGCTGCTATTGCGACTACTACACTACTACTTCTACTACTACTACTACAACTACTACTGCTACTATGGCTTCTATTACTACTACTACCTCCTCTAGCACTACTACTGCTGCCACTACTATTGCTACTACTACCATTGCCGCTATTACGCCTACTGCTACTGCTAGTACAACTGCAGTTGTGACTGCTACTACTTCTTCTACTACGACTACTACTGCTACTACTACTACTACTACTACTACTACTATTATTTTTATTGCTACTACTACTATTTCTAAAACTTTTATTACTATTACTACTTCCACTACTACTGCTGCAGCTGCTACTGCTACTACTGCTCCTACGACTACTACTACTGCAACTACTATTTCAGCGACTACTATTTTTACTACAAATACAACTACAACGACTATTACTGTTACTACTACTGCTAGTGCAACTATTACTAGTACTTCTCCAACTACAATGACTATAAATATTGCTACTAATACTACTACTACTACTCCAACTGCTACGACGGCTACTACCACTACTGCTACTTCTGCTACTCCACCCACTAATACTTCTACTGCTGCTAATACTACTAGTGCTGCTCCTACTACTACTACTACTTGTACTATAATTACAACTACAGCTCCTACTACTCCTACAACTACTACTCTTGCTACTTCTACTACTAATACAACTACAACTACTTCTTCTAATACTACTACTATAATTATTTTCACTAATAATACTCGTACTACTACTGCTACTACTACTACTACTTCAACGGCTCCTCCTACTACTACTGCACTACTCCTGCTACTACTGCTATTGGTCATACAACTACTGCTATTGCTACTATTGCTACGACTATGACGGCTACAACAACTGCTACTACTAATACAGCTCCAAATACCGCTACTACTGCAACTACTACTCCTACTTCTACTGCTACTCCTTCTACTACTACTACTGCTCCTACTACTACTACCACCATCACTACCACCACCACCACTACTACTGATACTCCTACCACTACTACTACTACTGATACTCCTACTAGTACTGCTACTACTGCTACTCCTACTACAACTCTATTGCTCCTACTATTACTACTACTACTACTACAACTCCAACTACTACAAGTGCCATAATTGCTCCTACTACTACTACTAATATGACTTCCACAACTACTACTACTAGAAAAATGGCTACTACAATTACTGTTACTGCTACTTTTACTACTACTGCTAGTACTTCTACAACTTTTAGACTACTATGACTACTACTACTATTACTAGTATTACTACAACAATAACATCTACTGCTACCATTACTACTACAACAACAACAACTACTACTACAAGTAGTACTACTGCTGCTACTATTTCTACTACAACTACTACAACTACTTCTACTACTACTATTTTTTGTAACACAACTATTGCTGCTACTACTGCTACTACGACTAATACTACTACTAGCACTACTACTATTACTACTGCTACAACAACAACTACTACTATTTCTCCTTCTATTACTACTTCTGCTACTAGAACTACTGCTACTGCTACTCCCACTCCAACTACTACTACCATGGCTACAATAGCAACTACTGCGACTATAACTACTATTACTTCTCATACTACTAGTACCGCTTTTACTACTATTACTTCTCATACTCCTATTTTTACTTCTACTACTACTACTATTCTGCTATTACTACTACTAAGACTACTACTTCTTCTTCTACTACTACTACTGATACTACGATAGCTACTACTACTGCAACTAATACTACTACCACTACAACTACAATATCTACTGCAACTACCCCAACTGCTAAAAATACTATTACTACTGCTGTTGCTACTATTGCTTCTACTACTACAACTGCTAAAACGGCTACTGCTACTACTACTACAGCACCTACTTCTATAGCTACTACAACTATTGCTAGTATGCCTACTACTACTACTATTACTACTTCTGCTGCTGCTGCTGTTGCTGCTACAACTTCTACTTCTGCTAGTACTAGTACTACTACCACTACTACTACCACTACCATTTTTTCCAACACTACTACTACTGCTGCTGCTACTACTACGATTACTACTACTACTAGTAGTACTACTACTATTACTACTGCTACTAGTTCTCCTTCTACTACTACTTCTGCTACTTGAAATACTATTATTGCTACTCCTACTCCTCCTCCTACTACTACTACTACGGCAACTATAATAGTTAATCCTGCTACTGCAACTACTACTACTTCTCCTACTACTGCTACTGCTGCTACTACTATTGCTACTACAAATACGGCTACTACTACTCTTATTTTTACTTCTACTTCTACTACTGCTACTATTATTGCTACTACGACTACTCTACTTCTACTTCTACTACTACGGCTAGTACGATAGCTACTACTACTACTACTACTACTACTACTACTACTACTATAGCTACAACAGCTACTACAACTACCCCCAACAATTAAAAATACTACTGCTATTGCTACTACTATTCTTGTGGCTACTCCTACTACTGCTAATATAACTACTACTACTATTGCACCTCCTTCTATTGCTACTACAACTACTAGTACTATGACAACAACAATGACAACAACAACAACAACAATAACTACTATTACTACTACTACTACTACTACTAGTATTATTTCAGCTACTACTACTTTTACTACTACTTCTACTGCTGCTGCTACTAATACTACTACTACTGTGGCTACTATTACTAGTATTTCTACTTCTATTACGACTATAACTACTACAACAACTACTACTTCTACTGCTCCAGCTACTACTACTCCAACAACTACTACTTCTACGACTATTACTATTGCCACTACTACTATGACTACTACACTGACTACTATTACTACTGCTACTATTTCTTCTACACCTCCTACTACTATTACTACTACTACTACTCCAGCTTCTACTACTACTGCTACTATTATTTTTAGAAATAGTATTGCAACTATTACCACTTGTACTGCAACAATGACATCCCCTACCACTGCTGCTATTGTTGCCACTATTACTACAATGACTGCTATGTGTACCACTACTACTAAAACTGCCCCAACTACTACTCCTATTGCTACTACAACAACTACTACTACTGTTCTTGCTACTACAACTCCAACTACTACTACTACCACTACTGCTACTATTGATAATCCTACTCTCCTACTACTACTATTAGTGCAACAATAGCTACTTCTACTACTACTACTTCTACTACAATAATAACTACTACTACCCCACCTACTGAAACTACTACTGCTACTACTATTATTGCAGCGACTACTACTACTGCGACAACTTTTACTACTGCTACTATACTACTACTACTAATACTACTTCCACAACTACTGCTCCTGCTGCTACTGCTATTTTTACTACCACTGCTACTACTACAACTACTACTGCTACTACTGCTACTATTACTGGTACTTCTCCAACTACTAGGCCTATCGCTACTACTACAATTGCTTCTGCTACTGCTACTGCTACTGCTACTACGACTACTACTCCAACTACTTCTACTGCTACTACTTTTAGAACTACTACTGCTACTACTATTCCTACAACTACTACTAGTATTATTTGTACTCCGACTACTACTCCTACTCTTGCACCTATTCCTACTACTACTCCTACTCCTACTCCTACTCCTACTACTACTACTTCTTCTTCTTCTTTTTCTACTACTACTATTACTGCTTCTATCAGTATTGTGACTACCGCTACTATTACTCTTGCTACTAATACAACTACTACTTCTATTACTAGTACAACTGCTACTACTACAACCACTCTTACTACTACTAATACTACTGTTACTAATACTACTAATACTACTACTATAGTTGTTGTTCCTACTACTACCAGTACTACTATTACAACTACTTCTGCTACAATAACTACTACTGCTTCTACTACAACTACTACTATTTTTACTACTCCTATTCCTACTCTAGCTACTACTACTACTACTCATAAAGATACTACTGCGACTATTACTACTCCTACTACTATTACTGGTACTACAACTAATACTACTACAACTACCCCTAATAGTACTACTTCTACTAATAATAATACTCCCACTCCAACTCCAACTGCTACTTCTACTCCCACTACTACTATAACTACTATTACTACTACTACTATTATTACTACTACAACCGCTCCTATGACTACTATAACTAATACTACTATTACTACTATTAATACTACTACAACTATGACTAATACTACTACTACCACAACTAAAACTGCTTCTACTGTTTCTGCTACTGCTACAACAACTACTATTACTTCTACTACTTCAACTACTTCTACAACTACTACTATAGCTACTACTACTACACTACTACTACGACAGCTTGTACTAGTACAAATACTACTCCCGCAACTTTTACTATTATTATGACAATAACAACAACAACTACTACTACCACTACCCCTACTACCACTATTACCACAAGTACCACTACGACTACTACTTCTATCACTATAACTATAACAACAACTACTACTGCTATTACTAATACTACCACCACTACTACAACTACTGCTACTAATACCACTTTAACTACCACTACTGCTGTTGTTGCTATCGTGGCTACTACTACTACTATTACTACAACTACTACAACTACTATAGCTATAATAATTACTACTACTACAAAAACAATAACAACTACCACTACAACTGCTGCTACTATAATTGTTG
>RXID01021857.1:423160-438507 GCA_005019695.1 Trichopus zeylanicus subsp. travancoricus
ACTACCTACTAGTATTGCTGCTACTACTACAACTATTATTGTTGCTGCCACTGTGCCTACAAGTCCTACTACTCCAACTACTACTATTATGGCCACTCCTACTACTATTACTATTATTTTTGTTACTAGTCCTATTACCACTAGTACTCCTACTCCTATGACTACTACTATTACTATTCCTCCTCCTCCTCCTCCTACTACTAGTACTCCTACTCCTACTGCTACTCCTGCTACTACTACTCCTATGAGTACTACTACCACTACTACAACTCGTATTGCCACTCCTACTCCTACCACTCCTCTGACAAGCATAACTACTATAACTACTACAACTACTACTACTCCTACTACTACAGCTACTACTTCTACTACTACTACCACTACTACTACTATTGCTACTACTATTACTACTGTTACTACTATTACCACTACTATTCCTATTGCTACTACTACTAATAGTAGTACTAATACTACTTCTATTATTACTACAACTACTATTATTGCTGCTGCTACTATTGCTACTACTTCTTTTACAAGTACAACTTCTACTACTCCTACTCCAACTACTACTACAACTGCTATGATTAGCTACTATTGCTACTACTTATTTTATAATTACAAATTCTACTTCTCCTACTCCAACTCCTACTACTACTACTAGTCCTACTATTACTATTACAACTACCACTACTCCAATTCCTACTACTTCCACTCCTATCCATACTACTACTGCTAAAACTACTACAACTAATAGAAGTATTGGTACTGCTAGTAGTATTCGCGACAATAATAACAATAGGAGTAGTAGTAGTAGTACTAGTTGTAGCAGTTTTAGTAGCCATAGTAGTTGTAGGAGTAGTAGTAGTAGAAACTACTACTATAGTACTACTGCGGCTACTACTGCTACTACTACTTCTACTACAACTGCTACTACTATTACTAGAACAACTGCTACTACTACTACTACTATTATTATTATTACTACTACTACTACTACTACTACTACTACTACTAATACTGGTACTACTAGCACTACTACTACTACTACTACTACTACTACTAATACCGGTACTAGCAGTAGTAGTAGTAGTAGTTGTTGTTGTTGTTCTAGTGGTAGAAATTATAGTAGTAGTAGTAGTAGTAGCAGTAGTAATATAAATAGTCACAGTAGTTATAGCAAAGGTTGTTGTTGCAATGGTAGTAGTAGTAGTAGTAGGAGAAGGAGTAGGAGTAGTAGTATTAGTAGTTGTAGCAGTAGTGGTAGTTTTAGTAGTATTAGTAGTAGTAGTAGTAGTAATAATAGTAATAGCAGTAGCAGCAGCAGTAGTAGTAATAATAGTCATAGTAGTAGTAGTAGTAGATTTAGTGGTAGTCGTATTAGCAGCAACAGTAGAAGTAGTACCTATAGTAGTACTAGTAGTAATAGTAGCAAAAGTAGTAGCAGTAGAAGCAGCAGTAGTAGCAATAGCAATAACAGTAGCTGCAGTTGTAGTAGCAGTAGTTGTAGTAGTCATAGTGGTAGTAGCAGTAGTAGGTGTAGCGGCAGCAGTAGTAGCAGTTGTAGTAGTAACAGTAGTAGTAGTAATAGGAGTGATTAGAGTAGTAGTATTAGTATGACTGGTAGTGGTAGTAGTAGTAGCAGCAGTAGTAATAGAAGTAGTCACAATAGTTGTAGAAGAAGTAGTAGTTGCAAGAGTAGTAATAGTAGTAGTAGGAGAAGGTGCAGTAGTAGTATTAGTAGCTGCAGCAGTAGTGGTAGTGGTAGTTGTATTAGTAGTGGTAGTAGCACTAGTCATAGTAGGAGCAACAACAGTAGTAGTAGTAATAGTCAGAGTACTTGTAGTAGTAGTTTTAGTAGTAGCTATATTAGTAGTAGTAGTAGTAGTAATAGTAGCGCAAGTAATTGTAGCAATAGTAGTAGTTGTTGTAGTAGAAGCAACAGTAGTAGAAATAGCAGCAGTAGTAGCTATAGTTGTAGTAGTAGTTGTTGTAGTAGTTATAGTGGTAGTAGTAGTAGTTGTTGTAGTAGTTATAGTAGGAGTGTTTAAAGTAGTAGTGTTAGTACGACTAGTAGTGGTAGTAGTAGTTGTATTAACAGTAGTAGCAGCAGTTGGAGTTGTCATAATAGCAGTAGAAGTTGCATATGTAGTTGGAATAGTAGTAGCAGTAGTAATAGGAGTAGTACTAGTGATGATTGTAGCAGTAGCATTAGCAGCAACAACAGTAGTAGTAATAACAGTAGTAGTAGCGACCATTATGGTTGTAGCAGTAGTAGTGGCCGTAGTAGTAGATGTAGTCGTAGCAGAAGTAGTAGAACAAGTAGAAGTAGTAGTAGTTACAGTAGCAAAAGTAGAAGTATTAATAGTAATAGTAGTAGTAGTAGTAGTAGTAGAATCAGAAGTAGTAGTAGTAGTAGTTGTAATAGTAGTAGTAGTAGCAGTAGCGGTTGGAGAAGAAGATGTAGTAGTAGTAGTAATAGTACTAGAAGTCGTAGTAGTAGAAGCATTAGTAGTAGTCATAGTAGTTGGAGTAGTCATAGTAGTAGTAGT
This sequence comes from Trichopus zeylanicus subsp. travancoricus, assembly GCA_005019695.1. Lineage (NCBI taxonomy): Eukaryota > Viridiplantae > Streptophyta > Magnoliopsida > Dioscoreales > Dioscoreaceae > Trichopus > Trichopus zeylanicus. Next base: position 425,710 of record RXID01021857.1, read on the forward strand.
AGTTCCAATAGTTGTTGTAGTAGCAACATAAGTGGTTGTAGTAGTAGTAGCTATTGCAGCTACTACAGCTACTGCAGCAATGATGGTAGCAATAGTTGTAGTAGTAGTAATAGTATTAGCATTAGTTGCCATAGTAGCAGTAGTAATATTAGCTGTTGTAGTTGTCGTACTAGCAACAGTAGTAGTAGGAGAAGTAGTAGTACTAGTAGGAGTAGAAGTAGTAGTAGTAGTCGTGGTGGTGGAAGTAGTAGTTGCTGTAGTAGTAGTAGTAGCAGCAGCAGTAGTAGATGTAGTAATAAAAGTAATAGCAGCAGAGCAGTAGTAGTAGGAGTAGTCATAGCAGTAGTAGCACCAGTAATCATGGTAAAGTAGTAGTTGTAGTGGTAGTATTAGTAGCAGTAGTTGTAGTTGTAGTAGTAGTAGTCGTGGTGGTAGGAAAAGTAGTAGTAGTTGTTATTGAAGGAGAAGTAGTAGTAGTAGTAGTAGTACTAGTAACAGTAGTAGTTATAGTAGTAGTACTTGTAGTAGTAATAGATGTAAAAGTAGTTGTAGAAGTAGTGAGAGTAGTAGTAACAATAGTAGTAGAAGCATTAGTAGCTTGATTAGTTGTTATTGAAGGAGAAGTAGTAGTAGTAGTTGTAGCAGTAGTAGTTCTAGTAGTAGTAATTGTAGTAGCAGTAGTTCTAGTAGGAGTACTTGTAGTAGCAGTAGTTGTAAAAGTAGTTGTAGAAGTAGTAGTAGAAGTAGTAACCATAGTAGTAGAAGCATTAATAGCTTTATTAGCTGCAATAATAATAATAGTAGTAGTAGTAGTTGTAAAAGCGATGGCAATCTAGTAGAAGTAGAAGTTGTAGCAGTAGTAATAATAGTACAAAAGGTCGTAGTAGTTGTCATTGTGGTAACAACAACCACAACAACAATAGTTGTAGTAGTAGCAACAACAACAACAACAATATTAGCAGCAGCAGTAGTATTAGTAGTAGTAGTAGTAGTAGTACTATTAGTAGCTATAGTAGTAGCAGTAGTATTCGTAGTAGTAGTAGTAGTAGTAGTAGCAGTAGTTGTAGTAGTTGTTGTAGTAGCCATAGTAGTAGCAGTTGTAGTTCTAATAGTAGTAGTGGTAGCAGTAGTAGAAGTAGTAGTAGTAGCAAGAGTAGTAGTAGTATTACTAGTTGTTGCTATAGTAGCTGTAGTAGTTACAGTAGTAGCAGTAGTAGCAGCAGCAGCAGTAGTAGTTGTAGTAGTTGTAAGAGGAGTAGCAGTAGCCATAGTAGTAGTTGTTATATTAGCAGTTGTAGTAGTAGCATTTGTAGTAGTAGTGATAGTAGTAGTAGTGCTAGTAGTAGTAGTAGCTATAGTAGTGGTAAAAGTAGTAGTTGTTGTAGTAGTCGTAGGAGTAGTAGTAGCAGTAGCAAAAGTAGTACTACTTCTAGTATTAGTTGTGAAAGTAGTAGCAATAGTACGTGTAGTACTAGCAGTAGTAGTTGTAGCAGTAGGAGTAGTAATAGTAGTAGTGGTAGTAGTGGTAGTAGTAGTAGTAGTTGTTGTTGTTGTTGTAGTTATTGTACCTATGGTAGAGTAGTAGCAATAGCATCTATAACAGCAGTAGCAAAAGTAGTACTACTTGTAGTATTAGTTGTGAAAGTAGTAGCAACAGTATGTGTAGTACTAGCAGTAGTAGTTGTGGGACAAGTAGTAGACTTAGTAGTAGTATTAGTAGTAGAAGTAGCAGTAGTAGTAGTAGTAGTAGTAATAGTAGTAGTAGTAGAAGAAGTAGTAGTAGTAATAGTATTAGTAGCCACAATAGCAACAGTAGCAGTAGTAGTAATAGGAATAATAGTAGCAATGGTACCTGGAGCAGCATGATCAATAGTAATAGAAGCAGCAGTAGCAGTTGAAGCAGTAGTCGGAGTAGGAGTTGTAGTGGTGGTGGTGGTGGTGGTGGTAGTAGTGGTATTAGTAGCAGAAGTAATAGTAGTAGTAGTAGCAGTAGCAGTAGTAGTTGTAGTCATAGTCGTAGTAGTAGTCGTAGTAGTAGTAGTATTAGTAGTAGTAGTTGTTGTTGTTGTATTAATAGTCATATTTGTGGCAACAGCAGTAGGAGTAGGGATTGGAGTAGGAGTAGTTGTATGAGTTGTACTAGTTGGAGTATTCGTTATGGCCGTAGTAGTTGTAGTAGTAGTTGAAGTAGTTGTAGTAGTACTATTAGGAGTGGTAGTTAGAGTAGGAATTGGAGTTCGAGTAGTTGTAGTAGTAGTTGTTGTTGTAGTAGTGGTAGTAGTACTACTAGTAGTCGTAGTAGTTGTAGTAGTAATAGCCATAGTACTACTAGTAGGAGTGGGAGTAGGAGTAGTAGTCGAACTAGTAGTAGTTCGTGTGGGGGTGGTAGAAGCAATAAGATTAGTAGTAGTAGTAGAGTTGGAGTAGTAGGAGTAGGTGTAGTAGTAGTTGCAGTAGGAGGACTAGGCATTGGAATAATAGTAGTAGTAGTAGTTGAGTTGGAGTGCTAGCAGTAGTAGTAGTAGGAGTAGTTGCTATAGTAGTAATAATAATGGTAGTAGTAGTAGTAATAGGATTATTAGGAATATTAGTAGTGTTAGTAGCAATAGCAGTAATAGTAGTAGTACGAGTAGTAGTGGTTGTAGGTATAGGAGTAGTAGTAGTAGTAGTACCAATAGTAGGAGTACTAGTAGTAATAGTAGCAAGGGTAGGAGGAGGAGTAGTAGTAGCAATTGCACTAGTGGTAGAAGTTGTAGTAGTAGTAATAGTAGCAGTGGTGGTGGTAGTAGTAGTAGTTGAAGTCATGGTAGTAGTAGTAGAAGTAGTTATTAGTAGTAGTAGGAGTAGTTGTGGGAGTAGTTGTTACCGCAACAGTAGTAATAGTAGTAGTTGTTGTTGTAGTAGTTATTGTAGTGGTAATAGTTGTAGTTGTAGGAGGGGTTTGAATAGGAGTCATGGTAGTGGTGGTGGTAGTAGTAGTAGTAGTAGTAGCAGTAATTATGGTAGTAGAAGTGGTAGTAGTAGTGGTATTCATAGTAGTAGCTGTAGTAGCAGTAGTAGTAGGAGTTGGGGTAGGTGTGGTAGTAGCAGAAGTTGTAGCAATAATAGTAGTAGTAGAAGCAGTAGTATGAGTAGGAGTAGGAATAATAGTAGTATAGTAGTAGTAGTAGTAGTAGCAGTAGTTGCAGTAGCTGCATTTGTAGTTGTATTAGCAGTAGTAGTAGCAGCAGCAGCAGCAGCAGTAGTAGTAGTGTTCATAGTAGTAGTACTTGCAGCAGTGGTTGATGGATTGGTAGTAGTAGTAGTTGTACTAGAAGTAGAAGTAGAAGTAGTAGTTGTTGTTTTAGTAGTAACAGGAGTAATAGTAGTAGGAGCAATATTAGCAGTAGGTGTAGGGGTAGGAGTAGTAGGGTTTGTTTTACTGTTAGGAGTAGTAGTAATAATAGTAGGTGTAGAAGTAGAAGTAGAAGTAGGAGTAGTAGTAGGAGTTGGTGAATGATTAGGAGTTGTAGTTGGAGAAGTAGTAGTAGTAGTAGAGTAGTGTTAGTAGTAGTAGTAGTCGTACCAGTAGTAGTAGGAGTAGTAGTCATAGCAATTGTACTAGTACTAGAAGAAGAAATAGTAGTAGTAGTCGTTGTTGTTCTTGTAGTAGTAACAGTAGTATTAGTAGCAGTAGTTGTTGGATTAGTAGTAGTAGGAGGAATGGTAGTAGTAGTAGTACTTGTAGTAGTAGTGGCAGTAGTAGTAGTAGTAGTACAGCAGCAGCAATAGTAGTAGCAGCAACAACAGCAACGTAGTAGTAGTAGTAATCATAGTAGTTGTTGTAATAGGACTAGTAGTACTAGTTGTAGAACGAGTATTTTTAGTAGTTGCAATAGTAGAAGTAGTAGTAGCAGTAGTAGTGGTAGTAGTAGTTGTTGTTGTTGTAGCAGTAGTTGTAATATTAGTATTAGTAGAAGCAGTGGTACTAGTAGTTGTATTAGTAGTAGTAGTAGTTGTAGGCGTTGGAGTAGGAGTCATAGTAGCTGTAGTAGTAGTAGTAGGATGAGTAGAAGTAGTAGCAGTAGTAGTAGGAATAGTAGTAGTAGTCGTAGTAGTAGCAACAGCAGCAGCTGTACTATTAGTAGTAGTAGTAGTAGTAGTAGCTGCTGTAATGGAAGGAGTAGTGGTCGAAGCAGTTGTACTAGTAGTAATGTAGTAGTAGTCTTAGTTGTAGTAGTTGTTGTACCAGTAGTTGAAGTGTTATTATACTAGCAGTTGTTGTAGTAGCAGTAGTAGTGGTTGCAATAATAGTGATAACAATCGTAGTAGGAGTGGTGGTAGTAGAAATAGTAGTAACAGTAGTTGCAGTAGTAATAGTAACAGTCATAGTAGGAGTGGTGGTAGTAGAAATAGTAGTAGTAACAGTGGTGGGAGTCGAAGTAGGAATAGTTGTTATCATAGTAGTACTAGTAGTAGTTATTGTTGTTGTGGTAGTTGGAGTTGGAGTATTAGTAGTAATAGTAGTAGTAATAGTAGCAGTAGTAATTTTGGTATTAGTTGTTGTTGTAGTAGTAGTAGTAGTAGCAGTAGCAGGTGTAGTAGTAATAGTTGCATCCATTGTAGCAGTAGTAGTAGTAGTAGCAGTAGCAGCAGTAGTAGCAACAGTAGCACGTGTAGTAGCAGCAGTACTAGTAGTAGTTGTTATAGTGGTATTATAGTGTAGTAGTAGAAGTAGTAGGAATCGTGGTAGCCGAAGTAGTAGTAGTAGTAACAGCAAAAGTAGTCGTAGTGGTAGCAGTAGTAGTAGCAGCAGGTGTAGTAGTTGTAGTAGTAGTAGTAGTAGTAGTCTTAGTATTAATAGTAGTATTTTTAGTAGTTGTAGTAATTGTAGTAGCAACAGTAGCAACAGTAGCAATAATAGTAGTTGTAGTAGTATTAGTAGTAGTGGTAGGTGTATTTGTTGTTATAGTAGTAATAGTAGTATTAGTAGTTGTAGTAGTAATAGTAGTTGAAGGAGCAATAGCAGCAACAACATCAGTAGTCATAGTAGTTGTAGTAGTAGTAGTAGCAGTAATAGTAATAGCACTAGTAGTACATGTAGTAGTAGTAGTTATTGTAGTAGTAAAAGGAATACTAGTAGCAGCAATTGCAGCAGTAGTAGTAGTCATAGTTGTATTACTAGTACAAGTAGTTGTCAGAGTAATAGTACTAGTAGTCATATAGGTAGTAATCTTAGTAGTAATACTAGTGCTAATAGTTGTAGGTGTAGTAGCAGTAATAGTAATATAGTAGCGGTTGTAGTAGCAGCAGTTGTTGTAGTAGTAGAAGTAGTAGTAGTAGTAGATGTTGTTGTAGTAGTGGTAGCAGTAGTTGCAGCATTGGTCGAAGTTACAACAATAATAGTAGGAGGGGATTAGTAGTAGTAGTAGTAGTAGTAGTAGTAGTAGTAGTAGTAGTAGTCGTAGTAGTAGTCATAGTAGTAGCAATAGCAGCAACAGTAATTTATGTAGTAGTAGTAGTAGTAGCTGCTGTAATGGAAGGAGTAGTAGTAGAAGTAGTTGTATTAGTAATAATGTAGTAGTTGTTTTAGTAGTAGTAGTTATTGTGCCAGTAGCAGAAGTAGGATTGTACTAGCAGTTGTTGTAGTACTAGTAGTAGCAGTTGCAGTAGTAGTAGTAACAATCATAGTAGGAGTGGTTGTACTAGAAATTGTAGTAGTAGTAGTTACAGTAGTAGTAGTAGTAACAGTCATAGTAGGAGTGGTGGTAGTAGAAATAGTAGTAGTATAGTGGTGGGATTCGGAGTAGGAATAGTTGTTGTCATAGTAGTAGTAATAGTAGTTATTGTTGTTGCGATAGTTGGAGTTGGAGTATTTGTAGTAACAGCAGCAGTATTAGTAGTAATAGTAGTAGTAATAATAGTAGTAGTAGGAGTAGTGGTAGTTGTAGATGTTGTAGTAGGTGTAATAGTTGTTGAAGTAGTAGTAGTTGCTATAGTAGTAGTAGTTGCGGTAGTAGCAGTAGTAGTAATAGTAATATCGGTAGCTATAGAAGCAGCAGTAGTGAGTAGTAGTTGTTGTCGTAGTAATAATAGTAGTTAGTGTAATAGTAGTGAAAGTAGTAGTGTTAATATTAGTAGTAAAAATTATAGTAGGAGCAGCAATAGGAGAAGTTGTAGTAGTTGAAGTTGTTGTAGAGATAGCAGTAGTTGTAGTAGCAGGAGTAGTAGTTGTAATGGTAGCATTAGCGGGAGTAGTAGTAATTGTTGTATTAGTTGTTGTTGTTGTTGTAGTAGTAGTAGGTGCAATAGCACATGCAGTAGCAATAGTTGTATTAGTTGTAGTAGTAGTAATAGTAGCAACAACAACACATATAGTAGCAGCAATACTAGTAGTAGTAGTTATAGTAGTATTAGTGGTAGTAGTAGAAGTAGTAGGAATCGTGGCAGCAGGAGTAGGGGTAGGTGTAGTAGTTGTAGCAGTACTAGTCGTAGTCTTAGTATTAATAATAGTAGTTGTAGTAGTTGTAGTAATTATAGTAGCAATAGTAGCAGTAACAGTAGTTGTAGTAGTATTAGTAGAAGTAGTAGTAGTAGTATTAGTAGTAGTGGTCTGTGTATTTGTAGTAATAGAAGTAATAGTTGTATTAGTAATAGTACTAGTAATAGTAGTTGTAGGGGCAATAGCAGCAGTAACATCATTAGTCATAGTTGTAGTAGTTGCAGTAGTAGTGGTAGTTGGAGTAGTAGTATAAGGAATACTAGTAGCAGAAGTAGTAGTAGTCATAGTTGTTTTACTAGTACTAGTAGTTGTCGGAGTCAAAGTACTAGTAGTCATATAAGTAGTAATCATAGTAGTAATACTAGTGCTAGTAGTTGTTGGTGTCGTAGCAGTAGTAATTATAGTAGTAGTGGTTGTAGTAGTAGAAGAAGTAGTAGTAGTGGTAGAAGATGTTGTGGTAGTAGTAGCAGTAGTTGTAGCAATGGTTGTAGTAACAACAATAATAGTAGGAGGGGATGAAGTAGTAGTAGTAGTAGTTGTAGTAGTAGTCGAAGTAGTGGTCATAGTAGTAGCAACAGCAGCAGCTATACTATAAGTAGTAGTAGTAGTAGCTGCTGTAATGGAAGGAGTAGTTGTAGAAGTACTTGTACTAGTATTAATGTAGCATTAGTCTTAGTTGTAGTAGTTGTTGTAGGAGTAGCAGAAGTAGTATAGTACTAGCAGTTGTTGTAGTAGTTGTTGTAGCAACAGTTGTAGTAGTAGTAGTAGTAACAATCGTAGTAGGAGTGGTGGTAGTAGAAATGGTAGTAGTAACAGTCATAGTAGAAGTGGTGGTAGCAGAAATATCAGTAGTAACAGTAGTGGGAGTCGGAGTAGTAATAGTTGTTGTCATAGTAGTAGTAGTAGCAGTTGTTGTTGTTGCCGTAGTTGGAGTCGGAGTATTAGTACTAGTAACAGCAGTATTAGTGGTAATTATAGTAGTAATAGTAGCAGTAGAAGAAGTAGTGGTAGTTGAAGGAGTAGTAGTAGGTGAAGTAGTTGTTCAAGCAGTAGTAGTTGCAGCAGTAGCTATAGTAGTAATAGTAATATCAGTAGCTGTAGAAGCGGCAGTAGTGAGTAGTAGTTGTTTCATAGTACTAATAGTAATAGTTGTAATAGTAGTGAAAGTAGCAGTACTAATAGTAGTCGTAGCAGTTATAGTAATAGCAGCAGCAGGAGAAGTCGTAATAGTTGAAGTTGTTGTAGAGATAGTAGTAGTTGTAGTAGTAGCAGTAGCGGGAGTAGTTGTAATTGTTGTATTAGTTGTTGTTGTTGTAGTAGTAGTAGTAGAAGCAGTAGCACATGTAGTAGTAATAGTTGTATTAGTTATAGTAGTAGTAGTAATAGTAGCAATAGTAGCACATATAGTAGCAGCAATACTAGTAGTAGTAGTTGCAGTAGTAGTATTAGTGGTAGTAGTAGTAGTAGTAGGAATCTTGGTAGCGGGAGTAGGAGTAGGTGTAGTACTTGTAGCAGTACTAGCAGTCTTCGTATTAATAGTAGTATTAATAGTAGTTGTAGTAATTGTAGTAGTAATAGTACCAATAGTAGCAGTAATAGTAGTTGTAGTAGTAGTAGTATTAGTAGCAGTGGTAGGTGTATTTGTAGTAATAGAAGTAATAGTTGTATTAGTAGTAGTAGTAATAGTAGTTGTAGGAGTAATAGCAGCAACATCAGTAGTTGTAGTAGTTGTAGCAGTAGTAGTAATTGTTGTAGTAGTAGTAGCAGCAGTAGTAGTAATAGTAATAGCAGCAATAGTACAAGTAGGAGAAGTAGTTGGAGTAGTAGTAGTATAAGGAATACTAGTAGTAGTAGTCTTATAAGTAGTAATCATGGTAGTAATACTAGTGCTAGTAGTTATAGGTGTTGTAGCAGTAGTAGTAATAGTAGTAGTGGTTGTGGCAGCAGCAATTGTAGCAATAGTAGATGATGTTGTAGTAGTAGTAGCAGCAGTTGTGGCAATGGTAGTAGTAACAACAATAATACTAGGAGGGGATGTAGTACTAATAGTAGTAGTAGTAGTCGTAGTAGTCGTAGTAGTAGTCATAGTAGTTGGAACAGCAGCAGTTGTACTATAAGTAGTAGTAGTAGTAGTTGCTGCTGTAATAGGAGTAGTAGTAGTAGTTGTTGTACTAGTAGTAATGTAGCAGTAGTCTTAGTAGTAGTAGTTGTTGTAGCAGAAGCAAAAGTAGTATTGTATTAACAATTGTAGTAATAGTAGTAGCAGTTGCAGTAGTAGTAATAACAATCATAGTAGGAGTGGTGGTAGTAGAAATAGTAGTAGCAGTAGTTGTAGTAGTAGTAGTAACAGTCATAGTATGAGTGGTGGTAGTAGAAATAGTAGTAGTAACAGTGGTAGGAGTTAGAGTAGGAATAGTTGTTGTCATAGTAGTAGTAGTAGTTGTTATTGTTGCTGCGGAAGTTGGAGTCAGAGTATTAGTAGTAGTAGCAGCAGTATTAGTAGTAATAGTAGCAGTAATAGTAACAGTAGTAGGAGTAGTGGTAGTTGAAGTAGTAGTAGTAGGTGTAGTAGTTGTTGAAGCAGTAGTAGTTGCAGTAGTAGCAGTAGTAGTAATAGTAATATCGATAGTTGTAGAAGCAGCAGTTGTGAGTAGTAGTAGTTGTCATAGTACTAATAGTAGCAGTTGTAATAGTAGCGAAAGTAGCAGTAGTAATTGTAGTCGTAGAGGTTATAGTAGTAGCAGCAGCATAAGAAGTCGTAGTAGTTGAAGTTGTTGTAGTGATAGCACTAATTGTAGTGATAGCAATAGTTGTAGTAGCAGGAGTTGTAGTTGTAGTAGCAGCAGTAGTGGGAGTAGTAGTAATTGTTGTATTTGTTATTGTAGTTGTAGTAGTAGTAGCAGCAGTGGCACATGTAGTAGTAATAGTTGTATTAGTAGTAGTAGTAGTAGTAGAAGTAATAGTAGCAGCAGCAGCACGGGTAGTAGTAGTAATACTAGTAGTAGTAGATGTAGTAGTTGTATTAGTGGCAGTAGTAGTAGTAGGAATCGTGGCAACAGGAGTAGGAGTAGGTGTAGTAGTTGCAGCAGTACTAATAGTCTTAGCATTAATAGTTGTATTTGTAGTAGTAGTTTTAATTGTAGTAGCAACAGTAGCAACAGTAGCAGTAATAGTAGTTGTAGTAGTATTAGTAGAAGTAGTAGTAGTAGTATTAGTAGTAGTGGTTGGTGTATTTGTAGTAATAGAAGTAATAGTTGTATTAGTAGTAGTAGTAATAATAATAGTTGTAGAAGCAATAGCAGCAGCAACAGTTGCATCAGTAGTCGTAGTAGTTGTAGTAATAGTAGTAGTTGTAGTAGTAGTAGTGGTAGCAGTAGTAGTAGTAATAGTAATAGCAGTAGTAGCACAAGTAGTAGTATTAGTTGGAGTAGTAGTAGTATAAGGAATAGTAGTAGCAGAAGTATTAGTAGCAGCAATTGCAGTAGCTGTAGCAGCGGGAGTAGTAGTCGTAGTTGTATTACTAGTACTAGTAGTCATATAAGTAGTAATCATTGTACTAGTACTAGTGCTAGTAATTGTAGGTGTTGTAGTAGTAGTAGTAATAGAAGCAGAGGTTGTAGTAGTCGTAGTTGTAGCAGTAGTAGTAGATGATGTTGTAGTAGTAGTTGTAGTAGTTGTGTGAATGGTAGTAGTAACGACAATAATACTAGGAGGGTGTGTAGTAGTAGTAGTAGTAATAGTAGTAGTAGCAGTAGCAGTAGTAGTAGTAGTCATAGTGGTAGCAACAGCAGCAGCTGTACTATTAGCAGTAGTAGCAGCATTAGCTGCTGTAATTTAAGGAGTAGTAGTAGTTGTTGTACTAGTAGTAATGTAGTAGTAGTCTTAGTAGTAGTTGTTGTTGTTGCAGTAGCAGAAGTTGTATTGTACTAGTAGTAGTAGCAGCAGCAGTTACACATGTAGTAATAGTTGTATTAGTTGTATTAGTAGTAGTAGTAATAGTAGCAGCAGTAGCACATGTAGTAGCAGTAGTACTAGTAGTAGTAGTTGTAGTAGTAGTATTAGTGATAGTAGTAGAAGTAGTAGGAATCGTGGTAGCTGGAGTAGGAGTGGGTGTAGTAGTTGTAGCAATACTAGTAGTAGTCTTAGTATTAAAAGTAGTATTTGTAGTAGTTGTAGTAATTGTAGTAGCATCAGTAGCAATAGTAGTAGTAATAGTAGTTGTAGTAGTATTAGTAGAGGTAGTAGTCATAGTATTAGTAGTAGTGGTAGGTGTATTTGTAGTAATAGTAGTAATAGTAGTAGTAGTAGTAGTAGTAGTTGTAGGAGCAATAGCAGCAGCGTCAGTAGTCGTAGTAGTAGTTGTAGTAGTAGTAGTAGTAGTAGTAACAGTAGTAGTAATAGGAATAGCAGTAGTAGTACAAGTAGTAGTAGTAGTTGAAGTAGTAGTCGTAGAAGGAATACTAGTAGCATAGGTAGTAGTAGCAGCGATTGCAGCAGCTGTAGCAGCAGCAGCAGTAGTTGTAGTAGTATTAGTACTAGTAGCTGTGGGAGTAATAGTACTAGTAGTCATATAAGTAGCAGTTAGAGTAGAAATACTAGTGCTAGTAGTTGTAGGTGTAGTTGCAGTAGTAGTAATAGTAGTAGTGGTTGTAGTAGCAGTATTTGTAGCAGTAGTGGAAGAAGTAGTAGTAGTAGTAGATGACGTTGTAGTAGTAGCAGTAGTTGTAGTAGTGGTAGTAGTGACAACAATAATAGGAGGAGGGGATGTACTAGTAGTAGTTGTTGTTATTGTAGGAGAAGTAGTAGTAGCAGTAGTACTAGTATTAGCTATTGTAATAATAGTAGAATTTGTAGTAGTATTAGTAGAAGTAGCAATATAAGAAGCAGTATAAGCAGCAGTAGCAAAACTAGTAGTAGTAGCAGCAATAGTAGCTGAATCGTGGTAGTAATAGCAATAATAATAGTAGCATTAACAGCACTAGTACTAGGAGTAGTGGAAAGAGTAGCAACTGGAGCCATAATAGTTGTAATAGTAGTAGTATCTGAAGTAGTAGCAGCAGCAGTAGTAGTAGTAGAAGTAGAAGTAATAGTAATGGTTCCAGTAGCAGTAGTTGTAGTGGAGGAGAAGTAGTAGTAATAGCCATTGTATTTGTAGCGACAGCAAAATTACTACAACTAATCCATGTCCTACTTGTGCTACTACTTCTACTACTACTACTAATACCACTTCAACTACTACTGCTACTATTATTATTCCTTCTACACCTATTCTTGTTCTTGCTACTGCTACTACTACCATTGCTCCTACTATAGCTTCTCCGACTCTTGTTGTTGCTATTGCTGCAACTACAAATTCTACTACTACTACTACTACTATTGAAGCTACTTCTACTACTACTCCTACAACTACTACTAATAGTACTAATACTACTACCAGTCTTAGTACTACTTGTCTTCCTACTACCACCGCTACTACAATTACCACCACCACTACTACTGGTACTGCTCCTGCTACTATTACCGCTACTACTACATCTGCTACAACTACTACTACCTCTACGAATACTACTAATACTCAATAGCTTCTACTACTCTACTACTACTACTAATACTAATGCAACTACAACTACTTCTACGACTACGACTACTGCTGCTGCTAATACTACTACTACTACTACTACCACCATTGCTACTACTTTGACAACTATGACTACTACAATTCTAACTCCTACTCCTCCTACTACTACTACTCCTCCTACAATTAGTGCTCCTACTACTACTACTACGACTACAACAACTACTACTACTACAACTACTTATACTCCAACTCATTCTACTACTACTACACCTACTAATACGAATATTACTTCCACTGCTACTACTACTACTGCTCCAACTCGTACTATTATTGTTACCACAATTACTGCTACTACTACTGCTGCTCCGACTCGTACTACTATTGTTACCACTAATACCTCTACTACTACTACAGCAACTACAACTATTACTCCTTCTGCTACTGCTACTACAAGTACTACAAATACTGCTATTACCACTACTACCGCTACTACTACTACAACAACTACAACTCTTACTCCTTCTGCTACTGCTACTATAAGTACTACACCTACTAGTATTGTTACTACTACTGCTGCTACTACTACTACAACTTCTACTACTACTTCTACTCCAACAACTACTACTACTATTACTATTACCAATACCACTACTACTTCTACTAGTACTACCACTACTACTACTCCTATTAAGACGACTACTATTATTACTACTACTACTAACTACTACTACTACTACTA
>RXID01021857.1:441898-530938 GCA_005019695.1 Trichopus zeylanicus subsp. travancoricus
AGTAGTGGTAGTAGTAGAAGTAATAGTAGGAGCAATAGTAGTAGTAGTAGCAATAGAAGTAATAGTAAGAGCAATAGTAGCAGTAGTAGGAGTAGCAGCAGCATTAGTATTAGTTGTAGTCGGAGTATCAGTGGTAGCAGCAGCAGTAGTAGGAGGAGGAGGAGGACGAGTAGTAGTACTAGCAGTAGCAGCTGTAGAAGTGGTAGCAGCAGTAGTTGTGGTAGTAGCTATAGTAGTAGTGGAAGTAGTAGTAGTGGCAATAGCAAAAGAGTATTGGAAGAAGCAGGAGTAGTTGGAGGAATAGTACAAGCGGGAGTAGTATCCGTAACCATAGCGGTTCTAGCAGTTGTAGCAGTAGTAGTATTAGTAGTAGCAGGAGTAGTAGCCAAAGTAGTAGTAGTAGTTGTAGTAGTAGCAATAGTAGTACAAGTAGTGACAAAGGTAGTTGTAGTCATAGTAGTAGCAGTTGTAGTAGTAGTAGCAACAGCAATAACACTAATAGTCATAGTAGATGTAGTAACAATAGAAGTAGTGGTATGAGAAGTAGTAGCAGTAGCAGTAGAAATAGTAGTAGTTGTTGTTGTTGGAGTAGTAGCAGCAGCTGTGGTACCACCAATAGTAGTACTAGTAGTAGTAGAAGAAGAAGAAGAAGAAGTAGTAGTAGTAGTAATAGTATTAGTAGTAGTTGTAGTAGTAGTAATAGTATTAGTAGTAGTAGTAGTAGTAGTAGTATTAGAAGCAGTAGTAGCAGTAGTACCTATAGTTGCAGTATTAACAATAGTAGCAGTACTTGTTGTTGTAGCAGCTGTAGCAGTCGTAGTAGTAGTAGTAGTAGTTGTAGTAGTAGTAATAGTTGTAGTAGTAGGAGTTGTAGTAGCCGTAATAGTAGCAGTAGTAGTAGTAGCAGTCATAGTAATAATAGCAATTATTGTTATAGTAGTAGTAGTAGCAGTAATAGTAGTAAAAGTAGTAGCAGGAGCCGTGGCCTTAGCAGGAGCAATAGTTGTACCAATAGTTGTAGGAATAGTTGTAGTAGTAGTTAAGTTGTAGTAGCAGTAGTTCTTGTACTAGTAGTTGTAGTACTATAAGGGGCAGTAGTAGTAGTACAATAAGTAGTAGTTGTGGGAGAAGTAGTAGTAGTAGAAGTAGTAGTAGCTCTTATACTAGTAGAAGTAATAGTAGTAGCGGTTACAGTAGTAGTAGCAGTAGTAGTAGTGGTAGTAGTAGTGGTAGCAGTAGTTGTAGTAGTAGCCATTGTAGTAGTAGCAGTAGCATTAACGGTAATAGTAGGTATAGTTGTACTAGCTGTAATATTAGAAGTTGGAAAAGTAATAGAACTAGTTGTAGTAGCAATAGTAGTAGTAGTAGCTATAGGAGGAGTGGTAGCAGTTGTTATAGAAGCAGCAGTAGCATCAGTAGTAGCAATAATAGTAGAGGTAGTAGTTGTGGCAGTATTTGTAGCAGTAGCAGCAGAAGTACTACTAGAAGTAGTAGAAGTAGTAGTAGAAGCAACAGTAGTAGTAGGAGTAGTAGCACTAGTAGTTGTTGTATTAGTAGAAGTAGTTGTAGTACTACTAGTAGAAGAGGTAGCACTTATTGTAGTAGTAGTATTAGTAGTAGCTGTCGTTGTTGTAGCAGAAGTTGTTGTTGTAGCAGTCGTAGCAGCAGCAGCAGTAGCAATAGTAGTAGTAGTAGCCACACGAGTTGCAGTTGCAGCAGTATTAGTACTGGTAGTAGTAGTAGTAGCAGTAGTTGTAGTAGTAATTGTACTAGTAGTAGTAGCAGCAGCAGTAGTAGTAGTTGAAGTAGTAGTAATATTTGTAGTAATACTAGTGGTAGTAGTAGTAGTAGTAGTAGTAGCAATAGTAGTTGTAGTTGTAGCGGTAGTAGTAGTAGTAGTAATCATAGCAACAAGATTAGAAGTAGTACTTGTAGAAGTAGTAGTAGTAGCAGCGGTAGCTGTATTAGCAACAATAGTAATTGTGGTGGTTGCAATAGTTTTCGTAGTAGAATTATTAGTAGAAGTAGTCATAGTAGTAGCAGCAAGAGTAGCAGTTGCAGTAGCAGTAGTAGCAGTTGCAGTAGCTGTAGTAGTAGCGGTTGGTGAAGTAGAGGAGTAGTAGCTGCAACAGTAGTTGTTGTAGTAGGAGGAGAAGAAGTAGTAGTAGCAGTTGCTACAGAAGTAGTAGTCATAGTTGTAGTACATGTAGTAGTCATTGTACCAGCAGTAGCAATAGAAGCAGTTGTAGCAGTTGTGTTAGTTGTAGTTTTAGTATTGGTAGTTGTTGTAGCAGTAGTAGTTGTTGTGTAGTAGTTGTAGCAACAATAGCAGTAGTAGCAGCAGGCGTAGGAGTAGTAGTTGTAGTAGTAGTAGTAGTAGTAGTAGTAGTAGTAGTAGTAGAAGTAGTGGTAGAAGTAGAGTAGTAGTACCAGTAGTAGTATGAGTGTTACGAGTAGTAGTAGTAGTAATAGTAGTAGTGGTAGAAATAGGAGTAGTAGTTGTAGTAGTAGGTGAAGTAGTAGTAGAAGTTGTAGTAGTAGTAATGATATTAGTGGTAGCAACAAAAGCAGTAGTAGCTGTCATAGTGTTCGTCGTTGTAGATGAAGTAGAAGCAGTAATAGTGGTAGCAGGAGTAGCAGCAGGAGCAGTAATAGTAGTAATAGTAATAGTAATAGTAGTAGTAGTAATACTGGTAGTAGTTGTAGTAGCAGTTCAGATAGTAGTATTGGTAGTGGCAGTAGTACTAGTGGTTGTGGTGGTACTAGAAATTGTAATAGTAATGGTAGTAGGACTTGTACCAGTAGTAGTAGGAGTAGCAAAAGTAGTAGTAAAATTAATAGTTGTATTAGTGGTAGTAATAGGAGTAGTAGCAGTAGTAGTTGTTGCTGTAGTAGTAGTAGAAGCAGTATGAGTAGTAGTTGTTGTTATAGTATTAGTAGTTGGAAAAGTAGTAATAGTAGCAGTAGAAGTAGTAGTTGTTGCAGCAGCAGCAGTAGTAGTAGTCATTGTCGTCGTCGTAGTAGTAGTAGTAGTTGTAGCAGCAGTAGTAGTAGTAGTATAGTAGTAGTAGCAACAATAGTCGCAGTTGTACAAGTTATTGCGGTAGCAGCAGTAGTAGTAGTACTATAGTATCAACAATAGTAGCAATTCTAGTTGTTGTAGTAGTAGCAATAGTAGCAGCAGTACTAGTAGTAGTGGTAGTAGTAGTAGTAGTATTGGTGACAATAGCATCAAAAGTAGCAGTAGTAGTAGCCGTAGTAGTAGTTGGAGTAGTTGTAGTAGAAATAGGAGTAGTAGTAGTAGTAGAAGTTGGTGCTAGAGTAGTTGTAAGAGTTGTGGTAGTAGTAATAGTACTAGAAGGAATAGTAGCAGTCGTAGTAGTAGGAGTCGGAGTCATAGCAATAGCAGTTGTCATGGCAGTAGGAGGAGTAGTAGTAGTAACGACAGAAGTAGTGGTAGTAGTAGTAGAATAAGTAGTAGCAGAAGTTCTGGTAGTAGTAGTAGTAGTAGTAGTAGTAGTAGTAGTAGTAGTTGCAGCAATAGTGGTTGCAATAGTAGTAGCAATAGTAGTAGTAGCAGTAGTTGTAGTTGTAGCAATAGTAGTTGTAGGAGTAGCATTAGTGGCAGTTGTAATAGCAGCAGTAGTAGCTAGAGTAGTAGTAGTATCATTAGTAGTTGTAGCAGTAGTAGTAGATGTAGCAGTAGTAGCGGTTACAATAGTAGTAGCAGTAGTAGTAGCATGAGCAGTAGTAGCAGTAGCAATTGTGGTTGTAGTAGTTGCAGTAGTAGTTGTCATAGTATAAGCAGTAGTAGTGGTAGTAGTAGCAGTAACTATAGTAATAGTATTGGGTGCAGCAATTGTAGAAGTAATAGTAGTAATAGTAGCTATAGTAAGAAGTAGTAATGGTAGAAATAGTAATAGAAGTAATAGTAGTAATAGTAGCTATAGTAAGAAGTAGTAATGGTAGAAATAGTAATAGTACTAGCAATATAAGTAATAGTAAGAGCAATAGTAGTTGGAGGAGGAGGAGTTGCAACAGTAGTAGTAGTAGTTCTAGTAGTAGTAGTAGCGACAGTTGTAGAAGTAGTCGGCGTAGTAGTAGGACTAGTAGCAGCTATAGTAGAAGTAGCAGGAGCAAGAGTAGTAGTAATAATAGTAGTAGTAGTAGTAGTAGTAGTAGTAGTAGCAGTAGTATTAGAAATTATAGTAGTAGTAACAGCAATTGTAGCATTTGCAATTGTAGCAATAGGGGTAGCATTTGCAGTAGTAGTCGTAGTAGTAGTCTTAGCTCTATTAGTAGTAGTAGCACAAGTAGTTGTAGCAGTAATAGTCGATGTAGCAATAGTACCAGTTGCTGTAGCAGTAGCAGTAGCAGTAGTAGTATCAATAGTAGTAGAGTAGTTGGAGCAGCAGCTGTAGTGGTAGATGTTGTTGTAATATTAAGAGTATTACTAGTAGTAGTAGTAGAAATAGTAGCAATAGTGGTAGCAGTTGTAGTAGTAATAATAATAATAGTAGCTGAAGTAGCAGAAATAGTAGTAGTACTAGTAGTTGAAGTTGTAGTATCAGTAGTAGTAGCAGTAGCACAAGTAGTAATAGAAGAAGTAGCAGGAGTAGTAGTAGTTGTAGTAGCAGTAGCAAAAGTAGTAATAGTTGTAGTTGTCATAGTAGCAGTAATAGTAGTAGTAGTAGTAGTAGTAGTAGTAGTAGTAGTAGTAGTAGTAGCAGCAGTAGTAATAATAGCAGTAGTAGCAGTAGTAGCAATTGCAGTATTAGTAATAGTAGCAATAACAATCGTAATTAGAGTAGTCGTAGTAGGAGTAGTAGCAGTAGTGGCAGTTTTACTAGCAATAGCCATAGCTATAGTAGTAGGAGTAGTAGCAGAGGCAGTAACTGTAGTAGCAGGAGCAATAGTAGTAGTAGCTGCTATTGAAACAGTAGCAAAAGGAGCAGTAGTCGCAGTAGGAGGATTAGTGGTAGTAGTAGTAGTAGGAGTAGTAGTAGGAGTTGTAGGTGTAGTTGTAGTAATAGGAGTAGTAGGAGTAGTAGAAGTATTTGTTGGAGTAGCAGTCATAGTAGGAGTAGTATTAGTTGTTGGAATAGTAGTAATAGTAGTAGTAGGTGATGTTGTGGTAATAGTAGTGGAGGTAGTAATAGTAGCAGTAGTAGCAGTAGCAGCAGTATTAGTAGTAGTTGTAGAAGCAGTAGCATTAGTAGTTGTGACAATAGTAGTAATGGTAGCAAAAGTAGCGGTGTCAGTAGTTGTAATAGTAGCAGCAGCAGCAGCAGTTGTTGTTGTAGAACTAATAGCAATAGTAGTAGCAGCATTAGTAGTAGGAGTACTAGTAGTAGTAGCAGCAACAATAGAAGTAGTAATAGTTGTAGTAGTAGTTGCAGAAATAGTAGTAGTAGTAGCAGGAGTAGCAATAGTAGCACAAGTAGCAACAGTAGTAGTAGTCGCAGTAGTAGTAGTAATAGTAGTAGTAGCAGCAGCAGCAGTCGTCAGTCGTAGCATGTAGTAGTAGGAGTAGCAATTGTGTGAGCCAGTAGGAGTAGTAGGAGTAGGAGTATTGTCGGTGTAGTAGTATAGTGTCGTAGTCGTAGAGCAGTCAAAAGTAGTCATAGGACAGTAGTGTTAGTGGTGGTGCGGTGGTAGTAGTAGTAGCAGTGAGGGTAGTAGTAGCTGCAGTAGTTCGGAGTTGTTGGTTGTTAATAGTAGTAGTAGTAGTTAGTAGTAGTAGTAGTAATGGTAGCCCATTAATAGTAGTAGGAGTGGTAGTACCAGTAGTAGTCGTAGTAATAGTAGAAGTAGTAGTACTAGGAGCAATAGTAGTAGCAGTACTAGTAGTAGTAGTAGAAGTAGTAGTAGTAGTAGCAACAACAACAGCAACAACAGAAGTAGTAATTGTGGTAGAAGTTGTAGCAGTAATAGCAATAGTAGTAGTAGTAGCAACTGTAATAGTAGTAATAGTAGTAGTAGCACAATAGCAGTAGTAATATTACTAGTAGCAGTAGTGGTAGTACTAGTAGTAGTAGTAGCTGTAGTAGTGGAAGTAGCAAAAGTAGTAGGAGTAGTAGTCGCTGTAGTAATAGTGATCGTAGTAGTAGTAGCAGTAGTAATAGTAGCAGCATTAGGAGTAGTTCTTGTTGTAATAGTTGTTGTAGTAGTAATAATAGCATTAGTAGTAGTAGTAGTAGTAGTAGTAGTACTAGTACTAGTACTAGTAGTACTGTAGCAGCAGAAAGAGTGGTAGTAGTAGCAGCAACAACAACAGTAGTAGTAGTTGTAGTAGTAATAGTAGCAGTAGTAGTAGTAGTCTTTGGTGCAGTTGTTGTACCAGTAGTAGTGGTTGTAGTTGTAGTAGCAGTAGTTGAAGTAGTAAAAGTAGTAGTAAGAGTTGTCGCAGTAGTAGTGATATTGGTAGTAGTAGTAGAAGTAGTAGTCGTAGTTGTAGTAGTGGTTGTTGTTGTATTAGTAGTAGTGGTCGTAGTAGCAGAAGTAGTAGTCGTAGTTGTAGTAGTGGTTGTTGTTGTATTAGTAGTAGTGGTCGTAGTAGTTGTAGCAGCAAGAGTACTAGTAGTAGCAGTAGTGGCAATGGTAGTGCTAGTAGTATTACTAGTAGTAGTTGCGATAGTAGTATTGAAAGTGGCAGTAGTAGTGGAAGTAGTGGTGGTGGTAGTACAAATTGTAGTAGTAGTAGTAGTGGTAGGAATATTAGTATGAATAGATGCAGGAGGAGTAGTAGTAGGATTAGTTGGAGTTGTAGTTATTATTGTAGTAGTAGTTATAGTACTAGGATTAGTAGTGTAGTAGTAGTATCAACAATAGTTGCAGTAGTAATTGATGCAGTAGTCGTAGTAGTAGCAGTAGTGCTAGTAGTAGTGCTAGCAGTAGTTGTAGTAGTAGCAGCAGCATCAAAAGTAGTAGTAGTAGTAACTATAGTAGTAATAGTAGTATTGTTGTTGTCGTAGTAGTAGGAGTAGTTATAGTAGCAATAAGAGAAGTAGTAAAGTAGAAGTTGGAGCAACAGTAGTTTTGAGAGTTGCAGTAGTAGTAGTACTAGAAAGAATAATAGTAGAAGCAGTAGGAGTAGGAGTAGTAGCAGCAGCAGCAGCAGTAGTAGTAGTAGTAACAGTAGCAGTTGTAGTTCTATTAGCAGCGGCAGTAGTAGTAGCCGTAACAATAGTAGTAGTTATTGTAGTAGCTGTAGGAGTAATAGTTGTAGGAGAGGTAGTAGGAGTAGTGGTAGTAGGAGTAGGAGTAGGACTAGGAGTAGTATTAGTAGTAGTAGTAGTCGTAGTAGTAGTATTTGTAGAATTAGTAGCAATAGCAGTAGGAGTAGTCGTTGTAGTAGTAGTAGTAGTAATAGCAGTATTGGTAGTAGAAGTAGTAGTAGTAGTGGTGGTAGCAGCATTTGCAGCAGCTGCAGCAATAGCAGTAGAAGTAGTAGCCATAGTAGGAGTAGTAGACGTAGTAGTAGTTGTAGTACTACTACTACTACTAATACTACTGCTGCTACTTCTACTATAGCTATTGTTGCTAATAATACTACTATTCCTACAACTTTTTCTTCTACTACTACTGCAACTACTACTACAGCTACAACTACTGTGACTACTTTTGCTGCTACTACTACTAGTACAATTGCTACTACTTCTGTTGCTGCTATTACTACTACTACTATTGCCACTACTGCTTCTACTACAACAACTACTACTAGTACAAGTACTACTACTACTGCTACCAGTACTATAACTCCTACAGCTACAACTCTTACTACTGCTACTGCTACTACTGCTACTACTGCTTCAACTGCTACTGCTTCTAATACTACTACTACTACTACTGCCTAACTGCCACTGCTACTACTGCAACTACTGTAGCTACTACCGCTATTACTAGTGCTACCGCTACTACTCTTGCTACTACTAAGGCTACTACTACTACTACCACTGCTGCTGCTGCTGCTGCTTGTACTACCACTGCTACTACTACTCCTACCACTACTAGTTTTACTACTACTGCTGCTACTACTATTGTTACTACTACTACTACTCTTACCACTGCTACTACTTCTACCACTTCTTTCACTACAACTACTGCTAGTCCTACTAATACTACCGCTGCTACAACTTGTATTACTATTAATACTACCTCTCCTACCACTACTTCTGCAACTCCATAAATGACTGATACTACTACTTCTTCTACTAATACTGCTATTATAGCTACCACTGCTACGACTGCGACTATTATTATGACAACAACTACTACTACAACCGCCGCCACCACCAACACTACTACTACTACTAATATTGTCACTATTGCTTTGACTACTACTACTACCACTACTGCTACTATTGCTATTACTACTACTACTGCGGCTATTACAACTCTACTACTACCGCTACTACAACAACTACTACTACTTCTCCAACTACTACTCCTGCTACTACAATAGCTGCTATTTCTACTGTGACAACTTCTACTATGACTACTGCAACTACTACTACTACTACTACTACTATCGTACTACTACTACTACAGCAACTACTATTGCTACTATTGCAGCAGCTGCTGCTACTACTAAGACTACTGCTACTATTACTACGGCTATTACTAGCACTACTGCTGCTGCTGCTACTACTACTACTACTTTCGACGTACAACTGCTCTACCGCTGCTACTACTATTACTTTTGCAACAAATACTGCTTCTACTACTACTACTATTACTACTACTGCTTCTATTGCTACCAATACTACTTCAATTACTACTACTACAACCACTGTGGCTAGTACTAGTACTACTACTACTCTTACCGTTACTTCTAATACTACTGCTGTTGCTGTGGCTACTATTGTTGCGACCGCTATTACTACTACTATACTAACTTCTTCTCCTACTACTAGTCCTACTACTACAACAACTACAACTACTGGCAGTACTACTACCTCTTCTACAGCAAGTACTACTACTACCACTTCTAATACTAAAACTGCTACTACTACTACTACTACTACATTTACTACTTCTACTACTACAACAACACCTACTACTACTATAACTGCTGGTGTCGCTGCTACTGCTACTACTACTACTACTGCTGGTGTCACTGCTACTGCTACTACTACTACTACTAATACTAGTACTACTACTCTTCCTCCTCTTCCTCTTGCTACAACTACCACTACTAGTACTAGTGGTGCCACATTCACTACTACTACTATTATTAATACCACAATTGCTGCTAGTACAACTATTGCAGCAACTACAATCTCTACTTCTACTAAAACTACTACTACTATTACTTGTCCTATTACTATTAGGACTTCTACTACTACTGCAACAACAACAACAACAACAACAACAACAACAACAACTGCTACTACTACTACTACTACTACTACTACTACTACTACTACTACTACTACTACTACTACTACTACTACTACTACTTACGACACAACTACGACAAACAACAACTACAACAACAACAACAACTACTACTATACTACTACTACTACGACTGATGACATACTCTACTACTACTACTATACTTTACAACTACTGCTACTACTACCACAACAACACAAGTGACAACAACACTACTACCTGGCTACTGCTACTACTATAATTACTACGACTACTACTTCTGCTGCTATTGCTACAACTACTACTACACCTACCATTGCTACTACTACCGCTATTACCACCACCACCACGACAACTACTACTATTACCATGTCTACTACTACTACTACTACTACTACTACTACTACTACTACTACTACTACTACTACATTTTGTTTTTGTCTGTACTTAGTGTGTGCTTTTTATTACTGTAAGAGTGCATGCCTGTGTACTTAGTGTGTGCTGTGTGCTTTTTATTACTGTAAGAGTGCATGCCTGTCTGTACTATTACTACAGCTTGTCTGTACCTTGAAGCGATGTCATCCTTATCGCTTCTGCTTGTAATCTCTGGCCCTATATATTGAAGGGCAGAGCTAAATAAACATCATCCGGAAGGAGTTTTGATCGATCCTTGTTTCAATTAGCCATACTCTCCTATAACCCCTGTAAGTTTGTCTAATTTTTCTTCCTGTTCAATTTTTCTACCTGGTATCAGAGCCTTATTTTATAGATTATGGCTCAAGCTTAAGATTTTTTTGGTTGAGGTACGAAGGATTTTTCGGAATTTTCAAAAAAACTAGGAGGTTTTATTTCTCTTGAAGTTCTTTCACTATGTTCACCCTGAAGTTTAAGTAGGATTTTGGCTTTAAGCAAGTGATAGGTAGAGAGGAAAAAGAACGGATCTCGTCTTGGCAAGAAGGCTGTAAGACCAAGGAAGACATCCGTGTGATTCTCTTTATATTATCATTTTGTTTTATGACTAGTCCAGCTTAAAACCTTGGGGAGTCCGTAAATGTCCGATGTTTGGGAGAAATCTGTCCAAGACTGGTATAGCAAATCAAAAATCGTTAATCTAGAGTATCTTGACCTCACCTCTTCACAAGGAGTAACACTCAATCAGCTAGCAAATAACTTGGCCGTTGTTTATGACCGAACATACCTTTCGTCCAGAGTCCACCTGAAACATTTCAAAAAGATCCTTGAGCGGTGTGAGCACCTTGAAAAAGAAATTTTAGGTCTAAGGGAAGCGGTTAAGACCTTGACCTCAGTATTCTTAGAAAACCGACCACCATCTAGTGAGGAACTTCGTAATCTGATCATCAAACTTTTAAATAAACCAAGTTGCCCAGAAGATAATCTCTTAAAGGACCTACACCTAACACTAAAGGGAATCCAGGAAAATTTGTGCTTCCTGGTACAGTTGCAGGAGAAGGTCCCTAGGGAAACAAAAGGCAGGTTACGCGTGTTCCGTGACCCATTTCAAATATTGAAGGAGGAGAACAACAAGCTCGGCAGCAGCAGCACACAATGACCGGGCAACCATCCTCCTCCACTTCACTCCCCCTGTTTGAGGATAGGATCAGGGAGTACAAGCGAGGGCAGCGAAAGCTCTACAATGTGCAGCAAGGGGCTAGGAGGCTCGGGAGGCGTCTAACTGGGAAATCGTTTCCACAGCAGGTCCTTGAGCAGCACATTGATCCGCAGGTTGACCTCAGGGAGACAATGAGGAAGTGGGCCTCCATCATCCCAGCGGAGGTCCTGTACCACTCACGAAGTGATGACAACCATCATCGAGTCTATATGCACAGATCCGAGGAGGCCATATTGTGCATAGATGATGACCAACAAGACCAGAGATTTATTCAGGAAGAAAGCTTTCGGCAACTCCAGCAAAGCGGCTTCAGGTATATCCATTTGGGTATACTCCAAGTAAGAATACAAGCCCTTCACAGGCAGGAGGAAGGCACAATGTCTCTCGTTCTTTTTAGAGACACCCGATGGATCGGCGATAGGTCCATAATAGCCACTATGGAAGTCTACCTAACCAGGGGTAGCCAGCTTGTTTACATTATCCCCAATATTATGTTAACAATAGGAGATTTCTACAGGAATATTCAGTTATCCATACTGACAAAGGGATACAAGCAATGGCAGAATGGTGAGGCCAATTTGTTGATCACCAGGGGGCTCATCGGCAGACTCTCAAATACCCCGAATGTAGGCTTCGCCTACGAAGTCGAGGGAGTCGTGGAGTATCTCGTAAGCCATGGGGTGAAAGCGCTCCCAGGGAGGCGGTACACAGCAGAAAGCCTCCAGGGTCTCAACTGGGTCATTAGGCCAACAAAAGCCCCGGGCTTACTACAACCAACAGAGGTATTGAGCAAAGAACTAATTGACGGGAGCATTGCTCTTAGCTTCCGAAATTATGCAGATATTACACCACGGGTGTCAGTTTACTCAAAGGAGGAGGAGCTGCCGAGCGATGAAGAAGAGATCACCCGGCATATAGTAGCGGTGCTCCTAACGGCAGGACCTAACCACGAACAGGCCGCTCCTTTGGGAATCCATGCAGAGGATGCACGCCTAGGGGCCTCTGCACCTCGGTCCATGGCCATACCTCAGGAGAAGCCTGATGATGTGGGAGGAACTTATTTTTCCTACCTCCTAGATGAAGAATTCCAAGGGGGGGGGAACAACTGATTACCCAGTGAAAAGGGAGGAACTGATAAGGGATCCTGTCAAGATAAGAGCGAACTCAGACCAATCTGGGATAGTTACCCAGATGATGAAGTTGAAGAAGGCAGCAATATAATAGCCACGGGGTTCGAAGACCTCAGCCCCCAAAGTGAGCTTGAATACCCGGCACTCAGGAGGTTATCCGAAGCACTCTACTCATCCAGCGCCGTCACTTCCCCATATCAGCCCCCTGCTGATACATCGATGGGGCCACCAAGTTACCCCCCCGCAGAGGCGTCACATAGACAAGGGCCAACTTTCAGGGTCCCTGAGAGGACCACCTTTCGAAGGGCAGTGAATAATGAAATGTGGACCTTACCCTCAGCCCAGCAAAATGGGGGAGCCCTTTTTGTCATCCCAGAACAATTCGGAATGTTTGATGACGCATTCGCTCGATGGGAGTCGGTAACCAGGAACCATGTAGCCAGCATTGCATTCACAGATGTCAGGGATGACAAAAAGGGCTCCCCCGTTTTGCTGGGCTGAGGGTAAGGTCCACATTTCATTATTCACTGCCCTCCGGAAGGTGGTCCTCTCAAGGACCCTGAAAGTTGGCCCTTGTCTATGTGACGCCTCTGCGGGAGGGGGGGGGGGGGGAACTTGGTGGCCCCATCGATGTATCAGCAGGGGGCTGATATGGGGAAGTGACGGCGCTGGATGAGTAGAGTGCTTCGGATAACCTCCTGAGCGCCGGGTATTCAAGCTCACTTTGGGGGCTGAGGTCTTCGAACCCCGTGGCTATTATA
This sequence comes from Trichopus zeylanicus subsp. travancoricus, assembly GCA_005019695.1. Lineage (NCBI taxonomy): Eukaryota > Viridiplantae > Streptophyta > Magnoliopsida > Dioscoreales > Dioscoreaceae > Trichopus > Trichopus zeylanicus. The sequence continues at coordinate 454,798 of RXID01021857.1, forward strand.
TTGCTGCCTTCTTCAACTTCATCATCTGGGTAACTATCCCAGATTGGTCCGAGTTCGCTCTTATCTTGACAGGATCCCTTATCAGTTCCTCCCTTTTCACTGGGTAATCAGTTGTTCCCCCCCGTTGGAATTCTTCATCTAGGAGGTAGGAAAAATAAGTTCCTCCCACATCATCGGGCTTCTCCTGAGGTATGGCCATGGACCGAGGTGCAGAGGCCCCTAGGCGTGCATCCTCTGCATGGATTCCCAAAGGAGCGGCCTGTTCGTGGTCAGGTCCTGTCGTTAGGAGCACCGCTACTATATGCCGGGTGATCTCTTCTTCATCGCTCGGCAGCTCCTCCTCCTTTGAGTAAACTGACACCCGTGGTGTAATATCTGCATAATTTCAGAAGCTAAGAGCAATGCTCCCGTCAATTAGTTCTTTGCTCAATACCTCTGTTGGTTGTAGTAAGCCCGGGGCTTTTGTTGGCCTAATGACCCAGTTGAGACCCTGGAGGCTTTCTGCTGTGTACCGCCTCCCTGGGAGCGCTTTCACCCCGTGGCTTACGAGATACTCCACGACTCCCTCCACTTCGTAGGCGAAGCCTACATTCGGGGTATTTGAGAGTCTGCCAATGAGGCCCCTGGTGATCAACAAATTGGCCTCACCATTCTGCCATTGCTTGTATCCCTTTGTCAGTATGGATAACTGAATATTCCTGTAGAAATCTCCTATTGTTAACATAATATTGGGGATAATGTAAACAAGCTGGCTACCCCTGGTTAGGTCGACTTCCATAGTGGTTATTATGGACCTATCGCCGATCCATCGGGTGTCTCTAAAAAGAACGAGAGACATTGTGCCTTCCTAGGTAGAAAAATTGAACAGGTAGAAAAATTGGACAAACTTACAGGAGTTATAGGAGAGTATGGCTAATTGAAACAAGGATCGATCAAAACTCCTTCCGGATGATGTTTATTTAGCTCTGCCCTTCAATATATAGGGCCAGAGATTACAAGCAGAAGCGATAAGGATGACATCGCTTCAAGGTACAGACAAGCTGTAGTAATAGTACAGACAAGCATGCACTCTTACAGTAATAAAAAGCACACAGCACACACTAAGTACACAGGCATGCACTCTTACAGTAATAAAAAGCACACACTAAGTACAGACAAAAACAAAATGTAGAACTCGCTTTTGCTTTTGTGCCCACCATGCTTCTGCTGGTGGTGTGGGTGATGGGCTAGATTTGGAAAGAGCGAGTTCGATGGACCGAAGAAATAGTTAAGTTAAGGGCCTGCCCCAATTGTTCATCTACCTGCCGTGTAGATGGATACCACCGAGCCCAAATCTTATCTGAGGCCTGCAACCTGTAACATTCATTTGTTTTTAGAGCATGTAATTCCTGAAACTGAATTAGTGCTGATATGGCTTCTCGGGAAGTTTGCTCCTCAAGGTGTTGTAAGTCAGCCTTGATGGAATCTCGTGCGGCAGAGGAGATTGAGTCAGTGCTGAGGAGCTGGAGTAGCTACTTATATTGCAGAACTGGTGCAAGAGCCCCGCCAGGTGTTGTAGCTTGTTGGTCTGGGGTAGTGCTTGTACCTCCTGCAGGGCAAGCGATATCAGATGTAGCTTTTCCTGTTCTTCTTCGGCTGGCCATCCTGCATGTACAACAGAGTGAACTAGACGGGATAGTGAGTCAGCCAACTGGTTCTTGCTTCCGTCAATATGTTCAAATTGAACGGTTACCCCCATCCCTGTGATGTAATCAGCAAATGCAAGCCACCTCACCCTAGATGGCTTGTTACTAGCGGACTTGTTAAAGAAACTGATTATTGCCTGACAATCAGTTCTAATATTCAACTCCGACCTATCCAAGTAGTATATCTTCAGGGACTCTAACGAATTCATCACAACATGTATCTCAGCGTCAATGGCCGATTTAGGAGGGTTGAATTTCCCGCTTGCATATGCGCACACCTTCTCTGTTGATCTGGGGTCGAACTTGTGCATCTTCCACTTACAGACGCCCCCCCAGCCATCCATACAGCCGTCGGCCTCCAGTATTATGTAACTCATCTCGGGCGGCACTTCTAGGTCTGGTAGTGTTTGCACCAGATTCTTTATTTGTTTGACCAGGTCCCAATCTCGTGAATTCCACCTCCTTTCACCTGTTGGACTCTTCTTGGCGTAGAGCAGTCCTAGTAATTTGCCCAGGTTTGGTATATAGCTGCGGGCATAGTTTAGTATGCCAAGCCATGACCGAAGTCCTTTGGTGGTCTTCAGTTCCTGATCTTGGAAGGCCGCTATTTTCTTGATGATGTGAGGTTGAAGTTTTACCTTTTGGCTGCCGATGATGGCGCCCAAGAATTCAACCTCCCTAACAGCGATCTTCATCTTCGTAGGACTTAGGACCAAGCCATTGTCCTCACATATTTTTAGCATGGTTCTCAGGTGCTCCGCATGTTGTTCCTCTGTTTCTGAGAAGACGAGAATATCATCAATGTAAACTGCTATAAAATGTTCTGTACCTGAGAAACACTTATCCATTTTCCTCTGGAATATTGCTGGTTTGTTTTTCAGCCCAAACGGCATCACTAGCTATTCATATAATCCTTCGGGGACCCAAAAAGCGGTCCACTCAATTGAATCAGGATGCATTGCAACCCGGTGGAAGCCGCTCTTCAGATCGAATTTGGAGTATATTTTGCTCCGACTTATCCTCTTCAAGTTTGTGTTGATGCCTGGGAGGCTATATTGATCTTTATTGGTCAGATCATTAAGCCTCTTATAGTTGAAGATGAGGCGCTCCTTTCCTTTGACTTCTTGCCCCGTTGCCGGATCAAAACTCGTGCCTGAGTGGACGATGATAGCCGCGTCCTGTGCCTACTCTGGCTTGGTCTGATTACCTTAATATCTAGCAAGGCCTGGACATGCTTCTTAAAGGCATCGTGCAGCTGAGGTGTCACATGCCTTAATGGTTTGTCTGTGATGGTGAACTTAGGGTTCTTCAAGTCAAGGTGGCAAACCACTTGATTCTTCGACCAATGCTATAGGGGGTTCTCACCGATATACCCGGTATCCTTGAGCCGTTGCATCAGTGGCTCAAACTTCTTTACGAATGTCTCCCGAGTCTTTTCCTGGTTGTATTACACAGATTCCTGAATACTGATGTACTCATCCTCCTCCAGGTCTAGCTCCTCAAGTGCTGCTGCCATGGCTGCAACTGGAGTTGTATTGATAACGGTGAGATTTTTGTGAAATGTAACAATACTTCCTTCAATTCTTACTCCCCCTTGCATTGCTCTGATAAAATTGCAGCCGATGATCATTTGTATTCCATCTCCCAACTCCATCCGAAAGCTGTATGTGTAGGGGATACGGAAAATATTTTCTCCAATGTACATACGCCCTTGCCTTAGCTTCCGATTGGCGGTCTGCTTTGAGTTAATGCCGCTGAAGTGGACGATGAAGCTGTTTCCTTCAGTGGCCTCCTGTGGGATGGACGATTCGTCTATACAACAAGTAGTAGCTCCCATGTCCAGAATTGCCCTGACCTGAAATTTAGTAAGACCTGGGATTTCGAGCTCAACCTGCATGTTATATAACATGTTTTTGACGATTCTTTGCCCGGGTTGTTGCTGCTTCTCTTCCGGGCTTGTTGCAGAGACTTTGTGGACACTTTCTTGTATCCACACATTTGCTTCCTCAATGTTGCAGACTTCCTTGCCTTTTGTTCGGAGCCTGTCTCCTTCTTCTAGCCTCTTCCGGTCTTGCAGAAGTTCGCCTTCCAGTTCCAGCTCTTGGACCTTCTTCTTGTAGTATTCGACTTCCGCCTCCAACCGCTCTATCTCGCCATTACATCAGGATATATAATACTACTGCTCCTGGATTAGCTGATGCGAGGAAAGTTGTGCTGGTGCTGCCGGCGTAACTGGAACCTGTTCCTTGAAGTAAAAAGGGCCACAAAGGTTACATGCAGATACCTTATACCTTTGGCAGTGGATCCTTTCTCTTTGCAGTGTCCTCCTTTTGTTCTGATGGTAACTTGATGAGTGGCCGATAACTCCCTTCTAATTCCCCTATCATATAGATGGTTTCCTTGGTGCCGGGGAGCACTGCCTTGAGCGCCTGCTCCAGCTCTTCGTCTTCACCCTCTGAAACGCTGAAGATGGCGTCGCTTTGAGCCTCTCCTTCTTGGACTGACAGAACGTCATAGTCTTCTGGTATTGAGAGCTGCTCGAAGACTGCCATTCTCCGAACATTCCGCTTTTCATTGGGGCACTCCCGGGCGAAGTGCCCTTCCTGCCCACAAAGAAAACACCTGCACTTCCTATTTCTTATCAGATGTTTCCGTTTTTCCACCCTTATATGGGTTTCATGCGGCTTACCTTGGTAAGTTCTGCACCTTCTTAACCCATATTTCTTCTCCCTTTGATAGTAGCCAGGTATTGGGATCTGGCTACAGAATGACAGGTCCTTTAGTGACCTCCGGAACGCGGCCTCCTTGCACTCTGCTTCCAGGAACTTGTGTGCGAAGAGGATGCGCGGCAACACCCCGACCGTTACTCCGTAGTATCGTTGGTCAAACGCTTCCTTGATGCGCCTACCTAGGTCTGCAGGCATCTTCAACCAAAACTTCTCGGAGAGCTCTGCCCCTGTGTACAGCCTTCCTGCCTTAGCTGAGAGTCGTAAGTAGTCGTTCATGAATTTGACAATGTTCTTAACATTGTCACAGGATAGCCGTTCGAGGTCTCTGTAAGCCTCATCCTGAATGGCTGTGGACCCAGTAGTTGGATCTTCCAGTGTGAATACATGCCTCATCTGGGACAGGATGTTCTGTGTCCCTTCTCGCCCTTCTCCAGTAGTCAGCAGACCTTGGTATTCAGTGCTATACTGCATCCGCCAATGAATCCATGTAAGCTTTTCCACTTCTCCAAGTAAATTTTCGATGTAATCCAGCTTATCCCTGACATCTGTGAATGCAATGCTGGCTACATGGTTCCTACTCCTCCTACTACTACTCCTACTACTACCACCACCACTACTACTTCTAGTACTATTATTACTGCTACTTCTACATCTGCCACTACTATTGCGACTACAACAACTGCTACTACTGCTACTACTATAACTACTACTATTCGACTACTATTGGTGCTACTGCTACAACTATTACTATGTCTACAGGTAATCCTATTACTACTACAACTACTAAGACCACTGCTACTACTACTACTACCACCACCACTAGTATTACTACTACTACTGCTACTACTAAAACTACTACCTCTCCTAGCACTACTACTGCAACAATTACTATACTACGATTACTACAACAACTACTACTAGCACTACTACTACTGCAACAACTACTACTATTACAACTAATAATACTACTACTATAACTACTATTGCTACTACTACTGTTCCTACCACCACCACTACTACTACTCCTACCACAACTATAACTACTCCTATTACTATTACTAAAACTCCTATTGCTACTACTACTACTGCTAGTACTGCTACCGCTACTGCTGCTACTACTACTACTACTTCTCCTATGACTACTACAACTACTACTGCAACCACAATAGATACTACTATTACTACTTGTAGTACAACAACAATTACTACTTCTATTGCAGCAACTATAGCCACTTTGACTTATATTGCTACTACAACTGCTACTACTACTAGTACTGCTACTAAAATTGCTGCAATTACTGCTGCTGCCACTACTATTACTATTAATGCTACTACTACTGCTGCTTCTACCCTTGCTGCTGCTGCTACCAATACAGCTACTACTACAACTACTACTGCTGCTGTTGTTACTACTACTACAACTACCAAGACTGCTGATACTACAGCTGCTATTGTTGCTACGAATGCTACTGCTATAACTACAACTACTTCTACTACTACTACTATTGCTGCTTCTTCTGCTGCTGCTACTACTGCTACTGCTACTACGACTACTACTACAACTACCACTACTACTACTACAACAATAACTACTACTACTGCTGCTGCTACTATCCTTTCTACTACTACTAAAACTACTACTTCAATTGCTACTACTACTAATACTTCTACTTTTGCTACTACTACTATTACTGCTACAACTAGTACTGCTTGTCCTCCGCCTCGACCTCCTGCTATTATTACTACTACTGCTACTAGTATTACTACATCAACTACAACTACTACTACATCTACTACTATTGCAACTGCTACAACTACCACTCCTACTCCTGCTCCTAATCTTGTTGTTGTTGCTACTCCTACTAGTACAACAACTACTACAATAACAACAACAACAACTACTACTACTACTACTATTATTAGTACTACTACTACACTACTACTACTACTACTATTACTGACACTACTGCAACTACCACAACTACTACGACTATTTCTACTACTACTACTACTAGTACTGCTTTTACTACTACTTGTAGTCTTGCTAATCCTACTTTAGCTACTACTACTACTTCTTCTGCTACTACTGTTACCATTACTACTACAACTACAACTGATACAACTACTAGTACTATTACTAGTACTACAACTAGTACTACTACTAGTACTACTACTACTACCACCACTAGTACTATTACTACTGCCCCTACTACTACTAACACTACTACTACTACCAATACTTCTACTACTACTATTACTACTAATACTACTACTACGACTACTACTACTACTACGACTACTACTATTACTGCTACTGCCACTGCTGCTGCTGCTACTACTATAACTATTACTACTACTTTTATTGCTACTTCTACAGCTGCTACTGCTGTAACTACTACAACTACTCCTATTAGTGCTACTACTACTACCACAGCTCCTAGTAGTACTACTAATACTACTGCTACTACTCCTGCTACGACTACTACTCCTCCTACTCCTATTACAACTACTACTCTTACTAGTACTACTACTACTACTACAACTGCAGTTGCTACTACTACTACTATTACTGCTGCTGCTACTACCACTACTCTTACTTCTCCTATTATTGTTACAGCTACTGCTACTACTACTACTGCTTGTACTACAACTACTACAATTACTACTGCTACAACTTCTGCCACAAGTACTGCAACTACCACTCCTACTACTACTACTACCCCTATTACAACTACTACTACTCCTACTACTACACCTACTCCAACGCCTTAAACTACGTCTGCTGGAAGTACTACTACTGCTACAACAACTACGATTACAACAAAAACTACTACCACAACTACTACTACAACAACAAGAACTACTGCTACTGCTACTTCTAGTACTAGTAGAATTGCTACTACTACTAGTAGTACTACTAATGGTACTACTACTAATAATACTAACACTACTACTACTACTACACCTCTTGCTACTATTCCTGGTACTACTACTACTATTACTACTATTACTTCTACTATTGCTGCGACTAATATTACTACTACTCCTGCTACTAGTAATACTACGGCTACTGTTACTACTACTACTACTACTACTACAACTACGACTACTATGGTTGCTACTCCTACTACTAATACTACAACAACTAGTACTGCTGCTGCTGCTGCTACGGGTAATACTACTACTGCTACTGCACTACTACTACTATTGCAACTGCAATAGATACTACTATTGCTACTTGTGCTACAACAATAACTTCTACTACTTCTACTACTTGTACTATAGCCACTTCGGCTGATATTGCTACTACAACTGCTACAACTACTAGTACTGCTACTAAAAATGCTACTCTTATAGCTATTGCTACTACAATTACTATTAGTGCTACTACTGCTACTGCTACTACTCTTGCTACTGCTGCTACTAATACAGCTACTACTACAACTACTATTGCTGTTGTTGCTACAACAACAACAACTACTAAGACTACTACTACTACAGCTGCCGCTGTTGCTACTAATGCTACAACTGCAACTACTACTACTTCTACAACTACTGCGACTACTACTACTACTGCTGCTTCTTCTTCTGTTGCTACTACTACTGCTACTACTACTAGTACTACTAGTACTACTAGTACTGCTGCTGCTGTCGCTGCTGCTTCTGCTACTACTATTGCTACTACTACTACTACTACTATAACTACTACAACAACAACTACTACTACTGCTACTACCCTTTCTACTATTGATACTACTATGTCAATTGCTAGTAGTACTACTAATACTTCTACTACTACTACTACTGCTGCTGCTACAACTAGTACTGCTCATCCTTCTCCTCGACCTCCTGCTATTACTTTTGACTATTACTACTAGTATTACTACATCTACAACAACTACTACTACTACCACTCCTACTCGTCCTCCCATTCTTACTACTGTTGCTACTCCTACTAGTACAACAACTACTACAACAACTACTACTACTACTACTGCTGTTATTATTAGTACTATTGATGCATTGCTACTACTACTACAACTACTTCTGCTACTACTTTTACTAACACTACTGCAACTACCACTACTACTACAACTTGCTATTGCTACTGCTGCTACTACTACTAGTACTACTTTTACTACTACTTATAGTATTGTTGCACCTACTTTCGCTACTACTACTACTACTACAAACACCACTACTACAAGTACAACAACAACAACAACAACAACAACAACAACTACTACTACTACTGTTACTACTACTATTGCTGCTACTACTACTTTTATTGCTACCTCTACAACAGCTATTGCTGCAACTACAATAGCTAATACTACTACTACTTCCACAACACCTACTCCTATTAGTGCTACTGCTACTACCATAACTCCAAGCAGTAATACTAATACTACTGCTCCTACTGCTACTACGACTACTACTACCCCTACTCCTACTAGTACTACCACTACTACTACAACAACACTGACTTCTACTACTACTCCAATTGCTTCGAGAACAACAACTACTACTATTAGTACTAATCCTACCCCTACACGTACGCCTCTTCTGACCGCAGCTACTACTGCTACAACTACTACTGTTGCTGCAGCTGCTAGTGCTGCTACTACTACCACTACTCCTATTACTATTATTGCTACTGCTACTGCTACTACTACTGCAGCTTGTACTCCAACAACTACAATTACTACTGCTACAACTTCTGCCACAAGTACTGTAACTACTGCAACTACCACTCCTACTACTACTACTACCCCTACTACAACTACTTCTACTGCTACTACTACTCCTACTCCAACTCCTTCTACTACTTCTACTGGAACTACTACTACTACTTCTACAACAACTACTACTACAACTACTACTACAACAACAACAACTACTACTACTGCTGCTATTTCCAGTACTAGTATAATTGTTGCTACTATTACTGGTACAACTACTAATAATACTAACACTACTACTACTACTCCACCTCCTACTGCTACTCCTGGTACTGCAACTACTACTACCACTACTACTACCACCACCACCACTACAACAACTACTACTACTACTACAGCTACTAGTATTACTACTACTCTTGCTACTACTAATACTATGGCTACTACTACTACTATTACTACTATTACTGCTACTACTCCTATCACGAATACAATAACTACTACTACTACTGGTAATACTACTACTACTACTGCTGGTACTACTACTGCTGGTACTACTACTACTACTACCTCCACCACCACCAGTACCACCACTATTTCTACTATTACTTCTACTACTGCTACTACTAAAACTACTATTGCTATACCATGACCCCTACTGCTACGACTACTCTTATTATTACTGTTACTCGGAACACTCCAACTACTACTATAACTAATACTACTACTACCACCACCACTACTACTATTACAGCTACCACTACAACTACACTACTACTACTACTACTACTGCAACTACGACTATTACTCCTACAACAATGACCAATACTATTACTATTACCCCTACTACTTCTACTACTACACTACTGCCACTACATTAATAACAACAACTGCTACAGCTACTACTAGTATTTGTACTGCAACTACTACTAGTACTACTGCTATTACTGCTGCTACTGCTTCTACTACTACTACTACTACAACAACAACAACAACAACAACAACAATAACAACTACTACTAGTACAGACACTACTCGTACTAGTACAAGTTCAACAATTCCAATTGCGACTACTACTAATCTTACTACTACCACTACTGCTGCTGCTGTTACTACTACCTCCACTACCACTACTACTACTATTACTACTCCTTCTTCTTCTTCTTCTTCTACTACTACTACTACTACTGCTACTTCTACTTCTGCTACCTACTACTACTACTACTACTACTACTACTACTACTACTACTACTACTACTACTACTACTACTACTATTACTACTACTACTATTGCAACTACCACTACAACTACTACACCTACTACAACAAAAACTACTACTATAGCAACAACAACAACTACTACTATTATTACTAGTACTACTGTTAGTACCACTACCACTCCTATTACTACTCCTACTACTACCCCTACTCCTACAACTACTACAGCTGCTCCTACTACTACTACATCTATTACTACTATTACTACTACTTCTATTAGTACTACTAATACTTTCATTAGTACAACTACTACTACTACTAATACTACTACTGCCTCTCCTCCTACTATTACGATGACTACTACTACTACCACCACTACTGCTGCTGCTGCTGATGCTGCTACTACTACTTCTACTCCTACTTCTACTACTACTATGACAACAATTGCTACTACCACTACTTTGACAACTACTACTACTGTTGCTGCCGCAACTTCCACTACTGCTACTTATACTACTACTACTACTACTAGTATTATTTCTACTTGTATAGCTGCTGCTGCTACTACTACCGCTACTACTACTACTACTACTACTACTACTACTACTACTACTACTACTACTACTACTAATGTTGCTATTGCTGCTGCTGCTACTGCTATCGCTACTACTACTACTACTACTACTACTACTACTACTACTACTACTACTACTACTACTACTACTACTACTAATGTTGCTATTGTTGCTGCTACTATTACTACTACTAGTACTACATGTAGTGCTCCTACTGCTACTGCTACTCCTACTACGACAACAATAACTACTACTACAATAACTACACAAACTACTACTGTTCCCACTACTACCTCAACTGCTACTAGTGGTATTTAAATTGCTACTACTACAACTACTTTTACTACTTTGGCTACTGCTACAGCTACTACTACTACAACTACTAATACTCCTACTACTACCACTACTAATGCTACTACTACTCCTCCTGCTACTACTGCAATAACTACTCCAACTACTACTACTCCAACTACTACTACTACCACTACAGCTACTACAAATACCACCGCCACTACTACAACAACTACTACTCCAAAGAACACTCATCCTCCAACAGCTACTTCTACTACTGCTGCTGCTACTGCAACTAGTACAACAACTACTAGTACCACCACTACAATAACTACTACTACTACCACCACTACAATAACTACTACTACTACTACTACTGCAACTATTTTGACTTGTACTGCTACTACTATTACTGCTACTGGTACTACTGATCCAGCTTCCCCTGCTACTGCTTCTACTATTATTGCTACTCCTCCTATTGCTACTACTACTTATGCTCTAACTACTCTTACTACTACTACGACTACTACTACTATGCTACTGCTACTGCAACTACTGCTAGTATGGCTCCTACTGCTATTATTACTACTGCTACTGGTACTACTACTTCTACCGCTGCTGCTCCAGCTACTACTACTACTGCTGCTATTGTTGCTACTATTGCAACTACTACTGCTACTATTGCTCCTTCTACCACTATTGCTACTACTACTGCCAGGGAAATTGCTACTTATACTACTTCTACTACTAGTACTAATACTACTACAACTACTACTAATGAAACTGAGACTACTATTGCTACTACTACTGCTACAACTGCTACTAATACTGCTACCACTACTAGTACTGCTACTGTTGCTACTGTTGCTACTACTACTGCTGCTCCTACTACTTCTCCTACTACCACAACTACTGCTACTACTACTACAACTACTATTGCTATGACCGCTTCTATTACTACAAGTACAACTATTACTACTGCAACTACAACAATTGCAACTGTTATCGCTGCTAACTGTAATACTGCTACTACTACCAGTACTACTACTAATGTTGCTGTTGCTGTTACTCCAACTACTGCTACTACTATTACTACTTCTATTACTACAACCACTACTACTAATACTATTACTACTACTACTACTACCACGACTACAACAACAACAACTACTATAACTAGTGCAATTGCTACAACTACTACTCCACCTGCAGGTACAACTGCAACTAATTCTAACCCTACTACTACTACACCTCCCACTACTACCACTACAATACTACTATTACTACTGCCCTAAATTCTGCTAGTACTATGACTTCTTTTACTGCTATAACTACTACTACTATTGCTCCCGTTGCTACTCCTACTACTACTACTACTACCAGTTCTATTACTACTACTACTACTTCTACTACTACTACTATTACTACTATTACTACTATTACTACTACTACGACGACGACAACTACTAGTACTACTACTATGACTACTGGTACTATTACAACTACTACCACTACAACTACTAGTACGACTACTACTTCTACTAATACTCCAGCTACTACTACTACTACTACTTCAACTACTACGACTTCCACTACTTCTGCGACTACTACACCTAGTACTACTGTTACTACTAATATAGCTACTACTACTACTGTTGCTGCTACTGCTGCTGCTGCTGCTACACTACTACTACTACTACCCCCACTACTACTATTACTGCTACTACTACCACTACTGCTGCTACTGCTACTACTACTATTAGAATTATTTCTCCTATTACTACCACTACTACTACAACTACTACTACTACTACTATTACTGCCATTACTACTCCTCCCACTACTACTACCACTACTATTTCTGCTACAACAACAACAACTACTACTACTACTACTCCTATTACCACTATTGCTACTACTACTGCTCCTACTAGTAGTACTACAATTACTAATACTACGGCTGCCCTACTCCAACTCCTACTACTACTGCTACTAAAACTACAGCTACTACTACTGCAACAACTACTACTACTACAGCTGCTGCTACGGGTACTTCTGCTACTTCCCCTACTACTACTACAACCACTACTACTATTACTAGTACTTCCACTACAACAACAACAACAACTACTACTACTACTCCTACTACTCGTACTATTGCTACTACTATTACTACTATAAATCCGACTACTACTCCTACTCAAACCTCTACTCCTACTATTACCACAACTACTACTACTCCTACAACTACTCCTACTCCTACACCAACTCCTATTTCAACTCCTACTCCTACTCCTTTTCCTACACCTACTACTACTACGACTAATCCCACTACTACTACTACTACTGCAACTACCACACCTACTCCAACTCCTACTACTATTTATTGCTACTACTACTATAGCTACTACCACAACTACTACTCCCACTACTACTACTTGAACTGTTACCACAACTACTACCGTGATACTACTACTGTAATTGCTAGTACTACTGCTGGTACAACAACAACTACTACTACTGCTACTGTTGCTAGTACTACTACCGCTACTATTACTTGCACTGCTACCGCAATACTACTACTGCAATTGCTGTTACTTGTACAGCTACTATTGCTTCTAATACTGCTTCCACTACTTCTACTATTACTACTACTACAACTATTGCTACTAATGCTACTTCTACTACTATTACTACTACTGCTACTGTTGTAGCTGCGACTATTAATACTACTACTTTTGCTACTACTACTACAACAACAACAATAACAACAACAACTACTACAACTCCTACTACTCCAAACACTCCTACTACAACTACTACAACAACAACTGCTATTGCTACTGCTACTACTACTACTACTACTACTATTACTACTACTACTACTAATAGTACTACTACTCCTACTGCTGCTACTACTACTAATACTTCTACTACTACCACTAAGACTACTACTACAATACTAACTGTACAACTGCTATTACTTCTACACCTTCCACTAGTACAACTACTACAACTACTATGATTACAACTACTACTACTTCTACTACTGCTACTATGACTTCAACAACTACTCTTAGTACCACAACTAATACAACTACTCCTACTACTGCTCCTGCAATTACTATTACTACCACAACTACTGCTACTACTACCATTTCTTCTACTACTACTACTCCACTATGACTTCTACTACTAGTACAACAACTACTACAAGCTGCTCCTGTAGCACCTATTAGAACAACTAGTACAACTTCTACTACTAATACTACAACAACAACTAATACAACTACTATCGCTATTACTACTACTACTACCTCAACTACAAGTACAATTGCTACTACTACTACTGATACTTACACTGCTAAAACTACTCCTACAACTACTCCTACAACTACTGCTGCTACTACTAGTACGGCTACTGCCAAGACTACTACTCCCACTACTACTACAACAACTACCACTCCAACTCCAACTCCGACTACTACTACTACTAATGCACCTACTACTAGTACTACTCATACTATTACTCATACTCATAGACCATGCCAAACATTCCTACAACAACTACTACTACAACTACAACTACTGCAACTGCTACTGCTGCTACTACTACTTCTACTACTACACCTAATGCTACCTCTACTACTAGTACAATTGCTGCGACTATTACTAATACTTAGACTGCTACTACTCCTCCTCCTCCTCCTACTACTACTACTAGTATGACTACTACCACTACTACTCCTCCCACTACTACTACAACAACAACCACCACTCAAACTCCAACTCCTACGACTCCAACTATTGCTACCGCTCGTACCATTACTACTACTTGTAATGTTACTCGTACTAATACTGCTACTACAAACACTCCTACTACGACTACTACTACAACTACAGCAACAGCTACAACTACTACTGCTACTACCACTAATACTACTACTACTCCTGCTGCTACTACTACTACTACTCCTTCCACTACTGCAACTATTACTAATGCTACAATGACTACTACTACTACTACTCTTACTACTCCTATTACAACAAACTACCGCTACTACTACGACTACTACTACTACTACTACTACTACTACTACTATACTACTACTACTACTATACTACTACTACTACTACTACTACTACTACGACTACTACGAACTTCTACTACTACCAAAACTCCCTACTATAACTGCTCTTGTAGATCCTACGACTACTACTACTACTTCTACTACTAATACTACTACCACGACTACTACTACTACATCTACTACTAATACTACTACCACGACTACTACTACTACTACAGTCTGTATTACTACTACTACTATCACCACCTCCACTTCTAGTAAAACTGCTACTACTACTACTCGTACTTCTACTACTGCTGCAACTACCACTCCAACTCTGACTCCTACTACTGCTATTGCAACAACGGCTCCTACCACTATGAACTACTCGTATTATTACCCATACTAATACTCCTCCTCCTCCCACTACTACAACTACTTCTACTACTACGACTACTACTAATATTGCTCTGACTTCTACAACCACTACTGCTACTATTACTAGAACTACATCTCCTATAGCTACTGCTATTCCTAACACAACTATAACTACTAATACTACAACTTTGACTAATAGTACTATTACTATTACTACAATTACTACTACTAATGCGTCTACTGCTACTGCCATAATTGCTACTGCTATTACTACTACTTCCGCTAGTACTCCTAGCACTCCCACACCAACTGCTACTACTTCTACTACTACTACTCGAACACCTACAACAGCTACTACTACAACTCCTACAAGTACTACTACAACTACTACAACTCCTACTAGTACTATTAAATCTACTACAACCCTTACTATAACTCCAGCTCCAACTTCCACTCCTACTACTACTCCTACTGCTACAATGGTTACTACTACTGCTGCTACAGCTACTATTGGTGCTACTACTGCTACTTCTTCTACTACTATTACTACCACTACTACTACTATAACAATAATAACAACAACAACAACTACTACTACTACTAGTACTACTAGTACTAGTACTACTACTACTACTCCTACTAGTCCCACTACTAGTACACCTACTACTACTACTATTGCCCGAAATCTTACTACTACTGCAACTCCAACTCCTATTCCTATTACTACTCCTACTACTATCGCTACTACTACTACCACAATGACAACTACAACTACTATTACTATACTACCACTACTACTATTATTAGTACAATTCCTACTACTACAACTCCTAACACTCCACCTACTTCTACTACTACTATAACTATTACTACTCCTCCTACTACAACTAACTCCTACAAATTGAACTTCTACTACTCCCACTACAACTATTACTACCGCTATGAAACTCCTACTATGACTACTACTACTACAACTACAACTACCACTACAACTACTACTACAACTTCTACTACTATTACTATTACAGCAACTGCTACTACTTCTACTACTTCTACTATGACTACTACTTCTCGTACTAATACTACTACTCCAAACAATCCTACAACAATTGCTACCGCTACTGCCTACTACTACTTCTAATACTACTTCTACCACTATTGTTACTACTACTATTACTACTGCTATTGCAACTACTACAACTACAACAACAACAACTACTACTACTACTGCTGCTGCTGCTGCTCCTACTACACCTACTCCAACTCCTACTCCTACTACTACTAGTACTACTATTGCCACCACTTCTCCAACTACTACAAAGCCTACTACTACCCCAACTCCAACTCCTCCTACTACTACTACAACAACTAATACTACTACTACTACAACTACTACAATAACTACTACTACTACAACAACAACAACAACAACAACAACAACAATAGCTACTACTACTACTACAATTCCTGCTACTATGACTTCTCCAACTACTACGTTTGCTACTACTACTGGTACTACTACTACCACAACTATAGTAACTACTACTGTTGCTAATACTACAACTACTATAACTACTGTTGCTGTTGTTGCAGTAGCTACTATTACTACTACTCCTCCTACTACAGCTACTATAGCTACTACTATTATTATTATTATTACTACTACTACTAATACTACTACTGCTACTACTGTGAGGAGTACTATTGCCGTGATACCACTCCTGCAATTACTGCTACTTCAACTAGTGCTATTGCTACTAATACTACTTCTACTACTACTATTATTACTACTACTACTGCAACTATTACTACTAATGCTACTTCTACTGCTATTACTACTACTACTACTGTTGCTGCTACTACTTTTACAACTATGACTCTTGCTACTACTCTACAGCTAATACTCCTACTACAACAACAACTATTACTACTACTATAACTCCTACTACTCCAAACACTCCTACTACTATTACTACAACAAGTGCTACTGCTACTACTACTACTACTACTACCACTATTACTTCTACGACCACTAATACTACTACTACACCTGCTATTACTAGTACTACTACTACTACTACGATGCTACTGCTACTGCTACTGCTACTACTACTACCACCACCACTATTACTTCTACGACCACTAATACTACTACTACACCTGCTACTACTAGTACTACTACTGCTACTACTACGACTAAGACTACTAATATGATACTAATAGTACAACTGCTACTGCTTTTACTCCTTCCACTGCTGCAACTACTACAACTACTATGATTACTACTACTATTACTACTTGTACTATTGCTGCTGCGTCTACTGCTGTTGCAACTACTACTAGTACTAGTAATAGTACTACTACTACTCCTCCTCCTCCTACTCCTAATCGTAGTACTACTACAACTACTAATCCTCCTACTACTGCTACTCTTGCTACAATAACTCCTACACCAACTCCTACTGCTACTGCAACAACAACTACTAATACTACCCTTACTCCAACACCAACTAGTCCTATTACTACTACTACGCCAACTCCTCCTACAACTACAGCTAATACTACTAATACTACTACTACTATGAGAACTACTACTACTACGACTATTCTTACAACCACAACTATTACAACTACTCCTACTACTGCTCCTGCGATTACCATTACCACCACAACTACAGCTACAACTACCATGACCTCTACTACTACTACTACTACTGCTACTACGACTTCTACTATTACTACAACAACTACTACTAGCAAATCCTGTAGCACGTACTACAACAACAACAACAACTTCTACTACTAATACTACTACAACAACTAATACTACTAGTATCGCTATTACTACTACTACTACTACTCCTCTACTACTAGTACAATGGCTATGACTACTACTAATACTTACACTGGTACTACTACTCCTACTACTACTACTACTACTACTCCCACTACTACTACTACGACAACTACCACTCCAACTGCAACTCCTACTACTCCTACAGCTACTAATGCTCCTACTACTACTACTACTTGTATAATTACTTGTACTAATACAACCACTCCAAACACCCCTACAACAACTACTACTACAACTATTGCTACTATCACTACTACTACTACTACTACTACAACTACTACTACTATGAATACTACTACAACTCCTACTACTAATACTAGTACTACTTCTACTACTACAACTAAGACTACTACTACATTACTAATAGTACAACTACTACTACTCCTCCTTCCACTACTGCAACTACTACAACTACTATGAATACTACAACAACTACTACTTCTATTGTTGTTGTTGTTGCTACTGTCGCTGCTACTAGTACTAGTACTAGTATTATTACTACTACTACTACTACCACTATTCCTACTCCTACTCAGACTACTGCTACTACTACTACTCCACTTCCTAATACTACTACTACTGCTATAATGACTCTTACACCAACTCCTACTGCTACTACAACTCCTATTGTGACTACTTCCCCTACTCCAACTACTACTACTCCTATTACTACTCCCACGCCAACTCCTCCTACAACTGCAGCTACTACTACAAATACTACTACTACTACTACCACCACTACTACTACTACTCTTATGACTACTATTACAACAACTACTCTGACTACTACTGCTACAACTACAACGACTACCACTATAGCTGCTACTACTAACACAACTTCTACTACTGCTAATACAACTATGACTTCTCCTTCTATTATAATTACTACTACTATAGCTTCTTTTGTATCTCCTACTAATACTACTGCCACTACAACAACTACTACGGCTAATACTACTGCCACTACAACAACTACTACGGCTAATACTACTGCCACTACAATAACTACTACCTCTATTACTACTATTACCCCTACCTATACTTCTAGTACAATTGCTACTACTATTACTCCTACTACTGGTACTACTACTATTAATACTTACACTACTACTACTAAACAAACAACTACTACTATAGCTCCTACTTCCACACCAACAGCCACTACTACTCCTACTACTACTATTGCTTCTATTGCTAGTAATACTAATGCTAATCCTAATACTCCTACTACACATGCTACTACTACTACTATTCCGAATTCTACTACTCCTACTACGACTACCACTTCTTACACTCCTACTACAGCTGTTGCAGCTACTACTACTGCTACTACTACTAATACTACTAGTACTACTACTACTACTACTACTACTACTACTACTACTACTACTACTACTACTACTACTACTACTACTACTATTATGACTACTTCTCCGGCTGCTGCCACTATCACTACTAATACTACTACAGCTGCTCCTACTACTCCTACTGCTTGTTTACTACTACTAATACAAAAACTACTACTTTTAATTCTATTCCAATTCCAACTACTACTACTATTGCTACTACTAATATTATTAGTACTTTCGCTGCTACTTCAACTATTCTACTACTACTATTCTAACTACTACAACTAAGATGACTACTACCCCCAGTGCTAACACTACTGTTACTATTGCTGCTAGTACTACAACCACTACTTCTGCTGCTCCTACTACTAATACGACTACTACTTCTACTACTACTACTACTACTACTACTACTACTACTACTACTACTACTACTACAACAACAACAACAACAACTACTACTACTACTACTACTACTAATACTACTGCTGCAGCTGCTACTGCTACAACTACTATTACTACCACTTCTACTTCAACAACAACAACTACTACTACTTGTACAACTACTACCACTATCACTACCACTACAACAACAACTACTACCACTACCATTACCCCCACCACCACTACTACTACTGCTGCTACTGCTAATACTAATACTAATACTACTGCTACTACTGTTGCTGCTGCAATGACTACTACTACTCCTGCATCTTCTACTACTACTCATGCTACTATTATTACCAGTACTGCTACTACTACGAATACGACTCCTACTGTTACTACTACTACTACTACTACTTCTTCAACTAGTACTACTGCTACAAATACTACTCCTACACCAACTCCTCCTAAAACTATAACTACTACAACTAACACTGCCACTACTATTACTACTACTACTACTAATACTACTACTCTTACTACCACTAGTACAACAACTACTACTACTACAACTCTTGCAACTACTACTACCACAGCTACTGCTACAGCTACTCCTACTGCTTCTACTACTAATACAACAACTACTACTATGGCTACTCCTGCAGCTCCTACTACTACTACTACTAGTAGTTCTGCTACTAATACTACTACAACAACAACAACTACTATTACCTCGATTACTAATGCTACAACTACAACTACTTCAACTACGATTACTACTACTACTCCTCCTATGACTATGACTCTGGCTACTGCCACTACCACAACTGCTACTACTATAGTTGCTACTGCTACTCCTGCTACTGCTTGTCTATAACTACCACGACTAATGCTACTAATGCTCCTACTCCAACTCCAACGACAACTACTGCTCCTGCTACTACTACTACTACCATAACCACAACTACTACTCCTTCGAATACTATTCCAATTTGGACTACTATTACTACTACTACTACTATTACTACTACTACTACAAATTTTAGTACTGCTACTGCTGCTACTACTACCCTACTACTACTACTCCAACTACAACAAGTAAGATGACTACAACTGTCACTACTAACACTACTGTTTATATTGCTTCTGCTATTGCTACTAGTACTACTACTATTACTTTTACTACTACTACTAGTAATAATAATACAAATACTACTATTACCCCCACTACTACTACTGCTACTACTACTACAACTACTACTACTACTACTACAACAACAACAACACTACTACTACTACTACTACTACCACCACCACCACCACCACCACCACGATCACAATACCACTCTTGCAACTGCTGCTACTTCTCATACTACTATTGCTACTAATACTACTTCTACTACAACTATTGTTACTACTACGACTATTACTACTAATACTACTATTGCTAGTAATGCCGCTTCTACTACTATTACTACTACTGCTGCTGTCATAGCTGCTACTATTACTTCTACTACTCGAGCTACTACCACTACAACTACTGCTGCTGCTACTACTACTACTACTACAAGAACAATAACTACTGCTACTGCTGCTACAACAACAACAACTACTACTACTACTACTACGACTGCAACTACTATGACTACTAAACAACTACTACTACCTCTGCTACTGCTGCTAAAACTACTTCTCCTACTGCTACTACTACCATTGTTTCTACCGCTACTACTACTACTATACAAACTTCTTCTCCGACTACTATACCTAGTTCTTCTCCTACTCCTATAACTGCTACTACTACTACTACTATAGTTGGTACTACTACTACTTCTCCTGCTACAACAGCTACAACTACTCCTACTAATACTACTTCTGCTTCAGTTGACGCTATTACTACTACTACCAAAATAATTGCTACTACTACCATTACTACTGCTACTACTACTACACCAACTACTACTACCACTACTGCTGCTGCTACTTCTACTACTACTGCTTCTACTACGATTACTACTATGACTACTACTACTGCTGCTTCCACTACTAATACCAGAAACACTACTACTCCCAATACAACTACTTCTGCTACTACTAATACCACTACAATGACAACTATAACTACAACTACTACGACCTCAACTACTACAACTATTGCTTCTACAGCTACACTACCACTATGACTAATACTACTAGCACTACTACTACTCCTGCTACTACTACTACCACTACAATTGCTGCTACTACTACTAAAACTACTACTACTGCTACTATTGCTGTCATTGCTACTACTACTACTACTTCTGCTAATACAACTGCTACTGCTACTACTACTAGTTCGACTACTACAGCTATTATGACTACTAATACTACTGCTACTGCTACTACTACTACTGCTGCTGCTGCTAATACTAATACTAATACTACTACAACTACTGCTGCCACTGCTACTACTATAGCTAATACTAATGCTAATACTACTACAATAACTGGTGCTGCTGCTGCTACAATTACTACTACTCCTGCTACTTCTACTACTAAACAAGCTACTACTGCTACCACTACTGCTACTACTGCTAATAATATTCCAAATGCTACTGCTGCTACTACTACTATTACAACAACTACAACAGCTACTAATACAACTAATACTAACACTACTACTTCTACTACTGCAACTATTACCACTGCTGCTGCTACAACAACTACTACTATTGCTACTTCTACTACTATTACTACTTTAGCTACTACTACTATTACGAAGATTGCTACTACTACTGCTGCTATTACTATAATACAACTACTACTACTGTTGTGACTACTACTACAACTCCTACAACTTCTCCTACTACTACAACTACTGCTAAGCTACTACGGCTGCTAATGCTTCTACTACTACTACTACTACTACTATTTGTAATACTTCTTCTTCTACTACTACTATTGCTACAGCAGTTGATGTTGCTGCTACTACCACTATTACTGCTGCTACAACAACTACTACTACTGCTACTACTAATACTAGTACTACAACAACCACTACAACTACAACAACTACACCAACTAATCCTATAACTACTACTACTACAACAACTTCTGTTGCTACTGTAGCTACTACTATTACTACTACTGCTGCTACAACTTCTACCACTACTATGACAACTATCGCTACTACTACTGCAAATACAACTACTACTACAACTTCTAATACTAATACTATTACTACTACTATGACTATTGCGACGACTACTACTCCTACTACAACTACTACGACCATAACTACCACTCAAACTCCAACTCCTACTACTCCTACTACTACTGCTCCAACTACTCGCGCTATTTCTCATACTAATACTACTACTCCAAATACTCCTACTACTACTTCTACTACTACAACTACTGCTACTGCACTGCTACTACTACTACTCCGGCTGCTACTACTACTACTACCACTACCACCACCACCACCACCACCACCACCACCACCACCACCACTACTACTAATACTACTACCACTACTACTACTCCTGCTACTACAACTACTGCTATTACTTTGGCAACTGCTACAAAGACTACTATAGCATTACTACTAGTACAACTGCTGTTGCTACTCCTCCATCCACTACTGCAACCATAGCAACTACTATGAATACTACTACTACTACTACTTTTACTATGGTTGTGGTGGCTACTAGTACTACTACTACTACTCCTCCTACAGCTACCACCCCTACTCCTACTCATGCTACTACTGGTACTACTTCTCCTAGTACTACTACTACTGCCAGATTGACTTCTACACCAACTCCTATTGCAACTACAACTCCTACTACTACTAGTGCCCCTACTCTAACTACTACTACTCCTATTACTACTCCTACACCAACTCCTCCTACTACTTTAGCTACTACTACTAATACTAATACTACTACAACTACTTCTTCTAATACTACTACTACTACTACTACTACTACTACTACTGTTACTACTTCTACTACTCCAACTACTCCTATAGCTACTACTACTACCACAATTGCTACTACTACTACCATCACTTCTACAGTAGTAGTAGAAGTGGCAAAAGTAGTAGGGGTAGTAGCAGTACCTGGAGTAGTAGCAGTAGTAGTAGGTCGAGTAGTAGTAGTTACAGGAGTAGCACTAGTAGTTATAGTAGTACCAGTTGTTATTATTATTGTAGTTATAGTAATAGTAGTAGCAGTAGTTGTAGGAGCAGCAGTAGTAGTTACTGGAGTAGTACCAGTAGTAGTTGTAGGAGTAGTAGTACTAGTAGTAGTTGTTGTAGTAGTACTAGCAGTAGTTGTAGTAGCAGTAGCAGTAGTAGCAATAGTTATAGTACTAGTAGAAGGAGCAGTAGTAGTTGTAGTAGTGGCAAAAGTAGTAGTAGTAGTAGTAGTAGCAGTAGTAATATTCGCAGAGCAGGAGGAGGAGAAGTAGTAGTAGTAGTACTATTAGCAGCAACAACATGAGTAGTAGTAGTAGTTACTACAGTCGTACTTGTAGCAGTAGCAATTATTATGGCAGTAGTAGCACTACTACCAACAGAACTAGTAGTAGTAGAAATAGTAACTGCAGCAGCAGCAGCAGCAGTAGTAATAGCAGCAACAATAGTCATAGTATTAGAAGAAGAAGAATAAGTAGTAGTAGAAGTTGTTGTTGTAGTAATAGCTACTATAGCGAAAGTAGTAATAGTAGCAATTGAAGTAATGGAAGTGATAGTTGTAGTAGTAGCAAAAGCAATAGCAATAGTAGCAGAAGTAGTACCTGTCATAGTACTAGTAGTAGTAGCAGTTGTAGGGGTAGTAGTTGTAGTAATAATAGTAGTAGGAGTTGTGGTAGTAGTTGTAACTACAGCAGTAGTAGTTGTAGCAGCTATAGAAGTTGCAATAGTAGTCGTAGTTACAGCAGTAGTAGTAATAGTTGTAGTAGTTATAGGAGTAGAAGCAATACGAGTAGTAGTTGTAGTACTAGTAGTAGTATTTGTAGTGTTGTAGTAGTACTAATAGTACTAGTGGTAGCAGTATTAGTAGTAGTATTTATAGTGGTAGTGGTAGTATTAGTAGTAGTAGTAGTAGTAGTAATAGCAACAATAACAGTAGCATGGCTAGCACTAGGAGTAGCAGTAGCAGCAATAGTAGTAGCAGTAGTAGTAGCAACAATAGGAGTAGAAATAGTAGTTATAGTAGTCATAGCAGAAGCAACATTAGTAGTAGTAGTAGTTGCAGGAGTAGTAGTAGTAGTAGTAGTAGTAGTAGTAGTAGTAGTAATAGTAGTTGGAGTTATGGTAGTTTTAGTACTAGTAGTAGTAATAATAGTAGTGGGAGTTGTGGTAGTTCGAGTAGTAGTAGTAGTTGCAGTAGTAGTGGCAGTAGTAGCTGTAATAGTTGTAATAGTTGTAGCTATAGTACTAGTAATAGTAGTAGTTACAGTTGTAATAGTTGTAGCAGCAGCAGTTGTCGTTGTAACTGTAGTAGTAGTCATTATAGTAGGAGTAGTAGTAGTGGTAGTAGTTGTTGTTGTAGCATTAGTCATAGTAGTGATTGTGGAAGTCGTAGGATTAGTAGTAGTAGTTGTTGTAGTTGAAGCAATTGTAATTGGAGCAGACATAGTAGTAGAAGGAGTAGTAGCAGCAACAGTAGTGGTAGAAGTGTTAGTAGTAGTTGGAGTATTAGTAGAAGTACTAATAATAATAGTAGAAGTAGTAGTTGTAGTATCAGTAGTATTAGTAGTAGTAGCAATAGTAGTAGCAATAGTAGTAGGAGTTGCAGTAGCAATAGTAGTAGTAGTTGGAGTTGGAGTAAGAGGAGTAGTAGAAGTTGTATTAGTAGTTGTATTAATAGTAGTAGGGGTAGTAGTACGAGTAGGAGCAGTTATGGCAGTAGTACGAGTAGGAGTAGTTGTAGTAGTTATACCAGAAGTAGCATAAGGTATATTAGTGGTAGAAGTAGTTGAAGCAGAAATAGTAGTAGTAACAGTAGTAGTAGCAGAAGTAGTTGTAATTGTTGGAGTAGTATTAGTATTAATAGTATTAGGAGTAGAAGGAGTAGTAGTTGTAGTAGTAGTTGTCGTGGTAATAGTAGTAGTAGTAGTAGTAGTAGTAGTAGAAGTAGCAGTAATGGCAGCAGCAGAAGTAGTAGTAGTGGTCACGGTAGTCATAGTAGTAGTAGTAGTAGCCAAAGTAGTAGTAGTTGTAGGAGTAGAAGTAGTATTAGCACCAGTAGCAACAACAATAGCAGTAGTAGCAGTAGTACTAGTAGTCATCATAGTAGTAGCAGGAGAGGTAGTAGTAGTAGTAGCAGTAGTAGTATTAGTAGTAATAATATTAGTAATACTAGTAGTAATCATAGTAGTAACTACAGTAGTAGTAGTAGTAGGAGCAGCTACAGTAGTTGGAGCAGGAGTAGGGGTAGTAGTAGGAGTAGTAATAGTTGGAATGGTAGTGGTAGTAATAGTAGTAGTAGTAGTAGTAGCTATAGTAGTTGGGGCTGTTGTAGTAGGTGTAGTAGTTGTATTGGTAGTTGCAGTAGTAGTAGTAGTAGTAGTAGTAGTAGTAGTAGTAGTAGTAGTAGTAGTAGTAGTAGTAGTAGTAGTAGTAGTAGTAGTAGTAGTAGTAGTAGTAGTAGTTGGAGTATTAGTCATCGTAGTGGTATTGGTGGTGGTAGTAGTAGTAGTAGTAGTAGTGGTAGTAGTAGTAGTAATAGTGCTAGTTGTGGTACATGGTAGTAGTAGTAGTTATTGTTGTAGCAGTAGTGGAAGTTGCTGAAGTAGTAGTAATAGTACTACTAGTAGCAATTGCAGGAGGAGTAATAGTAGTAGTAGTAGTGTTACTAGTTGTATTAGTAGTAGTAGTAGCAGTAGTAATAGTATTAGCGAGAGTTATGGTTGTAGTAGTAGTAGTAGCAACAATAGCGGTAGTAGTAGTAGTTGTTGTTGTTGGGTTGATAGTAGTAGTAGTAGTTGAAGTGGAAGTAGCAATAGTTGTAACAGTTATGGAAGTTGTAGTGGTAGCTCTAATATTGGTACTACTAGTAGTAATAGGAGTAGTACAAGTGGCAATTGTAGTAGTAATCATAGTAGCAGCAGTAGTAAGAGCAGCAGTAGTAGTTGTTGTAGTAGTGGTATTGGTAGCAATAGTCGTAATAGTAGTACTATTAATTGGAGTACTTGGAGTTGTAGTTGCAATAGTTGTAGTAGTATTGGTCGTAGCAATAGCGGTAGCAGCAGTAGCAACAGCAGTAATAGTAGAAGTGGAAGTTATAGTAGTAGTCGTTGTAGTAGTAGTAGTCAGAGTAGAAGTAATAGTAGTAGTAGTAGTAGTAATAGTAGTAGCCGTAGTAGCATTAATAGGAGGAGGAGGAGGAGGAGGAGTAGTAGTAGTAGTAGTAGTAGTCATAGTAGTAGTAGTTGTAGGACTAGTAGTAGCAGTTGCAGCAGCAGCAATAGTAGTAGGATTAGTAGTAGTAGTAGTAGTAGTAGTAGTAGTAGTTGTTGTTGTTGTTGTTGTTGTTGTAGTGATAGTAGTAATAGTAGTAGTGGTAGTAGTAGAGGTAGTAGTAGGAGGAGGCGGAGGAGTAGTAGTAGCTGTAGTAGTGGTAGTAGTGGCTATAGTAGTACTATTAGTAGTAGCAGTAGTTGCTGTAGTTGTAGTAGTAGTAGGAGGGGGAGGAGGAGGTGTAATACAAGTAGTAGTTGTTGTGATAGTAATAGTAGAAGTAGCTGTAGTATTAATAGTAGATGTAGTAGTATTAGTAGGTGTAGTGGTAGCAGCAGCAGTAGTTGTAGTATTAAAGTAGTAGTTGTAGTAATAGTAGTAGTAGTAGTACAGGTAGTAGTTGTAGAAGCAGTAACAGTAGTAGTAGCAGTATGATTAGTAGTAGTAGTAGTTGGAGTAGTTGAACTTGTAGTAGTAGCAGTAGTGACTATACTAGTAGAAGTAGTAGAAGCAGTTTTTTGTGTAGTAACAGTACTAGTAGTAGTTGTTGTAGTAGTAATATTAGTAGCAGTTGTTGTTGTTTTAGTAGTAGAAGAAGCAGTAGTATCAGTAGTACTGGCAGTAGTAGCAGCACTAATACTTGTAGTCGTTGTAGCTATTGTTGTTATTGTTGTAGTGGTAGTAGTGTAGTAGTGGAAGTAGTAGGAGTAGTACTAATAGAAGTAATCATAGTTGTAGGGGTAATAGTCGTAGTTGCAGTAGTAGTAGTAATTTAATTGCAGTAGTAGTAGCAGTAGTAGTGGTGGTAGTAGTAGTATTAGTAGCAGCAGTAGTTGGAGTGTTCGGAGTAGCAGTAGTGGTAGGAGTAGCAGTAGTATTTGGGGTTTTGGTATAGCAATAGTTGTATTCGTTGTAGTAGTAGCGGTAGTAGTAGTAATAGTAGAAATAGTAGTGGTGGTGGTGGTGGTGGTGGTAGTAGTAGTAGTAGTAGCAGTAACAGCAGCAGGAGTACCAGTAGTAGTAGCAATAGCATTAGTGGTAGGAGTTGTAGCAGTAGTAGTAGTCATCGTAGTAGTAGTAGGAGAAGCAGTAGTCGTATTAGTGGTTGTGGTAGTGGTAGTACTAGTAATAGTATTAGTAGCACTAGTAGGAGTAGTAGTATTGGTAGTAGTAGAAGTAGTAGTAGTAGGAGTAGCTATTGTAGTTGGAGTAGGAGTAGGGGCAGTAGTAGGAGTTGTAATAGTAGGATTGATAGTGGTTGTAATAGTAGTAGTTGTAATAATTGTAGTAGTAGTAGTCGTAGTGGCTATAGTAGTTGTAGCTGTTGTAGTAGGTGTAGCGATGTAGTTGTAGTTGCAATAGTAGTAGTAGTAGTAATAGTGGTGGTAGTAGCAGCTGTAGTGGTGGTGGTTGTAGTAGCAGTAGTAGTGGTACATGGTAGTAGTAGCAGTAGCATTGGTAGTTGTAGTATTTGTAGCAAAGGTGGTAGTTGTAGTAGTAGCGGTAATATTAGTACGAGTAGTAGTAGCAGAGTAGTAGTACTAG
The DNA here is from genome assembly GCA_005019695.1 of Trichopus zeylanicus subsp. travancoricus. Lineage (NCBI taxonomy): Eukaryota > Viridiplantae > Streptophyta > Magnoliopsida > Dioscoreales > Dioscoreaceae > Trichopus > Trichopus zeylanicus. Next base: position 484,011 of record RXID01021857.1, read on the forward strand.
TACTAGTAGTAGTTGTAGCAATAGTTAGTGTTAGTAGTAGCAGTAGCAGTTGTAGTCATAGCAATAGTATAAGAAGTAGTAGTGGTTGTAGTAGTAGTAGTTGTTGTAATAGTTGTGGAAGTTGTAGCAGTAGCAGTAGAAGTAATAGTAGTAATAGTGGTAATAGTAGTAGTAGTAATAGTAGCAGTGGTAGTAGTGGATGTAGTAGTAGTTGGAGGAGGAGGAGGAGTAGTAGTAGCTATAGTAGTGGTAGTAGTAGTGGTAGTAGCACTAGTAGTAGTACCAGTAGTTGTAGTAGTTGTAGTAGTTGTAGGAGGATGAGGAGGAGGTGTAATAGAAGTAGTAGTAGTTGTGATTGTAGCAGTAGTAGTTGTAGTAGTAGTAGAAGTAGTAGTAGTAGTAGTAGTAGGAGGAGGAGGAGGAGTAGTAGTAGTATTGGTAGGCGTTGTCGTAGCAATAATAGCAGTAGTGGTAGTAGTAGTAGTAGTAATAGTCATAGGGGTCGTAGTAGCAGTAACAACAACAATAGTAGTTGTTGTAGTAATAGTATTAATAGTAGTAGTAAAAGCAATAATATTAGTAGCAGTATTAGTAGTGTAGTGGTAGTAGTACTTGTAGTAGTAGCAGTAGTTGTAGTAGTTGTAGTAGTTGTAGGAGGATGATGAGGGGAGGTGTAATAGAAGTAGTAGTAATGTTATTGTACCAGTAGGAGCAGTAGTAGTGTAGTAGTAGTAGTATCGTCGTAGTGTAGTAGTAGTAGTAGTAGTAGTATTAGTAGTAGTAGTAGTAGGAATAGTAGTATTAGTAGGCGTAGTCATAGCAGTAGTAGCAGTAGTGGTGGTAGTAGTAGTAGTAGTAGTAGTAGTAGTAGTAGTAGTAGTAGTAGTAGTAGTAGTAGTCATAGGGTTCGTAGTAGCGGCAACAACAACAATAGTAGTTGTTGTAGTAATAGTATTAATAGTAGTAGTAAAAGCAGTAATATTAGTAGAAGTATTAGTAGTAGTAGTAGTAATAGTAGTAGTGGTAGTAGTTGATGTAGTCATAGTAGTAGTAGTAGGAGGAGGAGGAGGTGGAGTAGCTGTAGCTATGGAAGTAGTCATGGAAGTAGTATTAGTAGCAGCAGCAGCAGTTGTAGTAGTTGTAGTAATACTTGGAGGCGGGAGAAGAGGTGTAATAGAAGTTGTAGTAGTTGTGGTTGTAGTAGTAGTGGTTGTAGTAGTAGCAAAAGTAGTAGTAGTAGTAGTAGTTGAAGTAGTAGTAGTTACGGTAGTAGTAGTAGTCGTAGAAGTGGTAGTAGTAACAGCAGTAGCAGTAGTAGTAGTAGTATGCTATGTAGTAGTAGTTGTTGGAGTAGTTGAACTTGTTGTAGTAGCAGTAGTGTCTGTACTAGTAGTAGTAATAGAGGTAGTTGTTGCTGTAGTAGCAGTACTAGTAGTAGTTGTCGTAGTAGTTGTAGAAGTAGTAGTAGTAGTAGTAGTAGTAGTAGTACTAGGGCTACTAGTCATTGTAGCAGTTGTTATTATTGTTCTAGTGGTAGTGTAGCAGTAGAAGTAGTAGGAGTAGTAATAATAATACTAGTCGTAGTTGTAGGAGTAATAGTTGTTGTTGCAATAGTTGTTGTAGTAGTGTTGTTGTAGTAGTAGTTGTAGTAGTAGTAGTAGTGGTAGTAGTAGTATTAGTAGTAGTAGTAGTTGGAGTGCTTGGTGTAACAATAGTAGTAGGGGTCATGGTATAGCAATAGTAGCATTATTAGTAGTAGCAGTAGTAGTTGTAGTAGTAGAAATTATTGTTGTAGTAGTAGTTGCAGCAGTAGTAGTAGTCATAGTAGTAGTAGTACCAGTAGTAGTAGCAGCTGCAATTGCAGCAGTAGTAGTAGTACCATTAGTAGTACATTAGTAGTAGTAGCAGCAGTAATACTAGTTGTAGTTGTAGTAGTACTAGGACTAGTAGCAATAGTAGTCGTAGTTGTTGTAGTAGTAGTAGTCGTAGTATTAGCAGTAGTAGTTGTAGTAGTAGTACTAGTAGGGGTAAGAGTGCAGGTAGTTGTAGGAGCAGTAGTAGTTATAGTAGTAGGAGTAGGAGTAGTAGAAGTAGTAGTAGTAATAATAGTAGTAGTTGTTGTAGCAGCAGCAGCAGCCGCAGTAGTAGTAGTAGGAGGAGGAGGTGGAGTAGTAGTAGTAGTGTTAGTATTATTAGTTGTAGTACCCATAGTAGTACGAGTCATATTAGTAGCAATTTTACTAGTACTAGAAGGAGCAGTAGTAGTTGTTGTTGTAGTAGTAGTTATTCTAGTCGTAGTTGTTGTAGAAGTAGCAGTTGTAGCTTTAGTAGTAGTAGTTGCAGTAGTATTTGGAGTAGGAGTGATAGCTGCTTTAGTTGTAGTAGTAGGATTAGGAACAGGAATAGTTGTAGTAGTAGTAACAATAGTAGTAGTAGTAGTACCAGCGGCAGCAGTAGTGGCAGTAGTAGAAGTAGTAGAAGGAGAAGTAGCAGTAATAGTAGTAGTAGTAGTAGTAGTTGGAGTTGTGGTAGTAATTGAGGTAGCAGTAGTAGTAGCAGCTACAGTTGTAGTTTTTGTATTGGTAATAGTAGTAGTAGGAGGAGGAGGAGGAGTTGGAGTAGGAGTAGGACACGTAGTAGTAGTAGTAGTAATAGTAGTAGTGGCAGTAGTAGTGGTAATAGGAGTAGGAGTAGTAGTAGCCATAGGAGAAGTTGGTGGAGGAGTAGTAGTGTTAGAAGTAGTTGTTGTTGTAGTAGTATTAGGAGTAGCAGAAGTAGTTGTAGTTTTTGGATTTTTATTAGTAGTATTAGGAGTTGGAGAAATAGTAGTTGGAGAAGTAGTAGTAGTACGAGCAGTAGTAGCATTAGAAGGAGTAGGCGTAGTAGTAGCAGTAGTATAGGTTGGAGTAGTAGTAGTAGTAGAAGGAGTCGGAGTAGTAGTTGGAGTTGTAGTAGAAGTTGTGGTAGTCGTAGTAGCAGTAACAGTTGTAGTATTAGTAGTAGTAGTAGTAGTAGTAGTAGTAGTAGTAGTAGTAGTAGTATTAATAGTGGATGTAGTAGTAGCAGTAGGAGTTGGAGTAGGAGTAGTACTTGCACTAGTAGTGGTAGTAGTAAGAGTAGTTGTAGTCGTGGTAGTAGGAACACGAGTATGAGTAGTAGTAGTAGTAATAGTAGAAGTATTAGTAGTAGTAGCAGTAGTAGCAATAGTAGTTGTAGCGGTTATAGCAGTAGCATCTGTACTAGTACAGTAGTAGTAGTAGTAGTAGAACAAGTGGGAGTAGTAGTAGTAACCGTTGCATTAGTAGTCGTAGCAGAAGGAGTAGTAATAGTAGAAGTAGTTGTAGAAGTAGAAGTAGTAGTAGTTATTGTTGTAGTAGGAGCAGCAGCAGCAGTAGTACTAGTAGTGGCGGCAGTAGTCGTAGTAGCGGCATTGGTTGAAGCTGTAGCAGCAGTAGTAGTAGTTGTCGTATTAGTACTAGTAGTAGTAGTTCTATTAATAGTAGTAGTAGCCGTACTAGGAATAGTAGTAGTAGTAGTAGTAGTAGTAGTAGCAAAAGTAGCAGTAGCAGTAGTAGTAGTTATAGCTGGTGTATTGGGAGTAGTAGTTGTAGTAATAGTAGTAGTTATTCTTGTGGTAATAATGGGGCAATTCTAGTAATAGTGGTAGTAGTAGTTATAGTGAAAGTAGGAGTAGTGGTAGTAGTAGTAGCAGAAGTAGTAGTAGCAGTAGCAGAATTAGTAGTAGTAGTAGTTCTTGTAGTAATAGTAGTAATAGTATTAGTAGTATTACTAGTAGTACAAGTAGAGTAGTAGTACTTGTAGTGGTAGTAGTAGTACGAGTATTAGAAGTAGTAGGAGTAGTAGTAGTAGTAGTAGGAGGAGGAGGAGTAGTAGTAGTAGTAATTGTAGTAGTAATTGTAGTAGTAATTGTAGTAGTAGTAGTATAACGTGTACTAGTAGTAGAAGAAGTAGGTGGTAGCTGTAGAGTTGCAATAGTTGGAGCAGATGTAGAAGTTCTAGGAGCAGTCGTAGTGGTAGTTGTAGTAATAGGAGTAGTAGAAACAACAGCAGTAGTGGTAGAAGAAGTAGTAGTAGTAGTAGTAGTATTAGTATTAGTAGTTGAGATAGCAATATTAGTAGTAGTAGTGGGAAAAGTAGTAGTGGTAGTAGCACTAGTAGCCGTAGAAGTAATTGTAGCAGTTGTAATAGATGTAGTAGCTATAGTAGTAGGAGCAGCAGCAGTAGCAGTAATGCTAGCAATAGTTGCAGTGGGAGTAGTAGTATGAATAGGTGTAGGAGTAGGAGTAGTAGTAGTGGGCGAAGGAGGAGGAGTAGGAGGAGTAGTAGTAGGTAGGAGTAGTAGTAGGAGTAGCAGTAGTAGTAGTAAAAGTAATAGTAGTAACAATCATAGTAGTACGAGTAGTAGTAGTAGTAGTTGTCAGAGTAGTAGTAGTACAAGCAATATTAGTAGTAGCAGTACTAGTAATAGTAGTAGTACTAGTAGTAGTACTAGTAATTGTAGCAATCGGAGCAGCAGCAGCAGCAGCTGTAGTCATAGTAGTAGAAATAGTAGTAGTAGTAGTAGTAGTAACAGTAAAAGTAGTAGTAGTGTAGAGCTATTGGGAGTAATAGTAGTAGTAGTAGCAATAATAGTAGTTGTTGTACTAGTAGTAGTAGCAGCAACAACCGTAGCAGTAGTAGTAGTAGTAGTAATTGGGGAAATTTTTGAAATAGTGGTAGTAGTAGTTATAGTGGAAGTAGGAACAGTAGTAGTAGCAATAGCACAAGTAGTAGAAGCAGTAGTAGTAGGAGTAGTAGTTATAGTTGTTGTAGTAGTGACAGTAGTAGTAGTAGTCATAGTAGTAGAAGTAGTAGTAGTAATATTGGGGTGGTAGTAGTAGTACGAATAATAGTAGTAGGAGGAGTAGTAGTAGTAACAATAGTAGTAGTAGCAGAAGTAGTAGTAGTGGTAGTTGTTGCAGCGATAGTAGTGGTAGCAGTACTAGCAACAGTAGTAGTAGTTGTAGAAGTAGTAGTAAAAGTCAAAGTACTTGTGGTCGTAGTAGTAGTAGTTGTAGTAGTTGCAGTAGTTATAGTAGTAGTCGTAGATGTAGTAGCTGTTGTAGCTGTAGCTGCTGTAGTAGCAACTTCAGCAATAGTCGTAGTAGTAGGGGTAGTTACAGTAGTGTTAGTAGATGTAGTAGCCGTAGTAGTAATAATAGTAGTTGCAGCAGTAGTAGTGGTAGTACTAGTGATGGTAATAGGAGGAGTAGTAGTTGTTGTTGTTGTAGTATTAGTAGAGGTTGTAGAAGAAGTAGTAGCTGCAGTGGTAGTAGTAATAGTAGTAGTAGTAGTAGTAGAAGTACTAGTATACTAGTTGTAGTTGTTGTTGATGTTGTTGTTGTTGTTGTATTAGTAAGAGTAGTAGTAGGAGCAAGAGTAGTAGTACTAGTACTAGTAGCTCTAGTAGTAGTAGAAGAAGTAGTAGCAATAGTAGTACAAGTAGTAGTAGTAGTAGTACTAGTGGTAGTAGTAGTAGTAGTAGTAGATGTAGCCGTAGTAGTAGTTGTATTATTAGTATTAGTAGTGGTAGTAGTAATAGTAGTTGGAGTAGCAGCAATAGCTACAACATTAGTAATAATAGTAGTTGTTGTGGAAGCAGTAGTAGCAGTAGTGGTAGTAGTAATATTAGTCTTTGTTGAAGCACTAGTAGAAGTTATAGTCATAGTAGTTGTTGTAGTATTAGTTGTGGCAATAGACGTAGTTGTTGTAGTAGTAGTGGTGGTGGTAGTAGTAGTAATAGTTGGGGCATTATGAGTAGTAGTAGTGGTGGTAGTAGTAATAGGGGTAATTCTAGTAATAGCGGTAGTAGAGTAATAGTGGGAGTAGGAGTAGGAGTAGTAGTTTTGTAGTATTAGTAGTAAAAGTAATAGTAGTAGTATGAGTAATACTAGTGGTAGTACGAGTAATTGTGGAAGTAGCAGCAGTTGTAGTAGTAGTAGTAGTAGTAGTAGTACGAGCAATAGTAGTAATTTAAGTAGTAGTAGTAGTAGCAGAATTAGTAGTGGTAGTAGTAGTAGTATTAGTAACAATATTAGGAGTAGTTATAGTAGTAAGAGTAGTACGAGAAGCAACATTAGCAGCAGCAATAGTAATAATTGTCATAGTTGTGGTAGTAGTAGTAGTAGTGGTAGCAGTAGAAGCAGAAGCAGTATTGGAAGTATTAGAAGTAGTTGTAGTAGTAATTGTAGTAATTATAGTTGGAGTAGCAACAACAGTAGTACTAGCAGTAGTAATAAGAATAGTAGTAGTAGCAGGGGTAGCAGTAGAAGTAGTAGTAGTAGTAGTAGTAGGAATAGGTGTAGGAGTGGGAGCACTAGTAGGTGTAGAAATCTAAGTAGGTGTAGGAGTGGGAACAGTTGTAGGTGTAGAAATCTAAGTAGTTGCAATACTAGCAGTAATAATAGAAGTAGTAGAAGTAGTAGCAGCAGCAGTAGTAGTACCAACAGTAGTAGTAGTAGCAGTAGTGGTTGTAGCAGTAGCTGTAGTAGTAGTAGTAATAGTAATGGTAGAATTACTAGTTACAGTAGTAGTTGCAGCAACAGCAGTCGTATTAGTAGTAATAGTAGCAATAGCAATAGTAGTAGTAGTAGTAGTAGCAATAGCATTAATAGTAGTTGGTGTAGTAGTTGGACTAGCAGTAGAAGTAGTGGTAGTAGAAGTTGAAGTAGTATTCGTAGCCGTATGACGAATAGTTTTAATTGTAGTATTAGTTGTAGGAGTAGTAGTAGTAGAACTAATAGTAGAATCAGTTGCAGTAGTAGTAGCAAGAGGAGTAGTATTAGTAGGTGTAGCATTAGTAGTAGTAGGAGAAGTAGTAGTAGTAGTAGTATAGTAGTAGTAGTAGTAGTAGTAGTAGTAGTAGTAGTAGTAGCAGTGGCAGTAGTAGTAAAAGTAGTAGCAGTACCAGTAGCATAAGTAGTGGTAGTGGGAGTAGTCGCAGTTGCTGTAGGAGAAGTTGCACTAGTAGTAGTAGCATTAGTAGTAGTTGTCGGAGTAGTAGTAGCACTAGTGGTTGGAGTTGTAGCAATATTGTAGTATTAGTAGCAGCAGTAGTTGTTGTTGTGGAATTAGTAGCAATAGTAGTAGTAGAAGCAGAAGTAGTGGTAATAATTGTAGTGGTAGTAGTAGTTGGAGTAGTAGTAGTAGTAGTAGTAGTAGTAGTATTAGTAGTAAAAGTAGTAGTGGTAGTAGTAGTAGAGTTGTACCAGAAGCAGTAGCAGTAGTTGTAGCAGTAGTAGTAGGAGTAGTGGTTGTTGTTATTGTTGTTGTTGTAATAGTAGTTGTAGTAGTAGTAGCAGTAGGAGTAGCAGTAGTAGTAGCAGTATTAGTAGTGGTAGTAGTTGTAGTAGTTGTAGTAGTACAAGTAGTCGAAGTAATAGTAGTAGTTGTTGTTATTGTTGTTGTTGCAGTAGTAGTAGTAGTGGTAGTAGAGTAGTAGTTGTTGTTGTACTTGGAGTAGCTGCAGCAGTAGTAGAATTAGTAGTAGTAGTCGAAATTATCATAGTAGTAGTAACAGTAGCAATAGTAGCAGCAGCAGCAGAAGTAGTCGTACTGGTAGTAGTCGTAGGAGTAGTAGTTGGAGTAGCTGTAGAAGCAATCACCTAGTAGCAATAATAATTGTAGTAGTAGTAGTTCTTGGAGTAGCAATAGTAGTACTACTAGTAGTAGTAGTAGCAGAAGTAGCAACAGTAGTAGTAATTGTTGTTGCTGTTGTGGTAGTGGTCGTGGTAGTGTTGGTAGTAGTAGTAGTAGCAGTAGTAGTAGTAGTAGCAGTAGTATTAGTAGTAGTAGTAGTAATAGTAGTTGGAGCAACAACAGCATAGTCATAATAGTAGCAATAGTGGCAGTAGTAGTAGTAGTTGTACTAGTAGAAGCAGTAGCAACAGTGGTAGTAGTAGAAGTAGTCGTAGTAGTAGTAGTTGTTGTTGTTTTTGTTGTTGATACTAATAGTAGTAGAAGCAATAGCAAAAGGGGTAGTAGTAGAAGTAGTAGCTGCACTAGTAGCAACTACAGCAGTAGTAGAAGCAGTTGTAGTAGTAGTAGCAGCAGCCGTAGTAGTAGTAGTACTGGTAGTAGTAGTTGTTGTTGTAGCTCTAGTAGTTGGAGTAGGTGAAGGAGAGGGAATAATAGACGGTGTAGCAATCGAAGTAGAAGTAGAAGTAGTAGTAGTTGTTGGAGTGGTAGTGGTAGCAGTAGTAGCAGTAATAGTAGTAGTAGTAGTTGTTGAAGTAGTAGTAGAAGCAGCAATAGTAGTATTATTAGTAGTAGTAGTACTATTAATAGTAGTATCAATAGCAATAGTAGTTGGAATAGTAGTATTAGTAGCAGTCGCAATAGTAGTAGTGGCAATAGTTGTAGCAGTAGTTGTAACACCTGTTGGAGTGGCAGTAGGAATTTGAGTAAGAGGATTAGTAGAAGTAGTAGTAGTAGTAGTATTAATAGTAGTAGTGGCAGTAGGACGATAAGGAGCAGTTGTAGCTATAGTAGGAGCAAGTCTAGTAGTAGTCATAGTAAGAGTAAGAAAAGGTCTGGTAGTGGTCGAAGTAGTAGTAGTAGTATAAGGATTAGTTGTAGTAGTTGGAGTAGTATTAGTAGTAGTAGTAGTAGGAGCAATGTAGTATGTTTGTCGTGGTTGTAAGTAGTAGAAGTAGCAAACGAGTACTAGTAGTATAGTAGAAGTACAGTAGATGGTAGGGAGGCAGCAACAGAAGTAGTAGTAGTAGAAGCAGTAGTCCGCAGTATGATAGTAATACAAAGTAGGCGTGGTTAGTTGGAGTAGTAGTAAAGTGGGAAGTAGCATCAGTAGTATACTTGTAAGGGGTATAGTAGGCATAGTAGTAAGTAGGAGAAGCAAGAGGAGTAGTAGTAGTTACAACAACAACAAGCAGCAGTAGTAGTAGTAGTATTAGTAATGAAATAGTACTAGTAGTAGGTAGTAGTAATAGTAGTAGTAGAAGTTGTAAGTAAGTATTTATAGTAGTAGTAAAAATAGTAGTAGTATGTGTTGTTGTTTGTTGTAGTTTGTAATAGTAATATATAGTAGTAATATGTAGTAGTAGTAACTTGTTAGTTGTCTGCCATAATAGTAGGTGTAGTAGGTGTAGTGGTAGTAGTCGTAGTAGTAGTAGAAGGAGCAGCAGTAGCAACAACAGCAGTAGTAGTTGTAGTAGTCCTAGTAGTAGTAGTAGTAATAGTGATAGTAGTAGTAGTAGTAGTGGTAGCAGTAGTTGTTGTAGTAGTAGTGAGAGTTGTAGTATAGCAGTAATAGTAGTACTAGCAGTAGTAGTAGTAATTGTTGTTGTTTTTATAATAGTAGAAGTAGTTGTTGTAGTTGTTGTAGTTGTTGTAGTAGTAGTAGCAATTGTTGCAGTAGTAGTAGTACCTATGGAAGTAGTAGTTGTAGTAGCAATCAGTGTAGTAGTAGTAGTAGTAGTAGCAGTAGTTGTTGAAGTTGGTGCATTAGCAGTGGTAATAGTTGTAGTAACAATAGTAGTAGTAGTAGTGGTCATTATTGTACTAGTTGTATTGGGAGTAGCAGTAGTAGTAAGAGTAGTAGTAGCAATAGTAGTCGTAGTCATAGTACCCATAGTAGCAATAGTTACAGTAGTGGTTGTAGTAATAGTAGATGTAGTCATAGTAGTAGAACTAGTAGTAGTAGAAGGAGAAGAAGAGGAGGAGGAGTAGTAGTAGTAGTAGTAGTAGTAGTAGTAGTAGTAGCAGTAGTAGTAGCAGTAGTTGCAGTAGTAGAAGAAGTAGTAGTAGAAGTAGTAGAAGAAATAGAGTAGTAGCAGTAGCAATAGTCATAGTAGCAGTAGTAGTATTGGTAGTAGAGGTGGTTCTAGCATAAGTAATAGTAGCCGTTGTAGTAGTGCTAGTGGTGTAGTAGTAGTAGGAGCAGTAGTCGAAGTAGTAGCAATAATTATAGCAGTTGTTGTTGTTATTGTTGTAGTAGTTGTAGTGGTTATTATCGTTATTGTTGTAGTAGTAATAGTAGTTGTAGTTGCGAAAATAGTGGCAGTACTAGTTGTAGTAGTAGCAGTTGTAGTAGTTGCAGTTGTAGTAGTGGTAGCTGGAGTAGTTGTAGTTGTGGTGGAAATAGCGGTTGTATTACCGGTAGTAGGAGGAGTAGGAGTAGTAGGAGTAGTAGTAGTAGTAGCAGTTGTAGTAGTCATGACAGTATAAGTAGCTATTGTAGTAATAGTAGTAGTTGTAGAAGTAAAAGTGGTAGTTGTAGTTATAGTTGTAGTTCTAGCGGTAGTGGTAGTAGTAGGAGTAATAGTAATAGTAGTAGTAGTAGTAGTATCATTAGCAGCGGCAACAGTAGGAGCAGTAGTCGCGTTACTAGAAGTAGTAGTACTATTAACAGTAGTAGTTGCTATAGTATAGTAGTCAGAGAAATAGTAGTAGTAGCAGTAGTAGTAGTAGTAATCGTTATACCGGTCATAGTAGTCGTGGTAGTAGTAGTAGCAGTAGTCGTACCAATAATAGTAGTAGTAGTAGTAGTAGTAGTAGTGGTAATAGTAGTAGCTGTAGTACTAGTATCAGTAGTAGTACTTGTAGAGTAGTACTTGTAGTACTAGTAGGAATAGTAGCAATTGTAGTACGTATCATAGTTGTAGCAGTAGTGGCAGTAGTAATTATAGCAGCAGTAGTGGCAGTAGTAATTACAGTAGCAACAGTAGCAATAGTCATTGGAGTAGCAGCAGCAGTAGTAGTAATAGCAGCATAGTAGTAGAAGCAATAGTAGTTATAGTAGCAGAAGTAGCAGTAGTGACAGTATAAGTGGAAGAAGTAGTAGTAGGTGGAGCAGTAGTATCAGTAGTATTAGTAGTAGTAGTGGTGGTGGTGGTGGTAGTTGTAGTAGTAGCAGTAGTAGTTGCACTAGTTGTAGTAGTAATAGTAGTAGAAGTAATATTCGTAGTAGTAACAGCAGTAGCAATAGTAGCAGAAGTAGTCGTCATACTTATGGTAGATGCAGTAGCCTTAGTAGCAGCAGTAGCAGTAGTAGCTGTGATAGCAATTTTAGCCGTAGCAATAGATGTAGTAGCAGCAGTAACAGTAGTCATAGTAGTAGTTCTTGTAGTAGTGGGGTAGCAGAAGTAGCAGTAGCAGTAGTGGTAGAGGTAATAGTAGTAGTCGTAATAGCGGCAGTAGTGGTAGTAGTAGTAGCCGCATTAGTTGTAGTAGTTGTCATAAATGCAACAATAGAAGGAGTAGTAGTTGTAAAAGTAGTAGTAGCTGTACTAGTAGCTGAAATAGTAGTAGTTGTTGTTGTTGCAGTAGTAGTAGCTGTACTAGTAGCTGAAATAGTAGTAGTAGTTATTGTTGTAGTAGCAGTAGTAACAGAAGTACCAACAGTAGTAGGAGTAGTGGTAGTAGACGTACGTGGAGTAGTAGAATAGTAGTAGCATTAGTAGTAGTAGTAGTAGTAGGAGGAGGAGGAGGAGGAGGAGGAGGAGGAGTAGTAGTAGTAGCAGTAGCAATAGTAGTAGTAATGGGAGTAGTAGTAGTAGCAATAGTAGTGGTTGTAGTAGTAGTGTAGTAGTAGTGCGGTAGTAGTTTCAGTAGTAGTAGTAGTAGAGGTTGTCGCAGTATCCGTGGTAGCAGTAGTAGTTGTTGTACTAGTATCAATAGAAGTAGAAGTAGTAGTAGTGATGACAGAAGTAGTAGTTGTAGTAGTAGTCAGGGTAGTAGTTGCAAAAATAGTAGCAATATCTGGAGAAGTAGTAGTAGTACATGTTGTAGTAGCGGGAGTAATAGTAGTAGCAGGAGTAGTAGTAGTAGTAGATGTGGTAGTACTAGTAGTTGTAGTAGTAGTAGTAGCAATAGCAGGAGGCGGAGTAGCCAGAGGAGCAGTACTAGTGTAGCAGACCGTAATAGTAGTTAGTAGTAGTAGCAGTAGTAGTAGTAGAAGTAGTAGTAGAAGAAGTGATAGTTACTAGTAGTTGAAGCTAGTAGTATTGTTGTGGTATTTAGGTTAGTTACCAAGTAGCAGTAGTAATAGTAGTATTTGTAGTTGTAGTAGTAGAAAACTATTTACAGTTAATAGGATTAGTCGTAGCAGTCAGTAGTATTAGTAGTAGCAGTAGTAGTAATAGTTGTAGCAGTAGTAGTAAAGATAGTAGTAGTAGTAGCAGCAGCAGCAGCAGCAGTAGTAGCAGTAGTAGCAGAAATAGTAGCAAAAGCAATAGCAGTAGTAGTAGAAGCAGTAAAAGTAGTAGCAGAAGTAGTCGCAGTGGTAGCAATAGTAACAGTTGTTGTAGCAGTAGTAGTAGTTACAAAAGTAGTTTTAGTTACAGCAGCAGCAGTAGTAGTAGTAGTAGTAGCTGTAGCAGTATTAGTAGTAGTAAGAGCAGTTGTAGTTGAAATAGTAGTAGCTATACTAGTAGTAGATATTGCAGTTATAGTAGTTGTAGTATTAGTCGTAGTAGAAGTACTAGTAGTAGAACTAGTTATAGTAAAAGTAGTAGTTGTAGTTATGGTAGTAGTAGTAGCAGCAGTAGTAGTAGCAACAGCAGTAGATTAAGTAGTAGAAGTAGTCGTGGTAGGAGTAGTAGTAGTAGTAGTAGTAGTAGTAGTAGTAGTAGTATTAGTATTTGTAGTAGTAAAAGTAGTAGTTGCTGGAGTAGTACTGGTGCTAGTAGTAGTTGTAGTAGTAGTGTAGTAATAGTACTAGCAAAAGTAGTAGCAGAGGTAGTAGTAGTAGTAGTAGGAGTAGTAGTACACGCAAAAATAGTAGTGGTAGCAGTAGAACAAGTAGTAAAAGGACTAGTTGTAGCAATATTAGTAGTAGTAGCAGTAGCAACAGTAATAGTCCTAGTAGTAGTAGAAGTAGTAGTTATTGTTGTAGTAGTAAAAGCAGCAGCAGCAGTAGTAATACTACTAGTACCAAATAGCAGTAATAATAGTAATAGTAGAAGTAATAGTAGTAGTAGTAGTCGTAGTGGTGATAGTAGTAGTAGTTGTTGTTGTAATAGTATTAGTGATAATAGGAGTAGTACTAGTAGTGGTGCGGTAGTAGCGGTAGTAGCTGTAGTAGAGGTATTAGTAGTAGTAGCATTTGTAGTAGTTGAAGCAGCAGTAGTAGTAATCACAGTAGTAGTTGTAACTGCAGTAGTAGTAGTAATTATTATTGTTGTTATTGTAGTCGTCGTAGTAGCGGTTGTAGTGGTTACAGTAGTAGTAGTAGTTGTAGAAGTAGTAATGGTAGTAGGAGGAGGTTGAGGAGCAGGAGAAGTAGTGGTAAAAGTAGCAGCAGCAGTAGTAGTATTTGTTGTTGTTGTTGTAGTAGTTGTAGTAGTAGCTATGGAGGTAGTAGTATTAGTAGTAGATGTAGTAGTTGTAGTAATAGTAGTTGCAGCCGTAATAGAAGAGGTAGTAGTAATACTGTAGATGTAGTTGTAGTAGTAGTTGTTGTATTAGAAGAAGTTATAGTAGTATAGTTGTTGTAGTAGAGGTAGTAGCAGTGCCAGTAGTTGTAGTTGTTGTAGTAGTAAAAGGAGTAGCAGTAATAGTAGTAGAAGTAGTTGTCATACTATTAGTTGTTCTAGTAGTAATATAAGTAGTAGTAGTAGTAATATTAGTACCAGTAGTAGTATATGTAATAGTAGTTAGAGTAACAGTAGTAGTTGTAGTAGTAATATTAGTAGTAGTAGTAGTAGCGGTAGTAGTAGTAGTAGTCATAGCAATAGTAGTTGTTGTAGTAGTGGTTGCAGTAGCAGTTGTTGTAGAGGTAGTAGTAGCAGTAGTAGTAGCAGTAGTCATAGCAGAAGTTGTAGTAGTTGTAGTAGTAGTGGTGGTAGTAGTAGTAGTAGTAGTAGTCGTAGTAGTGGTGTAGCAGTAGTAACAGTAGTTTTAGTGGTAGACGTAGTAGTAGTAGTCGAAATAGCAGCAGTAGTAGTAGCACCATTAGTTGTAGTAGTTGTCATAAATGTAGCAATAGAAGGGGTAGTAGTTGTAGAAGTTATCGAAGCTGTACTAGTAGCTGCAGTAGTAGTAGTAGTAGCAATACTAGTAGCAATAGTAACAGAAGTACTAGTAGTTGTAGGAGTAGTGGTAGTAGAAGTACTTGGAGTAGTAGTAATAGTAGTAGTAATAGCAGCAATAGCAGTTGTCCTGATAGTAGTAGTAGTAGTAGCAGCAACAACGGTATTAGTAGTAGTTGTTGTGGTAGTTGTAGTAGTAGTAGTGGTAGTAGTATTAGTTGTAGGAGTAGGTTTAGGAATAGGAGTAGTAGTAGTGGGAGTAGTAGTAGTAGTAGTAATAGGAATTGTAGTGGTAGTAGTAGGAGTAGTAGTTGGTGTAGCAATAGAAGTAGTTGTAGTAGTAGCAGTAATAATCGAAGCTGTAGTCATATTAGGAGAGTAGTGGTCATAGTAGCAGTAGAAGTAGCAAAAGCGGTAGTAGTAGTAATAGGAGTAATAGTATTAGTAGTAGTAGTGGTAGTAGTAGTAGTAGTACTAGTTGTTGTTGTTGTTGTAGTAGTAGTAATAGCAGTATTAATAGTAGTATTAGTGTTAGTTGTATAGTAATAGTAGCAGGAGTAGTAGTAGTGGCAGTAATAGTAGTAGTAGTTGGAATAGCACCAGTAGCAGCAACAGCAGTAGTTATTGTAGTAGTAGTTTTAGTAGCTACAGCAGCAGTAGTAGTAGAAGCAACAGTAGCAATAGTAATAATAACGGTAGTCGTAGTTGTTGTAGTAGCAGTAGGAATACTAGGTGAAGTTGTAGTAGTACCAGGAGAAGCATTAGGGGTAGTAGCGGTGGTAGCAGTAGGATAACAAGTAGGTTTAGTAGTAGTAGTGGTAGCAACAACGGTAGAAGCAGTAGTAGTACTAACTGTTGGAATAATTGTAGTAGTAGTAGTAGTAGCTGCAGTAGTAGTAGCAGCAGCAGCTGCTGCTGCAATAGTAGTGGTAGTAAGTAGTAGTAATAGAAGTATTAGTAGCAAAAGTAGTAGTAGAAGTAATAGTAGTAATAGTAGAAGCAGTATTAGTAGGAATAGTAATAGCAGTAGTAGCAATAGTAGAGTAGTAGTACATCGATACTAGTAGCCTTAGTTGCAGTAGCTACAGCAGTAGTAGTAGTGCTAGTTATAGTAGTAGTAGTAGTAGTAGTCGTCGTAGTATTAGTAGCAGGAGTAGTTAGTAGTTGTAGCAGCAATAGCAGCAATTGTTGCAGTAGTCATAGTAAAAGTTGCAGCAGTAGCAATTGTACCAATAGTAGTAGCCGTAGTTGTAGTTGGAGAGGTAGTAGTAGTTGCTATAGTAGCAATATTAGTAGCAACAGCATCCGTAGCAGTACCAGTAGTCATAGTAGTAGAAGTAGTAGGAGAAATTGTGTAGTAGCCAAAGCAATAGTCATAGTAGCAGCAATAGTATTGGTGGTAGTGGTGGTGCTAGGAGTAGTAGTAGCAGCAGTTGTAGTAGTGCTAGTGGTGGTAGTAGTAGTAGGAGTAGTAGTCGAAGTAGTAGCAACAATAGTAGTAGTAATAGCAGTAGTCGTTGTTGTAGTAGTAGTTGTTATTGTTGTTATTATTGTAGTAGTAGCAGTAGTAGCGGTAGTAGTAATACTAGTAGTAGTATTAGTGGCAATAGTAGTAGTAATAGCAGAAAAAGTGACAATACTAGTTTTAGTAGTAGCAGTTACAGTAGTAGTTGCAGTGGTAGTAATAGTAGCTGCAATAGTAGTAATAGCAGGCGATGTCGTTGAAGTAATAGTAGAAGCATTACTAGCAGTAGTAGTAGTTATGGCTATAATAGTGATAGTAGTAGCGGTAGTAGTAGTAGTAGTGGTCACGGTAGCAGCAGCAGTTATAGTAGTAATAGGATTTGCAGTAGTTATAATAGTTGTAGTTGCAGTAGCAGTAGAAGTTGTAGCTATAGTATTAGGGGTAAAAGTTGTTGTAGTAATACTAGTAGTTGCAAAGTCAAAGTGGTAGTAGGAGTCTGACTTGGAGTGGTAGTAGTAGTACTAGTAGGAGTATTCATAGTAGTAGTGGTAATAGTTTGAGTAGTAGTAGTAGTAGTAGTAGTAGTAGTAGTAGTAGTAGTAGTAGTAGTATTAGGAGTGGCTGAAGTAGCAACAGTGGCACTAGTCATAGTTGGTATAGTAGTAGTTGCAATAATAGTAGCAATAGTAGTCATAGTAGCAGTAGTAGTAGATGTAGTAGTACTAGTAGTAATAGTAGTAGTAATAGCAGCCGGAGGAGGAGGCGGAGGAGCAGTACCAGTAGTAGTAGTAATAATAGTAGTAGTAGTAGTAGTAGTAGTAGTAGTAGTAGTAGAAGTATCCGAAGTAGTAGTAGTAGTTGAAGTAGTTGTATCAATTGTAGTAGTGAGGTTAGTAGCAGTAGCAATAACAGTAGTATTTGTTGTAGTAGATGTAGTACTGGTAATAGTATTAGGAGTAGCAGTAGTAGTAATCGAAGTAGTTGTAGTAGCAGAGGTGGTGGTGGTGGTGGTGGTAGTAGTAGTAGCAGCAGTAGAAGTAGCGTTAGAAGTAGTAGCAACAGCAGTAGTAGAAGCAGTAGAAGTAGCAGCAGAAGTAGTAGAAGTCGTAGTAGTAGTCACAATAGTTGTTGCAGTAGTAGATGCAGTAGTAGTGCTAGTAGTAGCAGCAGCAGCAGCAGGAGTAGTAATAGTAGTAGCAGCAGCAGTAGTAGTAGTAGGAGCAGTAGTAGTAGCAATAGTAGTAGCTGTAGTAGTAGCTGTAGCAATTTTAGTAGCTGTATTAGCTGCAGTGACTGTATTTGTTGCAGTATAAGTAATAGTACTAGTAGGTGTAGTATTAGTAGTAATAGTAGTAGCTATTGCAGTTGCGGTAGTATTAGTAGTAGTCATAGCAGATGTAGAAATCATAGAACTAGTTGTAGTAAAAGTAGCAGTTGTAATAGTGGTAGTAGTAGTAGCAGTAGCAGTAGTGGTAATAGGACAAGTAGTAGCAGTAGTAGTACCAGCAGTGGCAGATGTAGTAGTAGTAGAAGTCTTGGTAGGAGTAGTTATAATAGTAGTAGTAGTAGCAGTAGTAGTAGCAGTAGTAGTAGTAATATTTGTAGTAGTAATAGTAGTAGTTATTGGAGTAGTAGTAGTGCTAGTAGTAGTTGTTGTAGTATTAGTATAGTAATAGTTGCAGTATAGTAGTAGCAGAGGTAATAGTAGTAGTAGTAGTAATAGTAGTAGTAGTAGTACAAGCAGTAGTAGCAGTGGTAGAAGTAGCACTAGTTGTAAAAGGACTAGTTGTAGCAATAGTAGTAGCAGTAGCAGTAGAAGCAGAAATAGTCATAATAATAGTTGTAGTAGTAGTAGTCGTAATTGTTGTAGTAGCATAAGTAGCAGCAACAGTAGTAGTACTAGTAGTACCAACAGTAGTTGCAGAAGTAGTAGTAGTAGTAATGATAGTAGTAGTAAAAGTAGTAGTACTAGTAGTAGTAGTAGTAGTAGTAGTAGTAATGGTAGTAATAGTGGTGGTAGGAGTGGTAAAAGGAGTAGTACTAGTAGTGGTGGCAACAATAATTGTAGTAGTAGTAGGAGAGGTATTAGCGGTAGTAGTAGAAGTAGTAGTGGTAGCTAAGGCAGTAGCAGCAAAAGTAGTAGTAGTAATCATACTTGTAGTAGTAGTTGCAGTAGTAGTAGTGGTTGTTGTTGTTGTCATAGTCGTATTAGTTGCAGTTGTAGTTGTAACAGTAGGAGAAGTAGTACTAGTTATAGTAGTAGTTGTAGTAGAAGTCGTAGCAGTAATAGGAGTAGTAGTAGTAGTAGTATTAGTAGTAGTAGTAGTAGCAGCAACAGTAGTAGTATTAGTATTATTAGTAGTGGTATTAGTAGTAGTGGTAGTAATAAATATGGTAGTAGTAGCAGGAGGAAGAGGAGGAGGAGGAGCAATTGTAGTAATAGTAGCAGCAGTAGCAATAGTAGTAGTAGTAGTAGTAGTAGTAGAAGTAATAGTAGTAGTAGTAGCAGTAGTAGTAGAAGTAGCAGTAGCAGCAGTAGTAGTAGTAGTGGTGGTGGTGGTGGTGGTTGTGGGAGTAGTTGTAGTTGTAGTAGTGGTGGTAATAGTTGTAGTTGTAGGAGTAGTAGCTGTCGTAGTAGCAGCAGTAGCATTCGAAGTATTAGTAGTACTTGTTGTAGTAGTAGTAGTAGTAGCAACAAGAACAACAGTTGTATTAGTAGCAGTAGTAGCAGTTGTCTTGGGAGTTGTAGTAGTAGTAGTAGCAGCAGCAAAATTAGTAGTAGTTATTGTATTAGTAGTAGTAGTAGTAGTAGTTGAAGTAGTAGTAGTGGTAGTAGTAATAGTAGTAATAGGAGTTGTTGGAGTAGTAGGAGTAGTAGTAGCTATAGCAACAGAGGTAGTAGCAGTAGTAGTTGTAATAGTCGAAGTTGTAGTAATATTAGGAGTAGTAGTAGCAGCAGCAGCAGCAATAGTAGTAGCCGCAATAGTAGCAGAAGCAATAATAGTAGTAGTAGGAGTAATAATATTAGTAGTAGTTGTTGTTGTTGTTGTTGTAGTAGTAGTAGTACTAATAGCATTAGTAGTAATAATTGTAGCAATAGTGGTAGTAGTCGCAGTAGGAATAGCAATAATAGGAGTAGTAGTTGGAATAGCACTGGTAGCAGCAGTAGCAACAGTAGTAGTAGAAGCAACAGTAGCAACTGTAATAATAACGGTATTCATAGTAGTTGTAGTAGTAGTAGCAGTAGTTGTAGAAGTAGTAGTAGTACCAGGAGAAGCAGTAGGGGTAGCAGTAGGAGAAGTAGGAATAGTAGTAGTAGTAGTGGTAGCAGCACTAGTAGTAGCAGCAACAATAGTAGTAGTATTAACAGTTGTAGTAATAGTACTAGTAGTAGCTGCAGTAGTAGTAGCAGTAGCAGTAGTAGCTGCAACTGTAGTAGTAGTAGTAGTAGAAGAAGCAGTATTAGTAGCAATAGTAATAGTAGTAGTAGCAACAGTAGAGTAGTTGTACTGCGATAGTAGTAGTAGTAGCAGTAGTAGTAGTAGTAGTGGTGGTAGTGCTAGTAATAGTAGTTGTTGTAGTAGTAGTAGTCATAGCAGTAGTAGTAGCTACAGCAGTAGTTGCAGTAGTCGTAGTAGAAGTTGTAACGGTAGATATTTTATGAACAGTAGTAGCAGTAGATGTAGTTGTAGAAGTGGTAGTAGCTGCTATAGTTGCAGAAGTAGTAGATGTAGTAGTAGTAGTAGCAGCAGCATCCGTAGTAGTACTAGTAGTAATAGTAGTCGTAGCAACAGTAGTGGTAGTAGTTGTAGTAGTAGTAGTAGTTATGGTAGTAGTAGTAGTAGAAAGAGTAGTAAGAGGAAAAGTAGTAGTAGCAGTCGTAGTGGTGGTTGTAGAAGTATTAGTAGTTGTAGAATTAATAGTAATACTAGTAGTAGTAGCGGTAGTATTAGTTGGAGTAGCAGTAGTTTTAGTAACAGATGTAGTAGAAGTAGTAGTAGTAGTAGTATGAGGAGTAGTAGTAGTAGTAGCAATAGTAGTAGTTGTAGCAGCAGCAATAGCAGTAGTATCAGTAGCAGTAGTTGTACCAGTAGTAGAAATAGCAGCCGCAATAGTAGTAGTAGTAGTTGGAAGAGTTGTAGCGGTAGCACTCATAGTAGCAGTAGTAGCTGTAGTAGTTGCAGTAGCAGCAGTACCAGTTGAAGCAACGGTAATAGAAGTAGTGGAAGCAGTACTAAGAGTAGTAGCTATAGCAGTTGCAATTGTGGTAGTAGTAGTATTTGTTATAGTAGTAGCAGTAGTGGCAATAGTAGTAGCAGTAATAGTAGTAGCAGAAGTAGTAGCAGTAAGCTAAAGCAACAGTAGTAGTAGTAGTGGAAGCAGAACTAAGAGTAGTAGCTGTAGCAGTTGCAATAGTGGTATTAGTAGCAGTAGTAGCTATAGTAGAAGTCGTAGTAATAATTTTAGTAGTTGTAGTTGTAGTAGCAGTAACAGTAGCAACAGCAGTAGCAGTAGTAGTAGTGACAGTTGTAGCAGCAGCAGTAGTAGTAGTAATAGTAGTAGTAGTAGTGGTACTAGTAGTAGCAGCAGCTGAAGTAATAGTAGTACTACTAGTAGTAATTGTTGTTATTATCATTGTTGTTGTTGCAGGAGTAGTAGTGGTAATTGTAGCACAAGTAGTAGTAGTAGAAGTTGGAGAAGTAGTAGAAGTAGAATTGGTAGCAACAGTAGCAATATGGCAACAGTAGTAGTAGTTATAGTAGTATCAATAGTGGTAGTAGTAGTAGTAGCAATTGTCGGAGTAGTAGTAGAAGTTGAGGTAGTAGGAGTAGTATTAGTAGTAGTAGTGGTAATAAAAGTACTAGTAGGAGGAGTATGTGTGGGAGTAGGAGTAGTAGTAGGAACAGTAGTAGTAATAGTAGTAGGAGTAGTAGTTTTAGTAGCAACAAAAGTAGAAGCAGCTGTCGAAGTAATAGTAGAAGGAGTATAGGCAGATGGAGTAGTAGTAGTCGTATCAGTAGTAGCTATAGTAGTTTAGTAATAGGAGTAGTAGTAGTACCAGTAGCAACAACTGTAGTAGTTGTAGGAGTAGTAGCAGAAGCAGTAATTTCAGGAATAGTAATTGTTGTTGTTGCAGAAGTAGTGGTTGCAATAGTAGTAGTTGTGGCAGTAGAAGAAGTAGAAGTAGTAGCAGTAGCAATAGGCGTTGGAGTAGTAGTAGAAGTATTAGTAGTAGTAGTAGTAGAAGTAGTAGTTGTAGCAGTGGTAGTTGTAGTAGTCGGAGAAGGAGGAGTTGTAGATATGGCAGTTGTAGTCGTTGTCATAGTAATAGTAGTAGAAGTTATATTAGTTGTAGTTGTAACAGATGTAGCAGTAGTAGTAGTAGTAGTAGGAGTAATAATAGTAGTTACAATAGTAGTAGTAGTAGTAGTAGTAGTAGTAGTAGTGACAATAGTAGTAGTTGTAGTCGAAGTAGTAGTATTGGTAGTAGAAATTGTAGCAGTTCTTGGAGTAGTAGTTGTGCTAGTAGTAGTTGTTGTAGGAGTAGTAGTTGTAGCAGTAGTATTGGTAGTAGTAGTACTAGTAGGAGTAGTAGAAGGAGCAATAGTTGCAGTAGTAGCAGTAGTAGAAGCAGTAGCAGTAGTAGAAGCAGTAGTAGTAGTCATAGTAGTGATAGTAGTAGCAGCAAAAATAGTAGTAGCAATAGCAGTAGAAGTTGTAGTAGTAGTAGTAGTACTACCAGTACAAGCTGAATTAGAAGTAGATGTTCTTGTAGTAGTAGAAGTAGTAGTAGTTGTAATAGGAGCAGCAGCAGCAGTAGTGCTAGTACTAGTAGGAGTAGTAGTAGTTGTAGTAGTAGGAGCTGTAGTAAAAGTAGTAGTAGTTGTAATAGTCGCAATAGTAGCTATAGTACTAGTAGTAGTTATTGTTATCGTTGTTGTTGTTGTAGAAGTAGTAGTGGTCATAGTAGTAGTAGTAGTAGTAGCAATAGAAGTAGAAGAAGTAGTTGTAGTAGTAGAAATACTAGAAATAGTAGCAATAGTATCAATAATAGTTGTAGTGGTAGTAGAAGTTGTAGTTGTATTAATAGTAGTGGTGGTAGTACTAGTAGCAATTGTAGTAGTAGTAGTAGAAGTAGAAGTAGTTGTTGTTGTAGTGGTGGTAGTAGTTGTAGTTTTAGAAGTACTAGTTGGAGGAGTTGGTGTAGGAGTAGTAGTAATAGGAGCAGCAGTTGTAGTAGTAGTAGTAGTAGTAGTAGTTTAAGTAGCAGCAGAAGCAGTAGCAACAGTCGCAGTAATAGTAGGAGTTGCAGTAGTTGTAGTGGTAGCCGTAGTAGTTTTCGTAATAGTAGCAGTAGCAGTAGTAGTACTACCGATAGAAACAGTTATAATAGTTGCAGTAGTAGTAGTAGTAGCAGCCGTAGTTTCACGAATAGTAATAGTAGTAGTGAAGCAGCTGTAGCAGCAGTAGTTGTTGTATTAGTTGTTGTAGCAGTAGAAGTAGTAGTAGGAGTAGCAGTTGGAACAGGTGGTGGAGTAGTAGTATTAGTAGAAGTAGTAGTAGTAGTAGTAATTTTACTAGTTATTGGAATAGTAGCAGTGCTAGTAGTATTTGTTGTAGTAGTTGTAGCAGTATTATTATTATTATTAGTAGTAGTAGTAGGAGTAGTAGAAGTAGCAATAGGAGTTGTTGTTGTAGTAGTAGTAATAGTTTTAGTAGTATTAGTTGTACTAATTGCAGTAGTTGTTGGAGTAGTAGCAGTGCTAGTAGTAGTATTTGTAGTAGTAGTATAGTAGTAGTACTAGTAGTCATAGTAGTAGTAGTAGTAGTAGCAGCAGTAGCAGCAGTAATAGTAGTAGAAGTTGTAGCAGTAGTAGTAGTAGGAATTGTAGTACTAGCAATAGGAGTAGGAGTAGTAGTAGTAATAGTAGTAGTAATAGTTGTAGTAGCAGCAGCAGTTGTTGTTGTAATAGTAGTAGTAGTAGTAGTAGAGTAGTAATAGTAGTAGTAACAGTAGAAGTAGTAGTAGTTGCTGTAGTAGCATTAGTAGTAGTAGTGCGAGTAGTAGTAGTAGCAATAGTAGAAGTTGTAGTAGTAGTAGCAGTTGTAGTATTAATAGTTGTAATAGTAGCAGTTGTTGGAGTAGTAGTAGTGCTAGTAGTAGTTGTAGTAGCAGTAGTTGTTATAGTTGAGGTAGTAAGAGAAGTAGTAGCAATAGTATTACTTGTTGTAGTAGCAGCAAAAGTAGCAGTTCAAGTAATCATAGTAGTAGAAGTAGCAGGAGTAGTATTATTGGTAGTAGCAATTGTAGTCGTATTTGGAGTAGTCGTAGTAGTAACAGTAGTGCTACTACTGCTACTGCTAATACTACTACTACTACTTCTACTACTAACACTACTACTACTCCTACTACTACTACTGTTACTGTTACTACTACAGCAACAACAACAACTACTACTAGTGCTGCTACTGCTATTCCTACTATTAATGCTACTACTGCTACTACTTATGCTGCTACTGCAACATCTACTACTAGAGCTGTCGTGCTACTGCGACTACTACTCCTACTACTCCAACTAATACTATTGGAACTTCAACAATCACAACTTATATTGCTACTAGGAACGGTATAATTACTCCAACTATTGATACTGCTGCTACAGCAACATCTGCCACTACTATCACTATTACTATTGGTACTACTGCTACTACTGCTACGACTACTATTATTTCTACTAATAATGCTACTACTACTGCTACTACTTCTACTACCGTTGCTTCTACTACCATTGGAAATACTACTACCACTACTACTTCCCCTACTACTACTAGGACGACAACAATTGGTACTACTGCGATTATGACTATTTGTACTAAATCAACAGCTACTACTGTTGCTGCAATGACCGATACTACTGCTACTACTGCCACTACCACTGCTAGTACTACTACTGCAACTACTTCTATAGCTACTACTATTGAAACTACCGCTACTATTGCTACTACTACCACTACTTCAACCACTATTGCTACTACTATTACTACTGCTACTACTAATACTACTACTACTGCTATTAATACAACTACTACGGCAGCTACTACTACGGCTGGTAATACAAGTAGTACTACTACTATTTCTACTACTACTACGTCTGCTATTGCTACCAGTACTACTTCTACTAGTTCTACTGCTTCTACTATGGCTGCTACAATTTCTGCCAATACTAATTCTACTTTTGCTACTTCTACTTCTACTACCGCTACTAGTACTAATGCAATGATAACTTTTACTACTGTTGCTACTACCACTACACCAACTATTACTACTACTACTACTACTACTATTACTACTACTACTACTACTACTGCTACTACTACTACTACCACCACAACTACAATTAATACTATTACTACTATTCAACTACTACTCCTACTGCTACTATTACTACTAATAATAATAGTACTACTGCTACTATTAGTACTACTGCTACTGCTACTACTACTACGACTACCACTACTACTACTACTACTACAACAACAACAACAACTATTACTGCTACAACTGCTTCTACTACTACTACAAATACTACTGTTATTACAACACCTACTACTACTACTGCAGTTATAGCTGCTACTATTGCTACCCCTACTACAACAACAACAACTACTACAGCTACTACTCTTACTCATACAACTTCAACTACTATTACTGCTACTACTGCTACTACTCCTTCTACTACTTCTGCTACTGCTCTTACTAGTACAACTATTGCTGCACTACTACTGATGCTATTACTACTGCTGCTGCTACTACTACTGCGGCTACTATTACTACTACTACTCATCCTACAACCACCACTACAACTGCTGTTGTTATTCCTTCTCATACTACAACAACTACTACTAGTGCTTTTGTTGTTGTTGCTACTTATACTACTACTATGTTTTCTATTTCTACTACTAATGCTATTGCTACTACTACTACACTGCTACTCTTTCGACTACTTCTACTACTACTGCTGCCTACTACTACTGCTGCTGCTATTGCTATTATTGCTAATACTATTACTACTACTACTGCCACTACTACTAATATTGCTACTACTAGTGCTGCTATTACTACTACTACTTCTGCTAATGCTTCTACTTCTACTACAAATACTACTACTACTACTACTACTGTAACTACTACTGCTACTACTCCTATTTTTACGACTACTACTACTATTGCTATCACTTCTCCTATAATAACAACCACGACTACTTCTCCAAGTACTACTACTGCTTCCACCCCCACTACTGCTACGACTAAGGCTGGTGCTACTACTACTGCCGCTGCTACTGCCACTGCTACTTTTGCAATTGTTACTACTATGACTACTGCTACTACTGCTACTACTACTTCTACTACTATTGCCACCACTACTTTAGCAATTGTTACTGCTATTATCACAACTACTACTGCTACTGCAACTGCTGTAACTAGTACTACTAGTACTACCACTAAAACTAGTACTACTACTACAATTGCTATTGCTACCACTACTGCTACTGCTACTGCTACTACTATAGCTACTGCTACTACTTCTGCTACTACAACTGCCACTATTAATATTAGTAGTACTACTACAACTACATCTACTACTACTGCGACTATTGCAAATACTACTACTACTACCACTACTTTTAGTGCTACTCCAACTACTACTACTATTATTGTTACTCCTACTACTACTACTCCAACTACCCTTACTACTACCACTATAACAACTACTACCACTACTGCTATTGCAACTACTGCTGCTATTTTTATAGCTTCTACTACTACTATTACTGCTACTACTACTACTTCTACTACTACAGCCACAGCTATTACTACTAATTCTGCCACTATTGCTACAACTGCTACTCCGACTACTCCATCAACTATTGTGACTGCTACTACTGCTACTACAACAACAGCTACGACTGCTACTACTGCTACTACTACCACTACTACTACTTCTTCTTTTTCTTCTTCTTCTATTACTACTGTTTCTACTAGTACTACTACTTATACTGCAACTACAACAACTAGTACTACTTCTATTACTACTACAACAATAACAACTACTACTATTTCTTTTATTACTACTATTTACTGCTAGCAGTTTTACTATTATTACTACTATAACTGCTACGACTACTACTATTTCTTCTATTAATCCTATTTAATACTACTAGTATTACTATTATTACTACTACAACTGCTACCACTATTACTATTTCAATTATTACTAGTACTACTACTGCTGTTGCTAATATTACCACAACAACTACTACTACGGCGGCTGCTAATACTGCTATTACAACTACTACTATTGCTATTGCTACTACTACTAATGCTACTGTTACTACAACTGCTACTACTATAGCAAGAACTACTGCTACTGCATCTACTACTTCTGCTACAACTACTTGGGCTACTACTACTACTAGATTTGCGACTACTACGGTGACTACTGCTACTAATGGTACTCCTCATACTGTAATTGCTACTGCTACAACTACTACTACAACTACTGCTGCTACTGCAATTATTTCTACTACTACTGCTGCTGCTACTGTAGCTACTAGAAATACTACTCATATGACTACTACTACTACTACTCCAACTCCTACTATGACTACTACAACTACTACTAGTCCTATTACTACTACTATTACTGCTACAACTGTTGATACTACTTAAACTACTACTACTTCTACTCCTCCTATGGTCTTCTCTTACTACTACTTACTATACTACTACTGCTCCTATTGCGACTTTCACTACTTCTACTACTACTACTTCTAATACTACTACTACTACTACTACTACAACTGCTGCTGCTACTACAGTACTACTATTGCTATAACTGCTACTATGGCTATTACTACTATAGATACTAGTATTGCTGCTACTATTGCCACTGCCACTACTCCTACAACAAATTCTACTACTATTACTAGTACTACTACTATAACGGCTACTACAGCTACTAATGCTATGACTATTACAATCGGAACTACTACTACAACTGCTATTACGGCTACTACAGCTACTAATGCTACGATCGGAACTAGTACTACTACTGCTATTACAGCTACTATAGCTACTAATGCTATGACTGTTACAACTGCTACTACGACTACTACTAATACTTCTATCCACTACTATTACTACTACTACGACTACTACTACTACTACTATTGCTATTACTGCTACAGATGCTACAACTACTACTACAACTGCTGCTGCTACTACTACGGCCACTGTTGCCACTATTGCTACTACTGATGTTCCTAGTACTACTATTACTACTTCTACTATTGCTACTGATGCTACTACTACTTCTCATACTACTACTACTACTATTACTACAACTGCTAATACAACGACTGCTACTGCTACTACTACTCCTCCTGCTGCTACTACTATTACTTCTGCTACTACTACTACTGCTACTAATTATACTACTGTTGCTACAATTGCTATAATAGCTACTATTACAACTACTACTCCTACTAGTACTATTCTTGCAACTACTCTAGCTACTATTACTCTTCCTATGACTGCTACTCCTACTCCTATGCTACTGTTACTACTTCCAATACTACAATTGCTGCTGCTACCACAACTACTGCTGCTACTGCTACTACAACTACTCCTCCTCCTACTACTATTACTAAGACCACTACTGCTACCATTGATACTCCTACCACACTGCTACTATTACTGCTTCAACTAGTACTACTAATGTTGCTACTCCTACTACTACTATTATTGCTCCTACTATTACTTCTACTACTACAACAACTACTACTGCTCCTATATTACTTCTACGACGACTACTATTACTACTACTAATACTACTACTACTAATGCAACTGCTACTACTATTACTACTACAACAACTATTGCTCCTACTATTACTTCTACTACTACTACTACTACTACTACTACTACTACTCCTACTACTTCTACTACTGCTAATTCTGCTTCAACTACTACTACTACTACAACAACTATTACAAATTTTAATACAACTACTACTATCGCTACTACCCCAACTACTACTATTGCTACTACTACTACTACAACTATTAATGTACTATTACTACTGCTACTCTTACAACTTCATCTACTACAGCTGCTACTACAGCAGCTGCTACTACTACTATTGCTCTACTACTACTACTACTACTATTGCACTAATGCTACTACTACTTCAACTACTGCTACTATTTGTACTAATAATACTTCAACTACTTCTACTACCACTACTACTACAAATTTTGCTGCTGCAGCTCCTACTGCTACTAGTATTTCTACAACTACTATTCCTTCTCCTACTCCAACTACATAACCACTCCTATTAATCGTACAACTACTTCGACTACCACTCCTAATCCAACTCCTACTGCTACTACTACTTCAAGTAATACTACCCAAACTCCAACTACTACTTCTCCAACTACGACTCGTACTCCAACTCAAACTACAACCACTGCAACTACTTCTGTAACTACTAGTACAATAACAACAACAATAACAACTACTACAATTGCTACTTCTACCACAACAACTACTTCTACTACAATGATTACCACTATTACTACTACTCCAAGTGCTACTCCTGCTCTACACCTACTCCAACTAATATTGCAAATACTTCAACTACAACTACTACTGCTACTGCTACTGCTAGTATTATTACTACTACTACTATTACCACCACTGTTGCTACTCCTACTACTACTACTATTGCTACTACTGCTACTATTACTGTTGCAACTGCTACTTAGTTAAAACTACTGCTACTACTTCTTTGGCTACTATTGCCCCACTACAGCCACACTTCCAACTGCTACTATTGCTACTACTACTTCTACTGCTACAACAACAACTACTACTACTGCCACTACTTGTAATACTACTGCTACTGCTACAACAACAACAACAACTACTACTACTATTACTGACACTACTTGTAATACTACTACTACTACTATTATTATTATTACTGCTACAGCTGCTACTTCTGCTGCTACTACAACTATTACTACTATGGCTATTACTAATACTACTACTACTCCTATTACTACTACAACTACTACGATTTATACCACCACTACTACTATAACTGCTACTACTTCTACTACAACTACGACTGCTACCACTACAACTTCTACTGCTGCTGCTACTACTACTACAACAACTATTACTACTGCTGCTACTATTACTCCTACTCCAAACTCGTATTCCTTCTACCACTCCTACTACCACAACTACCCCTACTCCAATGACTAGTGCTACTACTACTATTGCTACTACAACAACTACTACTACTAATACTACTATTACTTCTACTACTAGTACAATGGCAACTACTACTACACCTACTAATATTGGTACTACTACAACAACTACTACTACTATTACTACTACTGCTACCACTCCTGCTACAATTACTACTCCTACTACTACTATTACGACTACTCCTACTTCTACTACTACTACTACAACTACTATTCTGAACATTCCTACTACTACTACTACAATTACTGCCACTCCTACTACAACTACTACTATAACTGCAACTACAACTAGTACTATAACTAGTAGTACTACTACTACTACTCCTGCTACTACTACTACTATTACTACTACTACAACTACTACTATTACTACTACTACTACTAAGACTATTACTATATTACTACTAGTACAACTGCTAGCAATACTACTACAACTGCAACTACTGCTGTTGTTGCTACAATTACTACTGCTACAGTTACTAGTACAACTACAACAACTACTACTATTCCTATGACTCCTACTAATACTACTCCTACTAATACTACTACTACTACTATGACTCCTGCTCCAACTCCACTGCTACTACAACTCTTACTACTACTTCTGCCCCTACTCGAACTACTACTACTCCTATTACAACTCCAACTCCAACTCCCCCTATAGCTATAGCTACTACTACTATTACTGCTCCTACTAGTACTACTACAACAACTACACCTAGTACTACTGCCATAACTACTACTACTTCTAGTAGTACTGCAACTACTACAATGACTTCTACTACTACTAATACTACTACTAAGACTTTTACTACTACTATAACTACTACTACTATTGCTGCTTCTGCAGCTCCTATTACTACTACTACTACTTCTACTTCTAATACGACTACCACTACTACCAATAATAATACTGATACTACTACTACTACTACTACTACTACTACAACTACTACTGCTACTGCTACCACCACTTCTACTTCTAGCGTAATTGCTACTACTATTACTCCTTCTACTACTTGTACTACTACTACTAATACTAACACTACTACTATTAGTCTTACTACAACTCCTACTCCTACACCTATTGCCACTACTATGTCTACTACTACTATTGCTGCTACTGCTACTAATAAGACTACAATCCTAATATTCCTACGACTCCACCTTCCACTGTGACTCCTACTACTACTACTACTACTCCAAACACTCCTACTACTACTACTACTACTGGTGCTACTGCTATTATCACTACTACTGCTACTACTACTATTTCAACTACTACTACTGCTACTACTAATACCACCACCACCACTACTACTAATACTACTAATACTACTACTATTGCTACTACTATTACTACTACTATTCCTGCTACTACTACTAGTGTTACTAGTACTTCTCCAACCACTACTTCTACTACTACTACTCGCACTACCTCTTCTGCTACTACTACTATCATGACTACAACACTAATTCTATTACAGCCGTTGCTACTACTACTACTACTACTACTATTGCTACTGCTACTACTACTAGCACTACTACTATTACTATCATTACTGCTGCTGCTGCTGCTACTACAACTACTACTACTATCACATCTTCTACTACTACAGTAATACTACTGTTACTGCTACTACTGCTGCTACTACTACTACTATTGCTACTAATACTACTTCTACTACTTCTACTATTGCTACTGTTGCTACTGCTATTGCTACTAATGCTGCTGTTGTTGCTCTTACTACTACTACTATTATTACGGCTACTACTAATACAACTCAACTGCTGTTGTAGCTACTACTACTATTGCTTCTACCGCTATTACTACTCCTACACCTACTTCTTCCCCTACTACTATACCTACTTCTTCTCCTACTTCTACAACTGCTACTACTACTTCTACTATAGCTGGTACTACTACTACTTCTCCTATTAGTACTACTACTACTACTTCTCCTGCTATAACTACTGCTACAAAAACTATTGGTACTACTGCTAAAGCTACTTCTACTAAAACCTCTACTACAACAACAACCACTGCTACCACCGCTACTAGTGCTACTTCTACTACTATTCTTATTACTGCTGCCACTTCTCCTACTACTGCAAAAGCTACTACTACTACAACTACTCCTACTACCACTTATACTATTAGGCTACTACTGCTACTTCTACTATTACTAGTACTACTCATACTACTACTCCTACTACTACTACTAGTCCGACTCAACTACTACTACTACTACTCCTACTAGTACTCATACACCTAAACCAACTCCTACTACAACAACTACTACAACTACAATAACTACTATTCCTCCATCTACTACTACCACCACCACTACTACTACTGTAGCTACAACTACTAATACTACCACAACTACTAGTACTAGTACGACTACTAGCACTACTGCGACTGTTGCTTCTAAAATGACAACTACTGGTATTGCCACTACTACTACTAATCATACTGCTTTTGCTCCACATACTACTACGACTATTACTACTACTATTACTACTACTACTACTACTACTATTACTATTACTAGTAATACTACCACTACTACTACTACTACAACTGCTCCAACTATTACTACTAGTACCACTACTAGTGCTAGTACTACTACTCTTGCTACTACTGTTACTACTACTACTCTGCTACTACAGCTATTACAACTACTACTACTGTTAGTCCTCCTACGACTATAACAACTACTACTACTCCAACTATTACTACTAGTACTACTACTAGTGCGATTACTGCTACTCCTGTTCCAACTCCTACTCCTCCTCCTCCTCCTCCTACTCCTACTCCTACTAGTGAGACTACTACTACTACTACTACTCGTACTCGTACTACTACTACTACTATTACTCCTTGTCCTACCCCTTATCCCTGCCACTACTCGTACTACTACCACTACTATTACTACTACGACTACTAATACTACTACAACAACAACAACAACTACTACTACTACTATTATAACTACTACTACTTCTACTACTTCTACTTTTACTACAACTATTACAGCTACTAGTACTACTACAACCACAGTACTACTACTGCTGCTATGATTGTTACTAGGTAGCTGCTATTGCGACTATTACTACCGCTACTACTACTACTACTACTACTATTCTTACTGCTACTACTATTATCGCTACTACGACTACTATTACTGCCATTCTTGCTGTGACTAATGCCACTGCTACTGCTACTACTACTAATACTACAACAACTAGTAGTGCTATAGCTACTGTCACTACTAATGATACTAATGCTACTACTCGTACTACTTCCACTACAACTACTACTACTGCAACTACCACTACTACTACTACTACTCTGACTACTTCAAGTACTACCTTTACTACTACTACTACTCCTACTACTTTTCCTACTACTACTACTGTTGCTGCTACTACTTCTACGGCTACAACTACTACTACTATTGCACTACTGCAACTACTACCACTACCACTACTACTGGTACTACTACGACTACTTCTACCACAACTACTATTACAACTTCTGCTACCACTAGTGCTACTACTATAACTACTATTGCTACGACTACAACTAGTACTACTACTTCTACTATTACTCCAATAACAACTACTACTTTTTCTCCTACAACTACTCCTACTGCTACTACTACTAGTACTATAGATACTGCTACTAATACTACTACTACAAATATTGCTACTACTACTATTACCACTACTACTATAACTACTCCTCCTCCTACTAAAACTACTGCTACTACTAGTTCTATTACTTTAGCAATTACAACTACTTCTACTACTACTATTACTACTACTATTACTACTACTACTACAACAACAACAACAATTGCTTTGTCTGCTACAACAACAACTACTACTCCTAATACTACAACTGCTACTATGGCAACTACTGTTAATACTACTACTACTGTTGCTATTACTATTGCCAATCCTACTACGGCAATAGCTGCAACTGCAACAACAACTACTACTCCACCTTCCGCTACTACCGTGACTACTGCTATAAAGAATACTGCTAGTGCTACTTCTACTTCTACTTCTGCTACTATTTGGACTACCACGGCTACCACTTCTACTACTCCAACTGCTACTACTACAACTATTACCACTATAATTACTACTACTGCTACTACTACAATTGTTGCTACTACTACTGCTACTACTGCAGCTAATGCTACTAATAATACTGCTAATACTACTACTACTACTACTACTGCCACTATTACTATGGCTATTATTACAACTAATATTTCTACTATTACAACTTGGGCTACTACTGCTATAGCTCCAACTGCTACTACTTCTGTTGCACTTACTACAACAACCACTGCTACTACAACTACTACTATTACTACGACTCCTGCTCATACACCAACACCTACTCCTACTAATAATCCTTCTACTACTCCTACTACGACTACTACTAGAACTAGTACTACAACAACAACAACAACTACTACTACTACTACTCCTCCTCCTCCTCCTCCTCCTGCCACTATTGCACCTAATACTACCCCTTCTACTACTACTATTACTACACTACTACTACATCTGCTACTACTACTGCTGCTACTACAACAACTAGAAATCCTATTGGTACTGCAACTACTACTCCTTCTATTACTACGGCTACTAGTTCTGCAACTATAACAACTACCGCTTCTATTATTGTTGCTACTACTAGTTATACTATAAGTACTACTATTCCTACTGCTACTACTATTACTACTTCTACCACTACTACCATTGCTGCTGCTGCTCTTATGGCTACCACTGCAACAACAACAACAACAACAACAACTACTACTACTACGACTACAATAACTACGACTCCTACTACTATTGCAGTTGCTAATTTTGCTACAGCTACTACTATTGCTGCTGCTATTACTACTACAACTCCTACTGAGACTTTTGTTGATATTACTTCTGTGACAGCAACTACTTCTATTGCTACTCCAACTGCTACTCCAACTACTATTTCAACTATTGCTCCAATTGCTACTGCTGCAACTACTATAATGCCGACTACCACTACTCCAAGGCCTACACCTGCTCAAACTTCAACTACAACAAGTCCTAATACTACTACAACTACAACTACTGCTGCTGCAACTGCTGCTGCTACTACTACTGCTGCTGCTGCTGCTGCTGCTGTTGCTGCTGCTGCTGCTACTACTACTACTACTATTACTGGTACTACAAGAACTACTACTACTACTACTATTACAACAACAACAACTACTACTTCTACTACAGCTACTACTACTACTACTAATAAAACAAGTACACCTGCTACAACGACTACATTGACAACTACTAGTACAACTGTTACTGTTGTTGCTACTACTTCAATTGCTACTACTACTACTAGTACTACTACTACTACTACTACTACTACTAACACTACTGCTGCTGCTGTTGCAGCTATTGCTACTATTATCAACACTATTGCTACCACAACTACCACTACTTTCCCTACTACCACTGCGATTGCTGCTGCTTTTGCTACTTACTGGTACTACTACAACGACCACTGCAACTATTACTTCTGTGTCTGCCACAACTACTACTAGTACTGCTTCTACTTTTGGTGCTACAACTACTGCTGCTGCTACTACTACTACTACCACCACTTCTACTACTACTGCTACTACTACTACTACTACTACTACTACTACTTCTATAGCTGCTACTATCACTAATGCTACTACTGCCACTTCGGTTACTACTTCTGCGTCTGCTGCAACTACTACTACTGCTAGTAGTACAACTACCGCCACAATTATAGCTATTGTTGTTGCTGCTACAACAACTACTACTACAACTGATGCGGCTACTACTACTAATACTACTACTACTTCTACGACTACTAGTGTAACTTTTGCTACTACTACTACTACTACTAATACTATCGCTTCTACCCCTGCAACTATTGCTACTTCTACTAGTATTGCTAGTACTACTATTATTACTACTACTGCAGCTCCAACAACTACTACTATTATTGCTCCCACAACTACTAATACTGCTGCTACTACAACTACTACTGTTGCTGCTGCAGTTGCTCCTACAACAACTACTACTACAGCAACTACTGCTGCTATTACTACTGCTGCTGATGCTACTGCTGCAGTTAATACAGCTGCTTCTACTACTACTTATCCTACTACTTACGACTATTGTTACAACTACTACAACAACAACAACTACTACTCCTACCCCGACTACAACAACAACAACAACTACTACTACTACGTCTACAAATACTATTACTACTACTACTACTACTCCTCTTGCTACTATTACTATTCCTACTCCTACTACTACTGCTACTACTACTCTCTCCAACTACTACTACTATAGCTACCACGACTCCTACAGCAACTACTACTATAATAACAACTACAACTACTAATACTGTTGCTACCAGTACTACCACTACTATGACAACTATTGCTGTGACTACTACTGCTACCACCATTGCTACGACTAGAACTTTTACTACTAGTACTATTACGACCACTGCTACTACTGCTACTACTACTACTACTAGTACTACTAGTACTACTACTACCTCTACTACTACTATTGCTGCTACTATAACTATACTACTGCTACCACAACAACTACTACTACTATAACTACTCCTACCACGACTACTATTACTACTACGACTACAACTGCTGCTACTGCAATCGCTACTACTATTGCTACAACGAGTCCTTTTACTACTAGTACCACTTCTACAAATCCTGCTTCTCCTACTACTACTACTACTCGTACTACTAACACTAGTACTACTACTACAACTAATACCTCATCTACTACTACGGCTGCTACTATAACTACACTACTATTACAACTACCACTACTAGCACTACTACTACACCAACAACTACTAGCATCACTCCTACAAATAATACTACAACAACAAGTACTACTATGACTACTAATACTTCTACCATGACAACTACTACTTCTACTACTACTACTACTACTGCTACTACTGCTACTACTAGTCCTATTTACTACTACTACTGCTTCCACTACTACTACCGCTGCCACTTCTGCTATGACTACTAATACTACTACAATAATAACTAGTACTATTGTAACTACTCCAACCACGACCACTACTACTTCTACGACTACTACTACTACTACTGCTATTGCTACTGCTTATCCTATTACTACTACTACTGCTGCTCCTACTACTACCACTGGCTACATGGCTATGACTACTAATACTACTACTACACTACTCGAACAACCACTACTACTACCACTTCTACTACTCCTCAGACTACAACTAGACACGACTACCACTGCTAATACTACTACTGCTACTAACAACAATAACAAACTACTAGTACTAGTACTAGTCCACGCCGGGCTACTCCTACAACTATTCTACTGCGAGCAGTTACTACTGGAGTACTACTCCAAACTACGACTACTTTACTACTATTGTGCTACTACTACTGAAAAACGACGGCGACTGCGCGCC
This sequence comes from Trichopus zeylanicus subsp. travancoricus, assembly GCA_005019695.1. NCBI lineage: Eukaryota > Viridiplantae > Streptophyta > Magnoliopsida > Dioscoreales > Dioscoreaceae > Trichopus > Trichopus zeylanicus. Next base: position 520,411 of record RXID01021857.1, read on the forward strand.
GACTGACGACTACGCGGGCTACGAGGATGACAACGACACCTCCAGGACCATAACAACACGCTAGCGACTCCTGCTCCTACTACTACTGCGCCTATATGACTATGGGGCCCAACACTCCAAGGACTTCTATGAAAAACTACTCGGACTACACGGCATACTTACTAGACTACGTACGACTTAGGACGACTAGTACGACTACGACTACTACGATACTTACTTCCTACTACTACTACTATTTCTACTATATACTATTACGGACTCATCCAACTGGTACTTCTACTCCTACTACTACTCCAAATAGTGCTACCACTACTACTACAACAACAACTGCTACTGCGACTACTACTACTACTACCACCACTACTACTACTACACTACAACAACAACAATAGCAACAACAACAACAACAACAACAACTACTAATAGAAAGGCTACTATGACTACAACTACCACTACTACTTCCAAACTACTATGATATTAATAAAAGTACAACAGCCACTACTACTCCTCCTTCTGCTACTACTTCACCTACTACTACTATGAATACTACTACTACTACTACTACTTCTGCTACTAATACTACTACTAATGCTATTGCTACTACTACTACTACTTCTTCAAATACTTACCCTACTACTACTACTACAAGTTCAATTACTTCTTCTTCTAGTACTACTACTACTACAACTACTATTTATACAACTACAACCACTACTACAACTATTGTTGCAGCTACTTATACTACTATTGCTATTGCTTCTGCTGCTCCTACTACTACTGCTACTGCTACTGCTGCGGCTATGGTCACTACTACTCCTCCAGCTACTCCTGCTTCAACTACTACTACTACTGCAACTCCTACAACTTCTACCACTGCTACTGGTACTACTACCCCTACTCCAACAATTACTACTGTTACTACTACTACAACAACAAAAACTACTACTAATATTACAACTACTACTACTAGAATAATTATTTCTACTACTACTAATACTAACACTACTACTCCTACAACTACTTCTATTCATACACCCACTCCTACTACTACTCCTACTACTAGTCCTACTCCTACGCCTACTGCTATTACTACTACTCCTACTACTAATACTAACACTACTATTGCTGCTACTACTACTATTCCTAACACTCCTGCTACTACTTCTCCTGCAGCTGCTACTTTTACCAGCTACTACTTTATCTTTTACAGCAAGTATTACAACGGTTGCTCTTACTATAACTACTATAGTGACTACTCCTACTACAACTATTGCTGTTGCTGCTGCTACAGCTACTACAACAACAACAACAACTACTACTCCTCCTCCTACTGCTACTACTATGATAGGAACTACTACTACTATGACTACTATTATTCCTACTACTACTACTACTATTACTACTACTACTAATACTTCTCCAACTCTAACTCTAACAACACCTACTACTGCTACTCCTACTACTACAACAACTACCACTACTTCTATGACTACTACTATTCCTATCCCTACTCCAACTCCTATTGGTACTGCTACTACTGCTGCTGCTGCTACCACTATTCCAACAACAACAACTCCTATTACAACTCCCACTACTGTTACTACTATAACTACTATAACTACTATGACTACTACTACTAATACTACTACTACTACTACTACTAATACTACTAGTACTACTACTACCACCACCACCACCACCATTACACCTGATACTACTCTCACTAATACTACTACTACTACTACAACTACTATTGCTATTGCTACTACCACTAGTACTACTGCTCTCATTACTACCACTACTACCACTATTACCACTACTAATACTACTTCTACTACTTCTATGACTATAGCTAGTAGTAGTAGTTGAAGTAGTAGTTGCTGAAGTAATAGAGAAAGTAGTAGCAATAGAAGTACTAGTCATACTCACTAAAGTAATAGTAGTAGTAGTAGTATTGGCAGTAGCAAAATAGTTGTGGTAGTAGTAGTCATAGTTTTAGTAGTAGTAGTAGTAGTAGCAACAACAACAGCAGTAGCAGTAGTAGTAGTAATTGTTATTGTTATTATTGTCACAGCAGTACTAGTAATAGTAGTCATAGCCATATTAGCGGTAATAGTAGTAGTAGTAGCAGTAGCAACAGCAGTAGTAGTTATTGTTGTTCTTGTTATCGTCGTAGCAGCACTAGTAGCAGTAGTGATAGCGATATTAGGAGTAATGGTAGTAGTACTCGTAGTAGTAGTGGTACAAGTGGCAGTAATAATAGTAGTAGTAGTAGTAGCTACAATATTAATAATAGTAGTAGTACTACAAGTAGTAGTAGTGGTATGCAGTAGTAATAGCAGTAGTCATTGTGAAAATAGTAGTTGTAATAGTGGTAGCAGTAGTGGTAGTAGTAGTACAAGTAGCAGCAACTATTGTAGTAATAATACTAGTAGTCGCAATAGTAGTACTAGAAGGAGTTGTAGCAGTAGTAGTTGTAGTAGGAGTATTAGGAGTACTTGTAGTAATAGTAATAGTAGTAGTAGTAATAGTAGAAGTAGTAGAAGTAGTAGTCATATTAGTATTAATAGTTTTAGTAGTAGTATTAGTAGTAGTAGTAGTGGTAATGATAGTAATTATACTACTAGTACTATAATAGTTTTAACATTTGTAGTAGTAGTGGCAGCAGCAATAGTAATTATAGTAGTACTACTAGTTATTGTGGTTGATTTTGTTGTAGTAGTTGTACTTATTCTTATTTTAGTAGTAGTCACAGAAGTAGTAGTAATGGTAGTAGTAGTTCTAGTAGTAGTTGTTGTTATTGTTGTTGTAGTAGGAGTAGCAATATTAATTATAGTCGTAGTAGTAGTAGCAGCAACAACAGTAGTAGAAGTATTAGTAGCTATAGTAGTAGTAGCAGTAGTATTAGTAGTAGAAGCAGTAGTAGGAGCAGTAGGAGTTGTAGTTGTTATTGTAGCTGTAGCAGTAGAGATAGTAGTAGTAGTAGTAGTAGTAGTAGTAGTAGTAGTAGTAGTAGTTGTAGTAGTAGTAGTAGTAGTAGTAGTAGTAGTAACAGTAGTATTAGTAGTAGTGGTAGTAGAAGTACTAGAGTAGTAGTAGGAGTAGTAGTAGTAGCAGTATTAGTAGTAATAGTCGTAGTAGTAGGACGAGTAGAAGTAGAAGGAGGAGCTGTAGCAGTAGTCATAGGAGTAGTAGTAGTATTAGTAGCAGTAGTAGTCATAGTAGTTGTAGTAGTAGTAGTAGTAGCAGTAGTCATAGTAGTAGTTGTTATGGAAGTTGCAGTAGTAGTAGTTGTAGTAGTCATAACTACTAGTCCTTGGTGCAGTAGTAGTAGTAGTTGCGATAGTAGTAATAGTAATAGCAGTAGTGGTACTAGTAGGAGCTATTGTAGTAGTTGTAGTAGTAGTAGTAGGAGTTGTAGTAGTAGTTGTAGTAGTAGTAGTAGTAGGAATAGTAGTTGGAGTAGTCGTAGTAGTTGTAGTAGTAGTACTAGTAGTACTAGTGGTAGTAGTAGTAATAGTATCAGTTGTAAGAGTTTTAGTAGTAATAATAGTGGTAGTAGTAGGAGTTGTAGTAGTAGTAGCAGTGGTGGTGGTGCTGGTAGTAGTAGTAGCAGTAGTAGTAGAAGTAGTAGTACTGGTAGTAGTAGTGGTAGTAGAAGTAGTAGTAGTAGTAGTAGTAGTAGTAGTAGTAGTAGTAGTTGTCCGTAGTAGTAGTAGTAGTAGTAGTCGTAGTCGTAGTAGAAGAAGAAGAGAAGAAGTCGTTTTAGCCAGCTGTAGTTGGCTTGGTTAAGACTAGTAGTAATAATGGTAATAGTAGTATCGTAGCTGTCTGACGTATAGTCGTAGTTTGCCAAGCAAGTTAATAACAAACACACTAGTAATAGTAGTAGTAGCCATAGCTGTAGTGGTACTGGTAGTAGTAGTAGCAGCAACAACAACAACAGTAGTAGTAGTAGTAGTGGCCAAAGCAGTAGCGGTTGTAGGAGGAGTAGTAGTGGTAGTTGTAGTACTAGTAGTAGCAGGAGAAGTAGTGGCCGTAGTAGTAGTAGTAGTAGTAGGGGTAGTAGTAGTAGTGGTAGTAGTAGTAGTAGTAGTAGCAGTAGCAGCATTTCTTGCAGTAGTAGCAGTAGAAGTAATAGTAGTAGGAGCAACAGTAGTAGTGGTATTAGTAATAGTAATAGTTGTATTACCAGTAGCAGCAGCAAAAGTAGTAGTAGTAGTTGAACTTGTAATACTAGTACTTCTAGTCATTGTAGTAGTAGGTTTTGTAGTGGTAGTAGTAATCATAGTAGTGGCAGAAGTTGTAGTAGCCATAGTCATAGTAGCAGTAGTAGCTATAAGAGTAGCAGTACTACTTGTTGTTGTAGTAGTAGTAGTAGTGGTAGTAGTATTACTAGTAGTAGTAGTAGTAGTAGTAGCTATAAGAGTAGCAGTAGTACTTGTTGTTGTAGTAGTAGTAGTGGTGGTAGTAGTATTACTAGTAGTAGCAGTAGTAGTAGTATTGGAACAAGTAGTAGTAGTAGGTATAGTCGTAGTAGTAGTAGTCATAGTAGTAGTTGTTGCAGTAGTAGTGCTAGTTGTTGCCATAGAGCGAGTGGTAGCAATAATAGTAGTTGTAATAGTCATAGTAGTGACCGTAACATGAGTAGTAGTTGTTATTGTTGTCGTAGTAGTAGTAGCAGTATTAATTGTAATCTTAGTGGTAGTAATTGCAACAATTGTAGTAGAAGCAGTAGTAGTAGTTGCAATTAGATAGTAGCAGTAGCATCGTAGTATTCGTCATAGCAGCAGTCGGAGTAGAGCCGTAGGAGTGTTGTAGTTGTTATTGAGCTGTATTAGGTAGTTATAGTAGTAGTAGTAGTAGTAGTTGTAGTAGTAGTAGTAGTAGTAGTGTAGTAGTTAGTAGTAGTAGTAGTAGTAGTAGTAGTAGTATTAGTAACAGTAGTATTTGTAGTAGTGGTAGTAGAAGTACTAGAGTAGTAGTAAGAGTAGTAGTAGTAGCTGTATTAGTAGTAATAGTCATAGTTGTAGGAGTAGTAGTAGTAGAAGGAGGAGCTGTAGCAGTAGTCATAGGAGTAGTAGTAGTATTAGTAGTAGTATTAGTAGCAGTAGGAATAGGAATAGTGGTTGTAGCAGTAGTAGTGGTAGTAGTAGCAGTAGTCATAGTAGTAGTTGTAGTAGTCATAACTACTAGTTGTTGTTGTTGTAGTAGAAGTAGTAGTAGCAGAAGGAAGAGTTGTATTGTTGTCATTATTATTATTACTATGATTATTAGTAGTAGTAGTATAGTTCTATTAGTAGGAGTAGCAGTTGTAGCAGGATTAGTAGTTGTAGTAGTAGTAGTAGTCATATTACCAGTAGTAGTACTTGTATCAGTAGTAGCATTAGTAGCAATCGTAGCGGTAGTAGTAGTTGTGGTAGTAGTAGTAGTCATATTACCGGTAGTAGTACCTGTATCAGTAGTAGCATTAGTAGCAATTGTAGCCGTAGCAGTAGTTGTACTAATAATAGTAATAGCAATAGAACTACTAGTAGTTGTAGTAAGAGTAGTAGTAGGTGTAGCAATAGGAGCAGGAGTAGCAGTAGTAACAGTGGTAGTAATAGTAGTCAGAATAGTAGTAGTATTAGTAGTAGTACAAGTAGTAGGAGTAGTAGTAGGAGTAGAAATAGTACTAGTAGTAACAGTATGAGTAGTAATAGTAGGAGTAGTAGTAGTAATAATAGTAATAGTAGTAGTTGGAGCAGTAGTAGTAGTATGAATTGTAGTAGGTGCAGTAGCAAAACTAGTAGTAGTTGTAGTAATAATAGTAATAGTAGTGGTACTAATAGTAATAGTAGTAGCGGTAGTACTAGGAGTAGTACTAGCTGATATGGTAGAAGTAGTCGTAGGAGCAGTAGTAGTAGTACTAGTATAAGTAGGAGTAGTAGTAGATGCAAGAGTAGTAGTAGTAGTTGTTGTTGTTGTTGTTGTAGTAGTAGAAGTAGTACTAGAAGGAGCAGTTGTAGTAGTAGTGTAGTGGTGGTAGCAATCGTAGTAGTAGAAGTAGTAGTAGTAGTGGTTGTTATTGTAGTTGTTGTGAAAGTAGCAGTAGTAGTAGCAGTATTTATTTTCTTAGCAGCTGTAGTCGTAGTAGTAGTAGTAGTAGAAGTAGTAGTTGTATTATTATTATTAGTAGTAGTAGTAGCAGTAGTATTAGTAGTACTAGTAGTAGGAGCGGCAATTATTGTAGGATTAGTAGCTGTAGTAGTGGTAGTAATCGTACTAGCAGTAGAAGTTCCAGTATTAGTAGTAGTTGTTCTAATAGTAGCACTAGAAGCAATAGTAGTAGTAGTAGAAGTAGTAGTAGTAGCAGTATTAGTAACAGTAATAGCAGTAGAACTTCTAGTAGTAGGAGTAGTAGTAATAGGAGAAGTAGTAGGAGTAGTAATACTAGTAGTAGTAGTAGTAGTAGTACTAATGGTAGTAGTTGAGGTAGTCAGAATAGTAGCAGTATTAGTAGTAGTACTAGTAGTAGCAGTAGTAGTAGGAGTAGTAATAGGACTAGGAGAAGCGGTAGTAATAGTATTAGTAATTGTAGTAGCAGTAGTAATAGGTGTTGCAGTAGTAGTAGTAGTAGTTGAATCAGTCGTAGTAGTAGGAGTAATAGTAGGAGCAGCAGTGAAAGTAGTGGGAGTGGCAGTTGTAATAGTAGTGGATGTAGTAATAGTAAAAGTAGTAGTAGTAGTGGTGGTGGTAGTCGCAGTAGCTGTAATAGAACTAGCAACAGTAGCAACAGCAGTAATAATAGTAACAATAGTAGTAGTATGGGTAGCAAAAGTAGCAGTAGTAGCAAAGGTAATAGTAGCAGCAGCAGTAGTAGTAAGAATAGTAGTAGTTTAAGAAGTAGTAGTAGTAGTTGTCATATTAGCAATATCAATAGTTATTGTAGTACTAAAAGCGGTAGTAGTAGAAGTAGTAGTAGGAGTAGGAGTAGGAGTAGGAGTAGTAATAAGTTTTAGAGTAGTAGTAGAAGTAGTAATAGAAATAGTTGTAGTTGTAGTAGTTGTGCTAATAGTAGTAGTAGTAATAGTAGTAGTACTAGCAGTAGCTGTAGTTATAGTAGTAATAGTAATCGTAGTAGTAGTCATAGTAGAAGTAGGTCTAGTTGTAGAAGTAGTGGTAGTAGCAGTAGTAATAGGAATGGTAGTAATAGAAGTGCAAGCTATAGCAGTAGTAGAAATTGTAGTAGTTGTAGGAGTAGTTGGAGAAATAGCTATAGAAGAAGCAGAAGTAGTGGTAGTAATAGTAGTAGTAGCAATAGTAGCAGTAGTAGTAATACTACTAGGTGTAGTAGCAGTAGTAGTTGTTGTAGTGGCAGCAGTAGTAGTAATTATAGTAGCATTAGCAATAATAGTAGTTGTAGGTGTAGAAATAATAGTAGTAGTAATGGTGGTGGTAGTAGTAGTAGTAGTAGTTGTTGTTGTTGTTGTTGTTGTAGTAGTAGTAGTAGTAGTACTAGTAGTAGTAACTGCAGTAGTAGCATTATATTAGTAGTGGTAGTAGTAGTTGTTGTTGTTGTGGGAGTATTAGTAGTGGTAGTAGTTGTTATTTTTGTTGTGGGAGTAGTAGTACTAGTAGTACTAGTAGTAGTAGGACTAGTAGTACTAGTAGTAGTAGGACGAGTAGTACTAGTAGTAGTAGAACTAGTACTAGTAGCAATAGTAGTAGTGGTGGCGGTAGTAGTAGTTGTAGTAGTTATAATAGTAGTAGTAGCACAAGTAGCAGCAGAATTAGTAGTAGTCATAGTATTAGTTTTAGTAGTAGTAGTAGTAGCTGTTATAGTATCTGCAATTGTAGAAGTAGTAGTAGTAGTGGTAGTAGTAGTATTAGCAGTAGCAGTAGTAGCTGTAGTTGTAGTAGTACTAGTGATAGTTGTAGTAATAGTAGCAATAGTAGCAGCAATAGCACTAGTAGTAGTAGAAGTAGTTGCAGCAATTGTAGCATATTAGCAATAGTAGAGGTTGTAGTAGTAGTAGTAGTTGCAGTAGCAATAGGAGTAGTTGTAGCAGTAGTAGTAGTGGCAGCAGTCGTAGTAGTCGGAGAAGGAGTAGTAGTTGTTATTGTGGTAAAAGTAGTAGTAGTTGTTGTTGTTGTAATAATTGTTGTTGTAGTAGTAGTAGTAGTCTTTGTTGTAGTAGTAATAGTAATTATTGCAACAGTAGTAATAATAGTACTAGTAGTAGTAGTAGTAGTAGTAGTAGTAATAGAAGTAGTAGTAGTAGTCGTAGTAGTTGTCATAGTAGTCGTCGTAGTTGTTGTATCTACAACAGTAGTACTAGTAGGAGCAGCAGCAGTAGTAGCACAGGCAGTGGTAATAATTGTAGCAAAAGTAGAAGTAATAGCAGTAGTACCATTTGTAGTAGAAGCAGTAGTTGTAGCAGAAATAGTAGAAGCAATAGTAATATAGTTGTTGTAGTAGTAATAGCAGTAGTAGAAATAATAGTAGTAGTAGTAGTCTTAGTAAGGGTGAGCAAAACCTGTTAACCAAACGGGTTTTGCTCATTTGAGAACCGGAACTGGATTCTGGTTCTCAAAAAAATTGAGAACCTGAACCGTACCGGTTTGGATAAAGAACCAGTTTTTCGTTTCGGTTCTAAACCGGTTCTTAAATCGGTATACCGGATCTCCGGCGTCGCGACGACCGGCGAGGGCGATGGCGAAGTCGAGGCGGCGTCGGTGCGTTGCTTTGCGCTCGGGGGCGAGGCGAGGGCGAGGCTGAGGCAGCGTCGGCGCGTTGCTGCGAGCTCGGGGCCGAGGTCGAGGCCGAGGTCGAGGGTGAGGCCGAGGTCGAGGGTGAGGCCGAGGTCGAGGACGAGGCCGAGGTCGAGGGCGAGGCCGAGGTCGAGGCGGCGGCGTCGGCGCGTTGCTGCGAGCGCAGGGTCGAGGCGAGGGCGAGGCCGAGGCGGCGGTAGCGGCATCGGTGCATTGCTGTGAGCACAGGGGCGAGGCAAAGGCTAGGCGAGGCCGAGGCGGCGCAATTAGGGTTAGGGTTGGGGTTAGGGTTAGGGTTTTATATATAGAGGGAAAACAGGTACGGTTTCGGTTAACCGATTTTTCAAAAAACGTGAAACCGGAACCGAAACCGGTTTTCCGGTTCTGTGAAATTTTAGAACAGGAACCGTACTGGTTTGCCCTAAGAACCGATTTTCCGGTTCGGTTGTCAACCGGTACGGTTCGGTTAACCGGTTTTTTGGTTTTTTTGCTCACCCCTAAGTCTTAGTTGTATTAGGACTTGAAGTAGTACTAGTAGCTATAGCAACAGCAGCAGCAGCAGTAGTAGCAGTAGTAGTAGTAGGAGTAATGGTAGTGGAAGTAGTAGTAGTAGTAGTATTAATAGCCATAATAGAAGTAGCAGTAGTAGTAGGAGTAGTAGTACCCGTAGTGGTAGTAGTAGTTGCAGCAACAACAATAGTAGTAGTGGTAGTAGTAGTTGTTGTAGTAGAAGTAGTAGTAGTAACAGTAGCAGTAGTAGTAGTAGTAGTATCAGCAAGGGCTGTAGTTGTTGTTGTAGTAGTGGTAGTGGTATCAGAAGTAGTAGAAGTAGTAGTTGTGGAAGTTGTAACAACAATAGTAGTAGTAGCAGTAGCAGAAGTAGTGGTAGTAGTAGTAGCAGTAGCTATAGTACTAGGAGTAGTAAAAGTAGTAATAGTAGTAATAGTAGAAATAGTTGTAGTAGTAGTATAAGATTTAGTAGTAGTAGGAGTAGCATTACGTGTAGCAACCCAAGTAGTAGCAGTAGTAGCAGAAATAATAGAAGTAGTAGTAGTAGTAGGAGTCGTAGTAGTACTAGTGGCTGTAGTAGTAGTAGTAGCAGTAGTAGTAATATCAACAGCAGTAATAGCTTTAGTGGTAGTAATAGTTGTCGTTGGCGCACTATTCATGTTAGTAGTATAGTAGTAGTAGTTGCCGCAGCAGCAGTAGTTGTAGCAGTAGTGATGATAGTAATAGTAGTAATAGAGTAGTAGTAGCAGTAGTAGTAGTTGTTGTTGTAGCAGCAGCATTAGTAGTAGTAGTAGGTGTAGCAAAAGTTGTAGCAGCAACAGTAGCAGTAGTAATAGCAAGAATAGTAGCAACGATAGTTGTAGTAGTAGTAGAAGCAGTAGTAGTAGTTGTTGTTGTTGTAGAAGTACTAGTTGCAGTAGAAGTTGTAGCCATAATTGGAGTAGCATTACGTGCAGGGAACAATGTAGTAGCAGTAGTAGCAGTAAAAATAGAAGCAGCAGTAGTAGTATTTGTAGCAGTAGCAACAGTAGTAGAAGTAGTAATAATCGTAGCAACAGTAATAGCTTTAGTAGCAGTAATAGTAGTAGTTGGAGCACTATTTGCATTAGTAGTAGCGGTAGTGGAAGTTGCGGCAATAGTACTAGTTGTAGTAGTAATAATAATAGTAGTACTAGAAGTAGTAGCTGTAGTAGTACTAATAGTAAAAGTAGTAGTAGTAATGGTTGTAGCAGCAACACTAATACTAGAAGTAGTAGCAGTAGTA
>RXID01021857.1:531013-558513 GCA_005019695.1 Trichopus zeylanicus subsp. travancoricus
GTGGTTGTTGTAGTAGTAGATATAGTAGTAGCAGCAATAGCAGCAGTAGTAGTAGTAATAGTAATACTAGTAGTAATAGTAGCAGCAACAGTAGCAGCAGCAGTAGTAGTAGTTCTAGTAGTATAAGTAGTAGTTGTGGTAGTAGTAGGGGGAGTAGTAGCAGTTGTTGTTGTTGTAATTGCCGAAGCAGTAGTAATAATAGTTGTTGTAGTAGTAGTAGTAGTGGTAGTAGTTCTAGTAGTAGTATTAGTCATAGGAGTAGTTGTAGTAATAGTAACAGTAGCAGTAGTAGTAGCAGTAGGAGTAGTAGTAGTCGTCGTTGCAATAGTAGTAACAGCAGTAGTAATAGAAGTTGTACGAGTATTAGTAGAAGTATTAGTTGAAGTAGTACTAGTAGCAATAATAGTAGTAGTAGTAGTAGTAGTAGGAGTAGTAGGAGTAGTAGTATGAGAAGTTTTATTTGTTGTAGTAGTAGCAGCAGCAACAGTGTAGTACTAATAGTAGTAGTAACAATAGTAGTAGTAGCTGTAATAGCGATTGCTGCAGTAGAATTGGTAGCATTGTTATTATTTATAGGAGTATTAGTAGTATTTGTTGGAGTATTAGAAGTATTCGTAGTGGTAGTAGTTGTTGTTGCAGTAGTAGTAGTTGTAGTAAAAAGCATCTGTAGTTGTAGTAGTAGGTGAAGTAGCAACAGCAGCAGTAGTAGTTGTAGTAGTAGTAGTAGTAGTAGTAGTAGTAAGTGTCATTGTAGTAGTATAAGTTGCAGCAGTAGTTATAGTGGTTGTAGCAGGTGGTGTAGGATTAGTAGTAGTAGCAGTCATAGTAGAAGTGTAGCAGGAGGAGTAGTAGTTGTGGTAGTAGTAGTGGTAGTAGCAGTAGGAATAGTAGTAGGAGTAGCAGCAGTGGAAATAGTAGTAGAAGTTGTCATAGTAGTAGTAGCCATAGCAGTGGTTGAAGTTGTTCTTGTAGCGGTCGTAGTATGAGTAGTAGGAGTAGTAGTATTAGTGGGAGTAGTAGTAGTAGTAGCAATAGTTATTGTAGCAGTAGCGGTATTATTTGTATTAACAGTAGTAGTTCTAGGAGCAATAGTAGAATTAGTAGTAGTAGTAGTAGAGGTAGTAGTAGTAGTAATTGCAATAGAAATAGCAGCTGTAGCAGTAGCAGTAGTACTACTAGTAGTAGTAGTCACAGTACTAGTTGTAGCAGTAGTAATAGTTGCGGTAGTACGAGGTGGAGTAGTAGTTGTTATTGTTGTTGTAACAGCAGTAGTAGTAGTGGTAGTAGAAGTAGTAGTAGATGTTGTAGTACTAGTAGAAGTGGTAGCTGTTGTAGCAGTAGCAATAGGAGTAGTGGGAGTAGCAGTAGGAGGAGTAGTAGTAGTAGAAGAAGTAGTAGTAGAAGCTGTTGCGGTAGTAGTAGTTGTAGTGGTTGAAGAAGTAGTAGTAGTAGGAGACGTTTTAGTAGTTGTATTATTAGCAGTAGTACTATTATTTGTAGTAATAGTAGTAGTATTAGTAGTTGTAGTTGTACTAGTTGTCTAGTAACAGTAGCAGGAGTAGTAGTAGAGGTAGTAGCAGCAATAGTAGTAGCAGTTGTAGCAGCAGCAGTAGCAGTAGTTATAGTAGTAGTTGTTGTTGTTGTCCTCGTAGTAGCATTAGTAACAGTTGTGGTAGTAGGAGGAGGGATAGTGGTCGTAGTAGTAGTTGTTGTGGGAGTAGCTGTAGCAGTAGTTGTAGTAGTGTTAGTAGTAGTAGTAGTTATTGTTGTTGTTTTTGTTGCAGTGCAATAGTAGTAGTATTTGTAGTAGTAGTAGTAGTAGTAGGGGCAGAAGTAGTGACCATAGGAGTAATAGCAGTAGTTGTGGTAGTAGTAGTAGTAGAAGTAGTAGCAGCAGCAGTAGTAGCATTAGTTGAAGTAGTAGTAGCAGTAGCAGTAGTAGTTGTTGTAGCAGGAGTAGTAGTAGAAGTAGTAGGTGATGTTTTAGTAGTTGTAGTAGCAGCGGTAGTAGTAGTAGTAGTAGTAGAAGCAGTAGTAATAGCAGTAGTAGTTGTAATAGTAGGTGGAGCAGTAGTAGTACTAGTAGCAGTTATAGTTGTAATAGTTGTGGTAGTTGGAGTAGTAATAGTCGAAGTAGTCATAGTAAGTGTTGTTGTAGTAGTAGAAGTAGTAGCAATAGTAGTAGGAGTAGGAATAGTAGTAGTGGTAGTGGTAAAAGAAGTAGCAATAGTAGTAGTAGTAGTACTAGTAGAAGTTTTAGCAGTAGGAGTAGTAGTAGTTGTTGTAGGAGTAGTAGTAGTGGCAGAATTAGTAGTAGTAGTAGTAGTGGTGGTAGAAGTTGTAGTTGTAGCATTAGTGGTACTAGTAGGAGTAGAAGTAGTAGTAATAGTGGGAGCAGTATTACTAGTATTAATAGTTGCAGTAGTAGTGTTATTTGTAGTAATTGTTATAGTTGTAGGAGTAGTAGTAGTATTAGTAGTAGTTGTTTTAGGAGTGTAGTGATAGTAGTAGTAGTAGTAGTAGTGGTAGAAGTTGTAGTTGTAGCATTAGTAGTAGTAGTAGTGGTAGTAGCAGTGGGAGCAGTAGTACTAATATTAGTAGTTGCAATAGTGGTATTATTTGTAGTAATTGTTATAGTTGTAGGAGTAGTAGTGGTATTAGTAGTAGTTCTTTCAGGAGTGTAGTAACAGTAGTAGTAGTAGTTGCAAAAATGGTACTATTAGCAGTTGTTGCAGTAGTAGTATTAGTAGTAGTAGTTGAAGTAGTAGTAGTTGTAGTAGTTGTAGCAATTGTTGTAGTTGTAGTAGTAGTAGTAGTAGAAGTCGAAGTAGTAGTAGCAGTAATAGTAGTAGTAGTAGTAGTAGTAGTAGCAGCAATAGTAGTAATAGGTGTAGTAGTATGAAGAGTACTAGCGCTTGTAGTAGTAGTAGTAATATGAGTAGTTGTAATACCAGTATTAGTAGTAGTAGTAGTTGTACTAGTAGTAGTAGTAGTAGCTGTTAGAGTTGGGGTACAAGCAGAAGTAGAAATATTAGTAGTAGTAGTAGTTGCAGCAGCAACAGTAGTAGTAGTAGCAACAATAGCAGCTACAGCAGTTGTGGTAGTAGGGGGAATAGTGGCAGTAGTAATAGTAGTAGGAATCGGTATAGGATTAGTAGCATGGTAGTAGTACTTGGATTAGTGGTACTAGTAGTAGTACTAGGAGTAGAAGTAGCAGTAGTAGTTGTAGTGGCAGTAGTAGTACTACTTGTGGTTGTTGTAATAGTAGCTGTAGCAGCAATAGTACTTGTAGTCATAGTAGTAGTAGTAGTAGTTGACATAGTAGTAGTAGTAGTGGTAATAGTAGTAGTAGTAGTAGTAGTAACAATTATTGCATCGGTAGTAGTAGCAGTGCTTTTGTTAGCAGTAGTAGTAGTAGTCGGAGTTGGAGTATGAGTAGTCGTAGAAGTAGCAGTAGTTGTAGTAGTAGTAGTAGCAGAAGTAGGGCTAGGTGTAGCAGTAGCAGTAGCCAGAGTAGGTGTAGTAGTTGGAGTAGGAGTAGGAGTAGTAGAAGGAGTAGGAGTTGTAGTAATAGTAGTGGTTACAGTAATAGTAGTAGTATTAGTAGTAATAGTAGTAGTAGTACGAGTACAAGTAGTAGTTGCAGAGTAGTAGGAGTGGTAGCCATAGTAGTAATAGTATTAGGAGTGGGAGTAGTGGGAGTAGGAGTAGTAGTAGTTGGAGTAGTAGACGTAGTAGTAGTTGTAGTAGTAGTACTAATAGTAGTAGTTGTTGTAGTGGTAGTGGTATTACGAGTAGTAGGAGTAGGAGTCGTAGTAGGAGTAGTGGCAGTAGTAGTAGAAGGAGCAGTAGTTGTAGTGTTAGTAGTAGTATCAGAAGTAGCAGTAGTAGTAGTAGTAGCTGCGGCAACTGAAGTAGTAGTAGTAGTAGTAATAGGGGTAGTAGTGGTAGTAGTAGTAATTGTAGTATCACTCAGTATAGGAATAGTAGCAGGGGTAGTAGTAGTTGGAGTAGTGGTACACATAGTGGTAGTAGGAGTAGTAGTAGTTGTTGGAATAGTAGTAGTAGTAGTTGTGGCAGGAGCAGTGGTGGTGGTGGTAGTAGTAGTAATAGTAGTACTAGTAGTAATAGTCGTACTACTAGTAGTAGTAGCAGCAGCAGCAGTGTTAGTAATAGTAGTAGTGGCAATTGTAGTTGTAGGAGTAGTAGGTGGTGTAGTAGTTGTACTAGTAGTACTAGCAGTAGTTGTTGTACTAGTAACAGTAGTAGTTGTAGTAATAGTAGTTAAAGTTGTAATAAAAGTAGTAGTAGAAGTAGTAGTAGTAGGAGCAGCAGCAGTAGTAGAAGCAACAGCAGTAGTAGTAGTAGTAGTGTTAGAAGTAATAGTATGAGTGGTAGTTGAAAATGTAGTAGTCCTAGTAGAAGTAATAGTAGTAGTAGTATAGTCATAGGTGGGGTAGTAGCAGTAGTATTGGTGGTAGTAGCAGTTGTAGTAGTTGTTGTTGTTATAGTAGCAGCAGTAGTTCTTGCATCTACTACTACTACCACTACAACTACTACTACTACTACTACTACTACTACTACTACTACTACTATAGCTACTACTGTTGCTGTAGGTACTACTACAGCTGCTACTAATACTTCTACTACTACAACTAATGCTACTAATACTACTACTACTTCAACTAATACTAGTACTACAGCTACAGCCACACCTAGTCCTACTACTACTACTACTACTACAACTACTATTTCTACTACTACTATTACAACTACCATTGGTACCACTACTACAATGACTATTACTACTACTACAACCACCACCACCACCACTACTACTACTATTACTACTACGACAAGTACTACTTATTCTTCGATTACAGCTATTATTACTACTACTACTGACACAACTACTACTCTTGCTACTACTACGACAATGACTACCACTAATACAATAGCAACGACTACTACTATTGTACCAGTACTACTGCTATTACTGCTGCTACTACTATAACTACTACTGCAAATACTACTACTACTACAACAACAACAACAACCACTACTACTAATACAACTACCACAACTACTATTGCTACTGCTAATACTACCACCACTATACTACAACTACTGCAACACTACTACTACAACAACTACTACTAGTTCTACTACTACTCCAAAAGATACTACTATTACAACTACTGCAACTACTACTTTCACAACAACTACGACTACTACCACTAGAAATACTACTACAAATATTGCTATTACTAGTGCTACGACTACTCGTACTACTACAACTACTACTATTGCTACTAGTACTTGTACTACTACTACTACTACTACTACTACTACTACTTGTAGTAGTACTACTACTCCCTCTACTACAGCTTCTACAACTACAACTACTACTACAACAACTACTGCTGCTACTACTTCTGCTACTACTATTGGTGCTACTCCTACTAGTACTACTCCTACTCCTACTACTACTACTACTGCTACTGCTACTACTATTGCTACTACTACTAGAACTACTATTACTACTACTAGTACTACTACAATAACAACTACAACCTCAACTCCTACTACCATTACCACTACTATTAATACTACCACTACAACTACCACTACTGCTGCTTCTACTACTGTTGCGGCTACTTCTACTACTGAAACTACTACAACTATTGCTACTTCTACTACTGTTACTATTACTACTGCTACTACTTCTATTGCTGCTTGTGCTACAACTCCTCAACAACAACTACTACTACTAGTATTTCTCTTACTGCCTTTCCCACTCCCACACCTACTCCTTCTACTATAATTACTACTACTCGTACTACTACTACACCAACTCCCACTACTGTAATTACTAATAATACTACTACTACTACTATTGCTTCTGCTACTACTATTACCACTACTAATACTGCTACTACTACTACTACTACAACTAATACTAATGTTCCACCTGTTTCTAGTACCACAACTCTTCCTACTACTACTACTACTATTACCACTAATACTACTTCTACAACTACTCCTATAATTACTACTGCTACTACTACAGCTACTTCTATTTCTAAAACTACTACTCCATCTATTGCTGCAATTATGAAAACTACTAGAACTACTATAGCTACTACTATTGCTACTACTGCTACTTTTACCACTACTACTACTACCTCTACCACAACTACTACTGCTACTGCTGCTACACCACTACTACAACAACGACTATTATTACTACTACTGCAACTACTACTGCAACTTATACTTCTGCTCCAATTGTTGCTACTGCTAGTACTAGAACTATTTTTGCTACTTCTACTACTACCACTACCACTACTATGACAACTACTGCTGCTACTGCTACTGCTATCTCAGTTGCTACAATTAGAACTTTTACTACTAGTACTACTGCTACCAGCACCACCACCACTACTACTACTAGTACTACTACTACTACCTCTACTACTATTATGGTTGCTAATATAACTATACTACTACTACAACAACAACCACTACTACTATAACTACTCTGACCATGACTACTACTACTACTACGATGACTACTACAATTACTATTGCTATTGCTACTACTATTGCTACAACTTGTCCTTTTACTACTAGTACTACTGCTACAAATGCTACTTTTGCTACTATTACTACTAGTACTACTACCACTACTACTACAACAACAACAACTAATACCTCGACTACTACAACTGCTTCTACTACAACTACACTACTACTACAACTACAACTAATAGCACTACTACTATCACTCCTACAAAGAATACTACTACAACATCTATAACTACTCCTACCATGACCACTACAACTTATACGACTACTACTACTAATACTGCTACTGCTACCACTAGTCCTATTACTACTAATACCACTACTGCATCTGCTATGGCTACTAATACTACTACTACTACAACAATAACAACTACTACTATAACTACTCCTACCATGACCACTACAACTTCTATGACTACTACTACTACTAGTGATACTACTACTACTAGTCCTATTACTACTACTACTACTGCTACTCCACCTACTAGTAGTAGGAGTAGTAGTTGTAGTAGGATTAGTAGTAGTAGTAGTAGTAGTCATTGTGTTACCAATAGTAGTAGTTGTATCAATTGTAGCAGTTGTTGTAGAAGCACTAGTAGCAATAGTAGTATTTGTTGTTGTTGTCCTAATAATAGTGATAGCAATAGAAGTACTAGTAGCAGTAGTAGTACGAGTAGTAATAGGAGCAGGAGTAGCAGTAATAATAGTAGTCAGAATAGTAGTGGTAGTAGTCAAAATAGTAGCAGTATTAGAAGTAGTACTAGTAGTAGAATAGTAGTCAGAGTAGTAATAGTAGGAGTAGTAACAGTAGTAGTAGTACTAATAATAGTAGTAGTAGTTGGAGTAGTAGTAGTAGGAATTATAGTAGGAGCAGCAACAAAAGTAGTAGTAGTGGTAGTAGTAATAGCAGTAGTGGTTGTAGTAGTAATAGTAATAGAAGTAGCAGTAGTAGTGGCAGCAGTAGTAGTAGAAGTGGTAGAAGTAGTCAAAGTAGTAGTAGTAATAGTACTAGTATTGGTAGGAGTAGTAGTAGTTGTTATTATTATTGCTGTTGTAGTATTAGTAGTACTAAAAGCAGTAGTTGTGTTTGTAGAGGTAGTACTAGAAGTAGTAGTCGTAGTAGTAGCAGCAATCATAGTAGTAGTGGAGGTAGTTGTATTTGCAGTAGTAGTTGTCATAGTGGAAGTGGTGGTAACAGTGGTAGTAGAAATAGTAGTCATAGTAGTAGAAGAAGTAGTAGTAGTAGGACTATTTGTAGTAGTAGTTGTTGTAGCAGTAGAAATAGTTGTAGCTGTATTAGTAGTAGTAGTAGCATTAGTACCAGTAATAGTAGCGATAGCAGGTGTAGTAGTAGTAGTAGTAGGAGGAGTAAGAGTAGCAATAGTAGGAGTAGTTGTTGTTGTAATAGTACTAGTCATATTAGCAGAAGTAGTCATAGTAGAAGTAATAGTAGTAGTAGTAGTAGCAGCAGTAGTAGTATTGGTAGTAGCGGTAGTAGTAGTAGTTGCAGAAGTAGTATTAGTAGTTGCTCTAGTAGTAGTAGTAGTAGTTATAGTAGTAGTATTTGTAGTTGTAGTAGTAGTAGTTGTTGTTGTTGTTGTTATAGTAGTAGTAGTAGTCGTTGTTGTTGTTGTTGTAGTAGTGGTAGTCGTAGTTGTAGTTGCAGTAGTAGTAGTAGCAGTAGTAGTAGTAACCGTGGTAGTGGCAGTTGTAGTTGCACAAGTAGTAGTAACAGTAGTAGTAGTAGTAGTAAAAGTAGTAGCCAGGGTTATAGAAGTAGCCCTATGAGTAGCAGCAGTAGTGATAGTAGTTGTAGTAATAGCTAAAGCAGTAGTCCCAGTAGTGGGAGTAGTAGTGATAGCAGTAGTAATAGTTGAAGTAGCATTAGTAGTAGCAACCATAGTAGTAGTTGTTGTAAGAGCCATAGCGGTAGTAGTCACCGTAGTAGTAGAAATAGTCACCACAATTGTAGTTGTAGTAGAACTAGTAGTGGCGACAACAGTAGCAATAGTTGTACTGTTGTAGTAGTAATAGTAATAGGAGTAGTAGTAATAGCAGTAATAGTAAGAGTACCAAAAGTCTTTGTAGCTGCTATTGTAGTAGTAGTAGTAGTAACTATAGCAGCAACAATAGTAGTAGTTGCACAAGTAGTAGTAGTGGTAACAGTGGTAATATTAGTAGTAGTAGGAACAGTACTAGTAGCAGAAGTAGTAGAAGTAGGAAAAGAAGTAATTGTAGCAGTAGCAGTAGCAGTAGTAGCAGCAGCATTAGTAGTAGTAGTACTAGTAGTAGTTGTTGTATTTGAATTAGTAGGAGTAGCAGTAGTTGCTGTTGTAGTAGTAGTAGTAGAAGTAGTTGAAGTAATTGCAACAGTATCAGTAGTAGCAGTAGTAGCTGTAGTAGCAATTATAGCAGTAGTAGCAATCGCAGCAGTATTACTAGAAGTAGTAGTAGTTAAAACATTAGTTATAGTAATAGTAGTAGTTGGGGCGAAAATAGTAGTAGCAGCAGCATCAGTAGTAGTGGTAGTAGTACCAGGAGTTGTAGTAGTAGTTGTAACAGAAGTAGTAGTTATTGTTGTAGAAGTTATTTGCTTAGTAGTCACATTAGAAGAAAGAGTAGCAGCAGCAGTAGTAGTAGAAGTAGTAGCAACAACAGTAGTAGTAGAAGTAGTTGTATTAGTAGTAGTAGTAGTAGTAGTAGTAGTAGTAGTAGTAGTAATAGTAGTAGCAATAGTAGTAGTAGCAGCAACAATAAGAGTGGTAATAGTAGGATAGGTAGTGGTACTTGTTATAGTTGGGAATGTAGTAGCAGTAACTGTTGTTGGAGCAATAGCAGTATCATTGCAATAGTAATAGTAGTAGTAGTAGAAGTAATAGGAGATGTAGTAGTAGTGGTAGTAGAAGTAGCAGCAGTAGCAACGACAGTAGCATTAGTAGTTGTAGTAGTACTAGCAGTAGAAGCCGTAGTAGTAGTAGTAGTGGGAGTATTAATAGTCGTAGTAGTAGTAGTAGTAGCATTAGTAGTAGCAGTTGTAGTACTAGTAGTAGTAGTAATAGAAGTAGTAATAGGCGTAGTAACAGAAGTTGTAGCTATAGCAATTGTAGTTGTGGAAGTAGTAGTAGTAGAAGTTGTAGCACCAAAAGTAGTAATAGCAGTAGTTGTAGTCGTAGTAGTAGCAGCAGCAATAGTAGTAGTAGCAGTAGTAGTAGTGCTAGTAGTAGAAGTTGTTCCAGTAGTAGCAGCAGTAGTGGTAGTACAAGTAGAAGTAGAGGTAGCAATAGTAGTAGTAATAGAACTGGGAGTAGTAGTTGTGGAAATAGTAGCAGTAGTACTAGTTGTCGAAGTAATAGTACGAGTAGTAATAGGAGTCGGAGTAGTAGTAGAAGTAGTTATTATTGTTGTTGTAGTAATAGTGGTTCTTATTGAAGTAATAGTAGTAGTAGTAGTGGAAGTAGTAATAGTAGTAGTATTAGTAGTAGCAGTAGCAATAATAGTCGTAGTAGTATTAGGAGTAATAGTAGTAATAGTAGGAGTAGTAGTAATAGTAGCAGTGCAAGTAGAAGTAGTTGTAGCAGTAGTAGTAGTAGTAGTAGTAGTAGCACTAGTAGAAGAAGTAGCAGTTTAAGTAGTAGAAGTAGTAGCAGTAATAGTAGGAGAAGTGGTAGCAGTAACAGTAGTAGTAGTAGTAATAGTAGCAGTAGCAGTAGTAGTAGTAATAATAGTAGTATTTGTAATAGTATTTTTAATAATCATAGTTCTAGTAGCAGTAGGAATTGTAATTGCAATAGTAGTTGTTGTAGTCGTACTAGTAATAGTAGTAGTAATAGCAGTAATAGTAGTTGTTGTTGTTGTAGTAGTAGTAGTAGTAGTAATCGTGGTGGTAGTAGTAGTTGTAGTAGGAGCAACAGTTGAAGTAGTTGTAGTGGTAGTGGTAGAAATAGTAGTAGTTGTAGTAGTATTCGCAGTAGTAGTATTAGTAGTAGTAGCTACAGCAGGAACAACTATAGTTGTAGTAGTAGTGGTAGTAGTAGTAGCAGCAGCAGTAGTTGTTGTTGTTGTAGTATTAATAGTAGTAGAAGTAGTAGTAGTAGTAGTAGTAGTAGTAGCAGCAACAGTAGTAGTAGGAGTTGTACGAGCTGCAGTAGTAATAGTAGAAGTAGTTGTTGCTATAGTCGCTGCAACTGTAGTTGTAGTGGCACTAGTCAAAGCGGCAACACCAGAAGAAGTTGTAGTGTTGTAGTATTAGTAGTAGTCACTGTAGTTGAAATAGTAGTAGTAGCAATAGTAGCTGTCGTTGTAGTTGTTGTAGAGATAGTTGTTGTTGTAGTAGTAGTAGCCGTAGCAGAAGTAATAGTAGTAGTAGTAGTAGCTGTAGCAGCAGCAGTAGTGGTAGCAGCTGTAGCAGCAGAGTTTATAGCAGTTGTGGTAGTTGTAGTCGTGGTAGTAGTATTTGTAGTTTTATGAATAGTAGCACTAGAAATTGTAGTGGTAGTAGAAGTAGTAGTAGTAGTTGTTGTTGTAGTAGTAGTAGGTGTAATAATGAGAGTATGAGTAGTAGTAGTAGTAATAGTAGTAGTGGTGGTGGTGGTGGTGATAGTAGTAGCATTAGCAGTAGTCGTAGTTGTAGTAGTAGTAGTAGTAGTAGTCAGAACACTAGTTGTTGTAGTAGCACGAGTAGGAGCCGAAGCATCAGCAAAAGTAGTAGTGTTGTAATAGTGTTGGTAGTCGCTATAGTAGTAGTAGTTGTAGCAATAATAGTAGCTATAGCGGTAGTCATTGTAGCTGTAGTTGTTATGGTAGTAGAGGTAGTTGTAGTAGTAGCCGAAGTAACAGTAATAGTAGTAATAGTAGTATCAGTTGTAGTAGAAATAGTAGTAGTAGTAGTAGCAGCAACATTAGGAGTAGTAGTAGTAGGTCTAGTGGCAGAATCAGTAGTAGCAGTAGAAGTAGTTGTTGTAGTAATAGTGGTACTAATAGTAATAAAAGTAGTAGTCATAGTAGTATCAATCGTAGTAGCAGTAGCATTAGCTAAAATAGTAGAAGTTGTAGTAGTAGTAGTAGTAGTAATAGTAGTAGTAGTAGCAGTACTACTACTAGTAGTAGTTGAAGGAGGAGTAGTATTTCGTGTAGCAATCCAAGTAGTGGTATGAGTACCAGAAATAATTGAATAGTAGTATTAGTAGCAGTACTAGTAGCGAATGTTGAAGTAGTAGTAGTAGTAGTAGTTGCAGCATAAGAGTAGCAGTACTAGTGGTAATAGTAGTACTAATAGTTGTAGTAGGAATAGTATTTATAGTAATAGTAGTAGTTGTTGTTTTTGTAGCAATAGTAGTAGTAATAGTAATAGTGGTAGTAATAGTAGTACTAGTAGTAGTAGCTATAGTAGTAGTGGTAATAGGGGTAGGAGTAGTGGTAGTAGTAGCAACAGTAGTAGTAGTAGTTATAGCAGCAGCAATAGTTATTGTAGTAGTAATAGTACTAGCACTAGTTGTAGTAGGAGTAGGAGTTGGAGTAGTAGTAGTAGTAGTAATAATAATATTACCAGTGGTAGTAGTAGTAGCAGCAACACTAGTAGTAGTAGAAGTATTAGTTGCAGTTGTAGGATTAGTTGTAGAAGTAGTAGCAGCCATAGAAGTTGCAGTAGGAGTTGAAGTAGGAGTAGTAGTAGTAGTATTAGTAGTGGTAGTAATGGTAGTAATAGGAGTAGTAGTAGGAGTAGTAGTAGTTGTTGTTGTTGTTGTAGTAGGAGTTATAGTAGTAGAAGTAGTAGCAGGAGTAGTAGTAGGAGTACAAGACATAGTATTAGAAGTAGTTGATGTAGTAGAAGTAGTAGTCGTAGTAGTAGAGGAAGAGTAGTAGAAGTAATAGTTGTTGTCATTGTAAAAGTATTAGTTTTAGTAGTAGTAGAGGTAGTAGTAGTAGTACTAGTAGTAGTAGGAGTAATAGCAGCAGCAGCAGTATTAGCATTAGTTGTTGTTGTTGTAGTAGTAGTAGTAGAATTCGTAGTAGTAGTTGTAGCAGTAGTATTGGTTGTAGTAGTAGTTGTAGTACTTGTTGCAGTAGTAATTGGAGTAGTAGGGGTTATAGAAGTAGTAGTAGTAGGAGTATGAGAAGTAGTAGTAGTAATAGTAGTAGTAGTAGGAGTAGCAATAGAAGTGGTAGCAGTAGTTGCAATAATAGTAGTAGAAGAAGTAGTAGTGGTAGTTGTATTAGTACTAGTTGTAGCAGTAGCAAAAGTAGTAGTGATTGTAATAGTAGGCATAGGTGTAGGAGTAGGAGAAGTAGTAGGAATAGTAGTAGTTATTGTTGTCGTAGGAGTAGCAATAGTAGTTGTAGGAGTAGCAGTAAGAGTAGCAATAGAGGTAGTAGCAGAAATAGTAATAACAATAGTAGAAGTAGTAGTAGGAGTAGTAGTAGTAGTTGCAAATGTGGTAGTCGAAGTAGTAGAAGACGTAGTAGTAGTATGAGTAGTAGTAGTAGTAGTGGTAATATTAATACAAGTTGTTGAAGTTATAGCAGTAGCAGTATTAGTAGCAAAAGTAGTTATAGTAGTAATAGTATTTGTAGTAGTATTAGTAGTAGTAGAAGTATTAGAAGTAGTAGTAGTAGTAAAAGGAGGAGAAGGAGGAGTAGTAGTAGTTGTTGTTGTTGTTGTAGTGGTAATAGGAGGAGGAGTAGTAGTAGTAGTAGAAGGAGCAGCAGCAGCAATAGATGCAGCAATAGTAATAGTAGTAGTAGTAGGAGTAGTAGTAGTTGGAACTATAGTAGTAAAAGCAGTACTAGTTGAAGTTGTAGCAGCAGCCGCAACAGCAGTTGTAGTTATTGCTGTAGTAGTGAAGGTAGTATTAGTAGCCATAGAAGTAAGAGAAGTAGTAGCAGTAGAAATAGTAGCAGTGGTAGCAGTAGCTGTAGTAGTAGTAGTAATAGCAATAGTGGTAGTAGAAGTAGTATTTGTAGCTTTAGAAGTAGTAGTAGCAGTAATAGTAGCAAAAGTAGTAGTAGTAGCATCAGTAGCGAAAGTAGTAGCAACAACAGTGATAGTAGCATTAGTAGTAGTAGTGGGAGTAGTAACAGTAGTAGTAGTAGCAGTAGTACCAGCAATACTAATAGCCACAACAGAAGTAACAGCAGCATTAGTAGTTGTAATAGCAGCAGGAGTAGTAGTAGTATTAGTTGCAGCAGTAGAAGCAGTAGTAGTTACAGCCAAAGTAGTACCAATAGTACTAGTTGTAGGTTCTAGCAGCAATAGTAGTAGCAGTGCAGTAGCCACAGCAGCAGCTGCAGCAGCAATAGTAGCAGGAGTAACAGTTGCAATAGTCGCACTAGTAGTTGTAGTACAAGTTGTTATAGTAGCGATTGTAGTAGTAGCAGTAGTGGTAGCAGTAGCAGCTGCAGTATAATTAGTAGTAGTGCTGGGAGTAGAAGCCGCAGTAGAAGGAGTAGAAGCTGCAGTAATAGTAGTAGCCGCAGCAGACGTAGCACTAGTACTAGTAATAGTAGTAGTCAAAGAAGAAGTAGTAGTAGCACCAGTAGTAGTTGAGTCATAACAGTTGTAGTCATAGTTGCAATAGCAGTAGTAGTAGAGGTAGTAGCCATAATAGTAACAATTGTAGTAGCAGCAGCAGCAGCAGCAGTAGTTGTAGTACAAGTAGCATGAGTAGCGGTAGTAGCATTAGTAGTAGTAATAGTAGTAGCAATTGCAATTGTCACACTAGTAGTAGTAGCAGATGCAGTAGTAGTAGTAGTAGATGCAGTAGTAGCAGCAGTATAGTAGTAGCAGTCGTGCAAGTATTAGAAGTATTAGAGGCAATAGTAGCAACAGCATCAGTGGTAGCAGCAGTAGTAGCAATAGTAGTAGTAGTACTAGTAGTAGTACAAGTAGTACCAATAATTGTAGTAGTAGTGGTAGTAGTGGCAGTAGTAGTTTTATAAGTAGTCTTATTAGCAACTATTTAAGTGGTAGTAGTTGTTGTAGTAGTAGTGTGGTAGTAGTAGTAGATGTAGTAATAGACATTGGAGTAGTTGTAGAAGTAGTAGTAGTTGTTGCTGAAGCATTAGTAGTAGTAATAGTAGCACTAGTAGCAGTAGTAGTAATAGTAGTCATAGCAGTAGTAGCAGCTGTAGTAGTAGTAGTAGTAGGAGTAGTAGTAGGAGTATTAGTCGAAGAAGTAGTAGTAGCAGTAGTAATAGAACTAGTAGCAGTAGTAGTGGCAGCAGCAGCATTAGTTGTGGAAGTAATGGTTGTAGTCGTAGGAGTAGTAGAAGAAGTAGCAGTAGTAGCTGTAGTAGTAGTAGTAGTAGTAGTAGTAGTAGTAGTAGTAGTAGAAGTAGTAGTAGTATTAGAAGTAGTAGTTGTAGTAGCAGGAGGAGGAGGAGGAGTAGTAGTAGCATTAGGAGTAGTAATAATTGTAGTTGTAGGAGTGGTAGTAATAGTAGTAGTTGCAGTAGTAGTTGTAAAAGTAGTTGTCGTAGCTGTAGTAGTAGTAGTAGTAGCAGGAGCAGTAGTAGTGGTACTAGTAGTAGAAGAAGTTGTTGTAGTAGTAGTTGTAGGAGTGTTAATAAGTAGTGTAGTATTGGTACTAGGACGTAGTCGTAGTTTGTAGTAGTCATCCACAGTAGTAGTAATAGTAGTACTAGTAATTGTAGTACTTGCAGTACAAGTAGTAGTAGTAGTAGTAGTAGTAGTAGTAGTAGTAGTAGTAACAGTAGTAGTAGTAGTAGTAGAAGCAGCAGCAACAGTAGTAGTAGTTGTAGAAGTAGCTGCAATAGTAGTAGCTCTACTAGTAGTAGTAGCAGAAGAAATTGTTGTTGTCATTGTAGTAGAAGTAGTAATACTCATAGTAGAAGTAGTAGTGGTCGTTGTAGTAATACTAGTAGTGGTAGTTGCAAGAGCAGTAGCATCAATAGCAGTTGTAAGAGCAAGAGTAGCAACAGTAGCAGTAGTAGTGGCAACAGTCGTAGCAACCGTAGTTGTAGTAGCACTAGTAGTAGCAACAATAGCAAAAGAAGTAGTAGTGTTGTAGTAGTAGTCATAGTTGCTGTAGTAGTAGTTGTAGTAGCAGTAGCAATACTAGCTACAATCATTGTTGTAGCTATTATTTTAGTAGTAGTAGAAGTAGTTGTAGTCGTAGTACCAGTAGCATTATTACTAGCAATAGTAGTAGTAGTGGTAGCAGTAGCAGCAGTAGTAGTTGTAGTTGTCATAGCCGCAGAATCAACTGCAGCAGTTGTAGTATTTATTATAATAGTAGTTATAGTAGTAATAATAGCAGTAGTAGTAGTATCTGTAGCAGTAGTCATAGTAACAGTAGTAGTAGCAGTTGTAGTGGTAATTGTAGTCGTAGTAGCAGAAGCCATAGGATCAGCAGTTGTAGTGGTTGAAGTAATAGTTGTAGCAGTAGGAGTTGTAGTCGTATTCGTTCTGGTAGTGTAGTAGTTGAAGTAGTGGTAGTAGTAGTAGTAGTCTTTGTAGTAGTAGTAATTGTTGTAGTACTAGTAGTAGCACTAGTAATAGTAGTAGTAGTACCCATAGAAGTAGTAGCCTCTGTAGTAGTAGTAGTAGTAGTAGTCATAGTAGTAGTATTTGTAGAAGTAGTAATAGTAGTAGTAGCAGCAGTAGCAGTACTGGTAGTAATACTAGTAGTTGTAGTAGTAGAAGTAGTAGTAGTAGTTGTTGTAACAGTACTGATAGTAGAGGTTCAGACAGTTGTAGCAGCAACAGAAGTAATAGTAGTATCAGTAGTACTGGCAGTAGTAGTAGTTGTAGCTGTAGAAGTAGTAGAAGTAGTAGAGTCATAGTAGTTGTAGCCATAGTAGCAGTAGCAGCATTAGTAGTGGTAGTAACCATAGTAGTAACAATTGTAGCAGCAGAAGCAGTACCAGAAGTAGTTGTAGTAGAAGTAGCAGGAGTAGCGGTACTAGCATTAGTAGTAGTAATAGTAGTAGCATTTTCAATAGTCACACTACTAGTAGTGGTAGATGCAGTAGTAGCAGCAGTATAAGTAGTACCAGTAGTGCTAGCAGTAGAAGTAGTAGAGGCAATAGTAGCAGCAGCATTAGCAGTAGTAGTAGTAGCAACAATAGTAGTAGTAGTAGTAGTTATTATTGTTGTAGTAGTAGTACTAGTAGCTGTAATAGTTGTAGAAGTAGTAGTGGCAGTATTAATAGCAGTAGTAGTTCTAGTAGTCATCTTACAAGTGACTGTAGTAGTAGTAGTTTTATTGGTAGTAGTAGTTGTAGTAGTGTAGTGGTAGTAGTAGTAAATGTAGTAATAGGCATAGGAGTAGTTGTTGAAGTAGTAGTAGTTTTTATTGAAGCATTAGTAGTAGTAGTAATAGAAGCAGTATTAGTAGTAGCTGTAGTAGCAGCAGCAGTAATAGTAGTCGTAGTAGCAGTACTAGTTGTAGTAGTAGTAGTAGGAGTAGTAGTTGGAGTAGCAGTAAAAGAAGTAGTAGTAGCAGTAGTAGTAGTGGCAGCAGCAATAGTAGTTGTTGTAGTAATAGTTGTAGTCGTAGGAGTAGTAGAAGAAGTAGCAGTAGAAGTAGTAGAAGTAGTTGTTGTACTAATAGTACTAGAAGTAGAAGTAGTTGTTGTACTAATAGTACTAGAAGTAGAAGTAGTAGGAGTAGTAGTAGCAGGAGTAGTAGCAGCAGCAGTAGTAGTAGCATTCTGGTTAGTAATAATAGTAGTATTAGCAATAGCAGTAGTTGTATGAGTAGTATTAATAGTAGCAGTAATAGTAGTAGTTGCAGTAGTAGTAGTAAAAGTAGTAGTCGTAGTTGTAGTAGTATTTGTAATAGTAGTAGTAGTAGTAGCAGTAATAGTCATATTAGTAGTAGTTGTTGTTGTAGTAGCAATTGTAGGAGTGGTAATAGTAGTAGTAATTGTAGTAATAGTATTAGTAGTAGTAATAGTAATAGTTGTAGTAGTAGTTGTAGCTGTCATAGTAGTATTAGTAATAGTAATACTAGTAGCACAAGTAGTAGTAGTTATAGTAGTAGTAGTATTAGTAGTAGCTGTAGTAGTAGTGGATGGACTAGTAGTAGTAGTAGCAGTTGTAGCAGCAGTAGCAGTAGTACTAGTAGTAGCAGCAGAAGAAGTTGTTGTCGTCATTGTAGTAGAAGTAGTAATACTCATAGTAGTAGTAGTGTTGGTCGTTGTAGTGATACTAGCTGGGGTAGTTGCAAGAGCAGCAGTAGCAGTAGTAGTTGTAAGAGCAAGGGCAATAGCAGTAGCCGTTAGTAGTGGTAGTAGTCGCAACAACTGTAGTTGTAGTAGCACTAGTAGTAGCAACAAAAGCAGAAGAGGTAGTTGTGTTGTTGTAGTAGTAGTAGTCGCTACAGTAGTAGTTGTAGTAGCAGTAGCCATCGCAGTTGCAATCGTTGCTCTAGCTGTAGTTTTCATAGTAGTAGAATAGTAGTTGTAGTAGTAGCCATAGCAATAGTTGTAGTAGTAGTGGTAGTGGTAGTAGTAGTAGCAATAGTAGTAGGAGGAGTAGTAGCAGTAGCTGTAGTTATTGTTGTTGTAGTTGCAGAATCAATTATAGCAATTGTAGTATTTATTTTAATAGTAGTAGTAGTAATAATAGTTATAGTAGTAGTATCTTTAGTAGCAGTCATAGTAACAGTCGCAGTAGCAATAGTAGTGGTATTTGTAGTTGTAGTAGCAGAAGTCGTAGGAGGAACAATAGCAGTGGTGGAGGTAATTGTTGTAGCAGAAGCCGGAGTAGCAGTCATATTCATTGTAGTAGTCGTAGTAGTAGTTGTAGCTGTCATAGTAGTATTAGTAATAGTAGTACTAGTAGTACAAGTAGTAGTTGTTGTTGTAGTAGTAGTAATAGTAGTAGCAGTAGTAGTAGTGGAAGGAGTAGTAGTAGTAGTAGTAGTAGCAGTTGTAGCAGTAATCGCAGTAGTACTAGTAGTAGTAGCAGAAGAAGCTGTTGTCGTCGTTGTAGTAGAAGTAGTAATACTCATAGTAGTAGTAGTAGTGGTCGTTGTAGTGATACTAGCAAGGGTAGTTGCAAGAGCAGCTGCAACAGTAGTAGTTGTAAGAGCAAGGGCAGCAGCAGTAGCCGTTAGTAGTGGTAGTAGTCGCAACAACTATAGTTGTAGTAGCACTAGTAGTAGCAACAAAATCAAAAGAGGTAGTTGTGTTGTCGTATTAGTAGTAGTCGCTATAGTTGTAGTTGTAGTAGCAGTAGCCATCGCAGCTGCAGTCGTTGCTCTAGCTGTAGTTTTTGTAGTAGTAGAAGTAGTACTAGTAGTAGTAGTCATAGCAACAATCGTAGTAGTAGTGGTAGTGGAAGTAGTAGTAGCAATAGTAGTTGGAGTAGTAGTAGCAGCAGCAATTGTTGTTGTTGTTGTAGTTGCGGAATCAATTATAGCAATTGTAGTATTTATTGTAATAGTAGTAGTAGTAATAATAGTTATAGTAGTAGTATCTTTAGTAGCAGTTATAGCAACAGTCACAGTAGTAGTAGTAGTGGTATTTGTAGTTGTAGTAGCAGAAGTCGTAGGAGCAACAATAGCAGTGGTGGAAGTAATTGTTGTAGCAGTAGTCGGAGTAGCAGTCATATTCTTTCTAGTAGTGGTAGTAGTAGAAGTAGTGGTAGTATTAGTAGTATTAGTAGTAGTAGTCGTAGTAGTAGTAGTAGCCTTAATAGTACTATTAACCTCAGTAGTAGTAATAGTAGTAGTAGTATTAGTAGTAGTAGTCGTAGTAGTAGTAGTAGTGCTAGTAGTAGTACTAGTACTAGTAGTAGTAGTAGTAGTAGCCTAAGTAGTAGTTGTAGTAGTAGTAGGAGGAGCAGTAATTATTGTTGGAACAGTAATTGTAGTGGTTTAAGCAGTTGTAGTAGCTGCAGAAGTAATAGTAGTAGAAGTAGAAGCACCAGTAGTAGCAGTAGTAGCAGTAGTAATAGTGTAGTAGTAGTAGTAGATGTCGTAATAGCAGAGGAGTAGTTGTAGAAGTAGTTGCAGTTGTTATTGAAGCATTAGTAGTAGTAGTAGTAGCAGCAGTGGTAGTAATTGTAGCAGTATTAGTAGTAGCTGTAGTAGCAGTAGTAGTAATAGTAGTCGTAGTAGTAGTAGGAGTTATAGTAGTCGTAGTAGGAGTAATAGTTGGAGTAGCAGTACAAGAAGTAGTAGTAGCAGTAGTAATATAAGTAGCAGTAGTTGTTGTTGTGGTAATAGTTATAGTCATAGGAGTAGTGGAAGAAGTAGCAATAGAAGTAGTAGCAGTAGTAGTTATTATTGTTGTAGTAGCAATTGTCAGAGTAGTAATAGTAGTAGTAGTTGTTGTTGTAGTAGTAGTCGTATTAGTAGTTGTAATTGTTATAGTAGTCGTACTAATAGTAGTATAGGTAGTAGTAGTAGTAGTAGTAATAGTAGTAGTAGTAGTAGTATTAGTAGTTGTAGTAGTAGTCGTAGAAGCAGCAGCAGTAGCAGCTGTAGTTGTAGCAGTAGCAACACGAGTAGCAGTAGTGCTTGTACCTATAGTAGAAGTAGTAATACTCATAGTAGTAGTAGTTGTAGTGGTCATTGTAGTGGTACTAGTAGTGGTAGTTGCAAAAGCAGTGGCAGTAGTAGTTGTTGTAAGAGCAAAATCTGCAATAGAAGTAGTAGTAGTGGCAGCTGTCGCAGCAATTTTAGTTGTAGTATCAATAATAGCCGAAGAATTAGTAATGTAGTTGTAGTAGTAGTGGTCGCTGTAGTATCAGTTGTAGTAGCAGTAGCTGTAGCAGCGGCAATCATTGTTGGAGCAGCGGCAGTCATTGTTGTACCGGCAGTTTTAGTAGTAGTAGAAGTAGCCATAGTAGCAACAGCAGCAGTAGTAGCAGTAGCATTACTAGTAGCAATAGTAGAGTAGTGGTTGCAATAGCAGCTATAGTAGTAGTTGTTGTTGTAGCTGCATAGTCAGTTGTAGCAGTTGTGGTATTTATTGTAATAGTAGTAGTAGTAATAATAGTATTAGTGCTAGTATCTGCGGTAGCAATCATAGTAACAGTAACAGTAGCAGAAGTAGTGGTAATTGTCATCGTAATAGCAGAAGCGGTAGGAGGAGGAGTAGTGGTGGCTGAAGTAATAGTTGTAGCAGTAGCCGGAGTAGCAGTCCTATTCATTCTAGTAGTGGTAGTAGTAGAAGTAGTGGTAGTAGTAGTAATATTAGTAGTAGTAGTAGCAGTAGTCGCAGTAATAGTAATAGTAGTCTTAGTGGTAGTAGTAGCCTCAGTAGTAGTAGTAGTAGTAGTAGTAGTAGTAGTAGTAGTAGTAGTAGTAGTAGTAGTATTAGTAATAGTAGTAGTAATAGTTGTAGTTGTAGTAGTGGCAACAATAGTACTAGTAGTAGTAGTAGTAGCCTAAGTAGTAGTAGTAGTAGTAGTAGCAGTAGGAATAGTAGTAGTAGTTGTAACAGTAATAGTAGTATTGGTTCAAGCAGTTGTAGCAGCAGTAGAACTAATAGTAGTAGAAGTAGAAGCACAAGTAGTAGCTGTAGTTCTAGCAATAGTAGAAGTATAAGCAGTAGAAGTAGTAGAAGTAGCGGTAGTAGTTGAGTCGTAGTAGTTGTAGCCACAGTAGCAATAGTAACAGTAGTGGTGGGAGTAGCCATAGTAGTAACAATTGTAGTAGCGGTAGCAATAGTTGTTGTAGGAGTAGCAGGAGTAGCGGTAGTAGCATTAGTAGTAGTAATAGTAGTAGCAATTGCAATAGTCATACTAGTAGTAGTAGTAGTGCAAGTAGAATAAATAGTAGAGGCAATAGTAGCAGCAATAGCCGCCGTAGTAGTAGTAGTAGCAGCACTAGTAGTTGTTGTAGTAGTAGTACTAGTAGTACTAGTAGTTGTAGTAGTTGTAGAAGTGGTAGTAGTAGTAGTAGTTCTAGTAGTCGTGTTACAAGCAACTGTTGCAGTAGTAGTTGTATTAGTGGTAGCAGTAGTTGTAGTAGTGTAGTAGTTGTAATAGTAGATGTAGTAATAGGCATAGGAGTAGTTGTTGAAGCATTAGTAGTTGTTATTGAAGCATTAGTAGTAATAGTAGTAGTAGCAGTGGTAGTAATAGTATCAATATTAATAGTAGCAGGAGTAGCACTAGCAGTAATAGTAGATGTAGTAGTATTAGGAGTAGTAGTAGGAGTAGCAATAGAAGAAGTAATAGTAGCAGTAGTAATGGAAGTAGTGGCTGTAATAGTAGTAGTAGTAGTAGTACAAGTAGCACCAAGAGTAGTAATAATAGTAGTATTAGCAAGAATTGTAGTTGTAGGAGTAGTAGTAATAGTAGTAGTAATAGTAGTAGTCGTAAAAGTACTAGTCGTAGTAGTAGTATTTGTAATAGTAGTAGTAGTAGTAGTAGTAGCAGTAATTATGGTATTAGTAGTAGTAGTAGCTGTAGTTGCAGTTGTAGTAGTAGTAATACTAGTAGTAATAGTTATACTAGTAGTAGTAGTAGTAGTGGTAGTAGTAGTAGTAGTAGTGGTAGTAGTAGTTGTAGTAGTCATAGTAGTGTTAGTAATAGTACTACTAGTAATTTTAGTACTAGTAGTACAAGTAATAGTAGTAGTAGTTGTTGTAGTAATATTATTAGTAGCAGTAGTAGTAGTAGTAGAAGTAGTAGTAGTAGTACTAGCAGTTGTAGTAGCAACAATAGCGGTAGTAGTAGTAATTGCAGTAGTAGCAGAAAAAGTTATTG
The DNA here is from genome assembly GCA_005019695.1 of Trichopus zeylanicus subsp. travancoricus. NCBI lineage: Eukaryota > Viridiplantae > Streptophyta > Magnoliopsida > Dioscoreales > Dioscoreaceae > Trichopus > Trichopus zeylanicus. The sequence goes on from RXID01021857.1 coordinate 553,287, forward strand.
TTGTTGTCGTTGTAGTAGAAGTAGTAATATTCATAGTAGTAGTAGTAGTGGTGGTCATTGTAGTTGTACTAGCATTAGTAGTTGCAAGAGCAGCAGCAGTGGTAGTAGTTATAAGAGCAAGAGCAGCAGTAATAGCTGTAGTTGTGGCAGTAGTCGCAGCAACTATAGTTGTAGTAGCACTAGTAGTAGCAATAAAAGCAGAATAAGTAGTAGTGTTGTAGTAGTAGTAATAGTCACTATAGTAGCAGTTGTAGTAGCTGTAGCAGTAGCAACTATAGTCATTGTTGTAGCTGTAGTTTTAGTAGTAGTTGTAGTAGCCATAGCAACAGCAACAGTAGTAGCAGGAGTTGCATTATTAGTAGCAATAGTAGTAGTAGAAGTAGCAGCAGTAGCAGTAGTAGTAGTAGGTGCTGTTGTAGGAGAATTAATTGTAGCAGTTGTAGTATTTATTGTAATAGTAGTAGTAGTAATAATAATAGTAGTAGTAGTAGTATCTGTAGTAGCAGTCCGGGTAACTGTAGCTGTAGCAATAGTAGTGGTAATTGTAGCTGTTGTAGCAGTCCTAGTAACAGTAACTGTGGTAGTAGTAGTAGAAGCCATAGGAACAACTGTAGTGGTGGTTGAAGTAATAGTTGTAGCAGCAGTAGTAGTAGTACTAGCAATAGTAGTAATAGTATTCTTAGTAGTAGTAGTAGCAGAAGTAGTAGCAAAGTAGTTGTAGCCTAAGTAGTAATAGTAGTAGTAGTAGTAGTAGTTGGAGTAGTAGTACTTGTAACAATAATAGTAGTAGTGGTTCAAGCTATTGTAGTAGCAGGAGAAGAAGTAGTAGTAGAAGTAGCAGCACCAGAAGTAGCAGTAGCAGAAATAGTAGCATTAGCGGTAGTAGTTGTAGTAGCACTAGTAGTAGCAATAAAAGCAGAATAAGTGGTAGTGTTGTAGTAGTAGTAATAGTCATTATAGTAGCAGTTGTAGTAGCTGTAGCAGTAGCAACTGTAGTCATTGTTGTAGCTGTAGTTTTAGTAGTAGTTGTAGTAGCCATAGCAGCAGCAGCAGTAGTAGCCGGAGTAGCATTATTAGTAGCAATAGTAGTAGTAGAAGTAGCAGCAGTAGCAGTAGTAGTAGTAGGTGCTGTTGTAGGAGAATTAATTGTAGCAGTTGTAGTATTTATTGTAATAGTAGTAGTAGTAATAATAATAATAGTAGTAGTAGTATCTGTAGTAGCAGTCCTGGTAACTGTAGCTGTAGCAATAGTAATGGTAATTGTAGCTGTTGTAGCAGTCCTAGTAACAGTAACTGTGGTAGTAGTAGTAGAAGCCATAGGAACAACAGTAGTGGTGGTTGAAGTAATAGTTGTAGCAGCAGTAGTAGTAGTACTAGTAATAGTAGTAATAGTATCCTTAGTAGTAGTAGTAGCCTCAGTAGTAGTAGTAGTAGTAGTAGTAGTAGTAGTAGTAGTAGTAGCAGAAAGTAGCAAAGTAGTAGTAGCCTAAGTAGTAGTAGTAGTAGTAGTAGTAGTAGTTGGAGTAGTAGTAGTTGTAACAATAATAGTAGTAGTGGTTCAAGATATTGTAGTAGCAGGAGAAGAAGTAGTAGTAGAAGTAGCAGCACCAGAAGTAGCAGCAGTAGTAGTAGTGGTAGTAGTTGCAGCAGCAGAAGTAGTCGTAGTAGTAACAGCAGTAGTAGTAGTAATAGTTATTTTTGTAGTAGTAGTAGTAGTAGCAATAATATTAGTAGTAGTTGTAGCCGAAGTAGTAATAGTAGCAGAAGTCGTAATAGTAGTGGTAATAGTAGTTGTAGGAGTAGAAGTATTGGTAGTAGCAAAAGTGGTCGTAGGTGTAGTAGAAGTAGAAGTATTGGTAGTAGAAGTAGTATGAGTCATAACAGCAATATTAGTAGTAGTAGTGGTAATGGTACTTGTTGTAGTAGGTGTAGTAGTAGTAGGAGGAGTAGCAGCAGCAGAAGCAATAGTAACATTAGTAGCAGTAGTAGCTGTAGTAGTAGTAGTATTAGTAGTAGAAGTTGTAGTGGTATTAGTGAAAGTAATAGTTGTAGCAAAAGTAGAAGTAGTAGTAGTAGTTGTTGTTGTTGTTGTTGTTGCAGTAGTAGTAGTTGTAGCAGCAGTAGAAGTGGTAGTAGTAATCATAGCAGTAGTAGTAGTAGTCATGGTAGTAATAGTAGTTGTAGTAGTAGTAGGAGTTGTAATAGGAGTATGAGTAGTAGCAGTGATAGTAGTAGCATTAGCGGTTGTAGTAGTAGCAACAGTAATAGTAGCAGTAGTAATAGTAGTAGTCGCAGCTACCGTAATTGTAGTAGCCCTAGTAGTAGCGGCAACAGCAACAGAAGTGGTAGTGTCACTGTAGTTGTAGTAGTAGCATTAATAGTGGCAGTAGCTATAGTTGTAGTAGTAGTAGTAGCATCCGCAACAACTGCAGCAGTAGCAGTAGCAGTAATAGTACTAGCAGCAATAGTATTAGTAGTAGTAGTTATTGTTGTAGCAGCAGAATCAATAGTAGCAGTTGTAGTTGTTGTTGTAGTAGTAGTAGTAATATTAGTAGTACCAGTAGTTATAGTCGTTGTAGTAGTAACAATAGTAGTAGTAATAGTAGAAGTAGTAGTAGCAGTACTAGTAGCAAAATTAGTAGTTGTACGAAAAGAAGTACTAGTAACAGTAGCAGAAGCAGAAGTATTAGTAGCCACAGCTGCAGTATTAGTATTAGTAATAGTAATACTAGTTGGATTAATCATAGTAGCGGAAGTAGTAGTTGTAGTTGCAGTAGTAGTTGCAGTAGTAGTAGTAGTAGTAGTAGTAGTAGTACCAATTGCAGAAGTATTGGCAATAGTAGCAGTAGAAGCAGTAGTTGTAGTAGTAGTAGCAACAACAGATGTATGAGTATAAGTAGTAGTAGTTAAAATAGTAATAGTAGTAGTTGTTGTAGTGGTAGTAGTAGCAGTAGTAGTTCTGAAAGTAGCAGTAGTGAAAGTAGTAGTAGTAGTGGTAGTTGCAGTAGTAAAATAAGTAGTAGTTGCAATAGCATTACGTGTTCGATCAGTTGTAGTAGTAGTTGTAGTGGTGGTGGTAGTAGTAGTTGTTGTTGTTGTTGTTGTTGTAGTAATTATAGTAGCGGTAGCCGTAATCGTAGTAGTTGTGGCTGTGTTAGCCGTAATAGTAGAAGCCATGGTAGTATTGGCACTAGTAGTGGCAGTAGCAATAGTAGTAGAAGTAGCCAGAGTTGTTGTACTAGTAGTAGCGATAGCTATAGCCATAGTAGTACTAGTAGTAGTGATAGCTATAGAAGTAGCAGTAGTAGCGGTTGTAGTAGTAGTAGTAGAAGTAGTAGTAGTAATAGTTGTTGTTGTACCAGAAGTAGTAGTAGTAGCAGTCGTAGTAGTAGTTATTATGGGAAAAGTGGCAGTAGTAGTAATAGTTGTAGTAGTAGTAGTTATAGTAATAGTAGTAGTCGTAGTTGTAGTAGTAATAGCAGTAGTAGCAGCAATAATACAAAAAGTAGCAATAGTTGTAGGAGGAGGAGTAGTAGTAGTCAGAGTTGTTGTATTGGCAGTAGTAGTAGCAATCGCAGCAATAGGAGTAGTAGCGAAAGTTGCAGTAGTAATAGTTATTACAGTGGAGGTAGTCATAGCGGTAGTTGTAGTAGTATACTAATATTAGTAGTCATAGTAGCAGCAGTAATAGATGCAGTTATAGCCATACTAGTAGTAGTTGAAGTAGTAGTAGAAGTAGTAGCAGTGTTGTTGCATTAGTAGTTCTAGCCATAGTAGAAGTAGTAGGAGAAGTAGTAGTAGTTGTAGTAGTGGTAGTAGTAGCAGCTGCAACAACCGGAGTAGTCGTAGTAGTAGTAGTAGTAGTAGTTATTGTTGTTGTTGTTGGTGGTGTAGTAGTTTTAGCAGTAATAGCAAATGTAGTATTAATAGTCGCAGCTGTAGTAGTAGTAGTTGTTGTAGTGGTAGCAGTTGTAGTAGTACTAGTAGTAGCAACAACAACAATAGTAGTAATCATAGTAGTAGTAGTAGGAGATGTAATAGTAGTACCAATAGTAGTAGTAGAAGTAGTAGTTGTAGAAGTTGTATAGCAACAATAGTTGTGACCGTAGTAGTAGTAGTATTCGTAGTAGTAGTAGTAGTAGTAGCAGTAGATATAGGAGTTCCAACAGCCACAGGAGCAGCAGCAGTAGTCGTAGAAATAGTAGTAGAAGTAGTAGTAGTAGTAGTAGTAGTAGTAATAGTAGTAGTAGTAGTAGTAGTAGTAGTAGCTGTTGTTGTTGTTGTTGTTGTTGTAGTAGTAGTAGTAGTAGTAGTAGTAGTAAAAGTAGCAGTTGTCGTAGTAGTTGTAGTAGTAGTAATAGTAGTAGTAGTTATTGTAGTAGTAGTAGAAGTAGTAGTTGTGGTAGTAGTTGTAGTAGTAGTAATAGTAGTAGTAGTTATTGTAGTAGTAGTAGAAGTTGTAGTAGTAGTAGAGGTAGTAGTAGCAGTGGAAGTAGTAGTAGTAGGACTAGTAGAAATGTTGCAACCGAAGTTGTAGTAGTAGTAGCTTTTGAAGTACTAGTAGCAGCAGCAGTAATAGTTGTATTCAAAGTAATACTTGTAGTAAAACTAATAGTAGAAGTAGTTGTAGTAGTAGTACTGGTAGTACCAGTAGTAATAGGAGTGATAGTAGTTGTTGTAGTAGTTGCAGTAGGAGTTGTAGTAGTAGTAGTAGTTGTTGTTGTAATATTAGTTGTAACGGTAGTAGTAGTAGTAGCAGTAGTAGTAGTTATTGTACTATTAGTAATAGTAGGAGTAGTAGAAGGAGTAGCAGTTGTAGTAGTAGTTGTTGTTACAGTAGTAGGAGGAATTGTAGTACGAGTAGTTGTAGTAGTAGTAGTAGTAGTTATAGTAGCTGTTGTAGTAGTAGTAGTAGAAGTTGTAGTAGTCATAGTAGTAGTAGTAGTAGTAGTAGCAGAAGTTGTTGTAGTTGTAGTCATAATAGTAGTAGTTGTAGAGGTAGCAGTATTATTAGTAGTCGTAGCAGTATTCGTGGTAGTACTAGTATCAGTAGTAGCGGTAGTGCTATTAACAATAGTAAAAGCCGCAGTAGAACAAGTAGTAGTAGTAGTAGTCATATTAGCAGAAACGATCGTGGTAGAAATTGTAGTTCTAGTAGTACTAGTGGTAGTAGTAGCAGTAGTAATAGTTATAATAGCAGTAGTAGTCGCAGTAGTAGTAGTAGTAG
>RXID01021857.1:561013-604801 GCA_005019695.1 Trichopus zeylanicus subsp. travancoricus
TTGTTGTAAGAGTAGTATTTGGAGCACTAGATGCATTAGTAGTAGTAGTAGTCGTAGCAGCAGTTGTCCTAGTTGTAGTAGTAGCAATAATATTTGTAATAGTAATAGTAGTATTAGTAGTAGTAGTGGTAGTAGTAGTACTGGTAGCAATAGGAGTTGTAGTAGTAGTTGTAGCAGCAGCAGTAGTAGTAGTTATAGAAGTAGAAGTAATGAACGTTGCAATAGTAGTGATATTATTTGTAGTAGTGGTTGCAATAATTGGAGTTGTAGTAATGTTATAGTAGCAGTAGCAGTAGCAATAGGAGTAGTAGTAGTAGTAATAGCAGATGGAGTAGGAGTAGAAGTAGTAGCAACTATAGTAGTAGTTGTAGTAAGAGAAGTAATAGTATTCGAAGTAGCTGTGGTTGCGGTAGGAGTTGTTATAGTAGTAGCATGAGAAGTAGTAGCACTAGTAGTAATAGTAGTTGTGGTTATAGTAGTGGTAGTAGTAGAAGTAGGAGCAGTAGTAGTAGTAGAAGTGGTAGTAGTAGTAGTTTTGGAGGGAGAACAGTGATAGTTGTAGAAGTAGTAGCAGCAGTTGTAATAATAGTAGTAATAGTAGTAGTAGAAGTCGTCGTGTGGTAGTAGTAGACGTAGTAGTAGTAGTATGGTAGTTGTAGCACTAGTAGTAGAAGTAGAGGAAGTTGAAGGAGTAGTGGTAGAAGTTGATGTAGTCATAGTAGTTGTAGTAGTCATAGTAGTTGTAGTAGTAGTAGTTGTTGTTGTTGTTGTGGTAGTAGTAGTGGTCATAGTACTAGTAGTAGCTGGAGTAACAGTAGTAGAGCTAGTAGTAACAGTAGTAGTAGCAGCAGCAGTAGTTGTAGTTGTAGTAGCAGTAGCCGTAGTAGTATAGTAGTAGTAGTAGCAGTAGTAGTAGTAGTGCAGTAGTAGAAGCAGTAGTAGTTGTTGTAGAAATTGTAGTAGTCGTAGTAGTAGTAGTAGTAGCAGTAGTGGTAGTAGCAGTAGTGGTAGTAGGAGTAGTCATAGTAGTAGTAGCAGCAGTAGTAGTAGTCGTAGAAGTAGTAGTAGCAGCAGTTGCAGTATTAGTAGTAGTATTAGTAGTAGTACTAGTAGCAGTATTAGTAATAGTAGTTGTAGGAGTAGCAGTAGTCGATGTAGTAGTAGTACTTGTAGTAGTAGTAGTACTGGTAGTTGTACTAGTAATAGTAGTAGTAGCAGTAATAGAAATAGTAGTAGTAGTACTAGTAGTCGTATTAGCAGGAATAGTAGTAGTAGTATTCGTAGTTATACTAGTACTTCTAGCAGAAGTAGTAGTTGTTGTTGTAGTGGTACTAGTAGCAGCAACAGTAGTAGTAGAAGTTGTACTAGTAGTAATAGTCATAGTTGAAGGAGTAGTAAGAAGAGTAGGAGTTGGAGAAGTAGTAGTAGTAGTGGTAGTAGCTATAGTTATAGTAGTAGTAGTAGTAGTAGGTGTAGTAGTGGTAGGTCTAGGAGTTGCACCTACCGCAGGAGTAGCAGCAACAATAGGAGCAGCTACAGTAGTAGTCGCATTAGTTATAGTAGTTGAACAGTAGTAGTAGTCATAGGCAGAGTAGTAGTAGTAGTTGGAGAAGTAGTATTAGTAGTATTAGGAGGAGGAGGAGTTGTAGTAGTAGCAAAAGTAGTAGTGGTAGCTATATCAGTTGCAATAATAGTAGTAATAGTAGTAGTTGTTGTTGTTGTAGTAATAATAGTAGTAGTAGTAGTATTAGTAGTTGTAATAGTAGTAGTTGTAGCAGTATAAGTAGTACAAGCAGTAGTAGTTGTTGTATTAGTGAAGTTGTAGTAATAGTATTATTATTAGTAGAGGCAATAGTAGTAGTAGTAGCAGTAGTAGTGGAAACATTGCAAGCATTAGTTATAGCATGAGCCATAGTATAGTAGTAGCAGTAGAAGCAGTAGTAGAAATAGTAGTAGAAGTAGTAGAAGTAGTGTTAGTACTAGTAGTAGTGGTAGCAGTTTTAGTTGTGGTGGTGGTGGTGTTCGTAATAGTAGTAGTAGTTGTTGTTGTTGTGGCAGTAGTAATATTAGTTGTAGTTGTAGTAGGAGTGGTTGTGTTAGTAGCAGAAGTAGTAATAGGTGTAGAAGTATGAGCAGCAGAATAAGTAGTATAAGTAGTAGTAGTGGTAGTAGTAGTAGTAGTAGCAGTAGTAGTAGTAGTAGTAGTTGTAGTTGTAGTAGTAGTAGCAGTAGTAGTAGTAGTAGTAGTAGTAGTAGTAGTAGTAGAAGTATTAGTAGTAGTGGTAGTAGTAGTTGTTGTAGTAGTGGTAGTTGCAGAAGTAGTCGTAGTAGTGGTAGTAGCAGTAGTTGGCGTAACAGTAGTAGTTGAAGAAATAGTTTTAGTTGTAGCAGAAATATTATTAGTTAGAGTAGGTGTACTAGGAGTACTAGTAGTAGTCGTAGAAGTGGCTGCTGCAGTAGAATAGTATTAGTAATAGTAGTAATTGTTGTTATTGTTGTTGTTTTTGTAGTAGTCATTGTAGTAGTGTTAGTAATAGTAGTAGTAGTAGTAGTAGTAGTAGTAGTAGTATCGACAGTAGTTGTAGTAGTAGTAGGAGGAGGAGGAGGTGGTGGTGGAGGTGGAGGAGGAGGAGGAGGAGGAGGAGTAGTCGTTGTTGTTGTAGTAGTAGTACTAGGAGCACAAGTAGTAGTTGTAATATTAGTAGTTGCAGAAGTAGTGATCCTAGTAGTAGTAGAAGTAATAGTAGTAGTAGCAGTAGTAGTAGTAGTAGGAGGAGGAGGAGGAGAAGTAAGAGTCTAGTAATCGTTGTAGCAGTTGTAGTAGTAGCAACAGTCGTAGCATAGTACTAGTAGTCGTAGTAGTTGGTATTGTTGTTGTTGTTGTATTTGCAGTAGTAATTTTAGTAGTATTAATAATAGTAGAGGTAGTAGAAGTAGTAGTAATAGTTGTAGTTGTTGTTGTTCTTGTTGTTGTTGCAGTAGTAGTAGTAACAGTAGTTGTTGAAGAAGTTGTAGTAGTAGTAGTGCTAGTTGTTTTTGTTGTAGTAGGAGTACCAGGAGCACTAGTAGTAGTCCTAATATTAGTAGTAGCGAAAGTAGTGATACTAGTAGTAGTAGTGGAAGTACTAGCATTAGAAGTTGTTGTTGTTGTTGTAGTTGTAGTAGTAGTAGTAATAGTAGTAGTAGTAGTAGTAGTAGTTGTAGTAGTAGTAGTAGTAGTACTAGTATTAGTAGTAGTAATAATAGTGGTGGTGGTGGTGGTGGTGGTAGTAGTAGTCCTAGTACTAGTAGTTGTAGTCCAAGTAGTAGTAATAGCAGTTGCAGTAGTAGCAGCAGCAGCAGTAGCACTGTTCTAGTGGTAGTAGTGGTTGTAGTAGTAGCAGTAGTAGTAGTAGTAGTTGTCGTTGTTGTAGTAGTATTAGAAGTAGAAGCAACAGTAGTATTGGTAGTTGTAATAGTGTATTGGCAATCACATTAGCAATAGTAGTGATAGTAGTCGCAGTAGTTATAGTAGCAGTGATAGTTATAGTAGTAGTAGTAGATATAGTAGAAGCTATAGTAGTAGTGGTAGTACAAGTAGCAGTTGTAGAAGTAGTAGCAACAGTTGTAGTTGTAGTTGTTGTTGTTGTCGTAGTAGTAGTGGTCGTAGGAGTAGTAGTAGTAGTAGTAGAAATAGGCATGGTAGTAGTAGTAGTAGCAGTACTAGTGGTAGTAGTAGCAGTAGGAGTAGTAGTAGTGGTATTAGTAATAATAGTAGTAGCAGTAGTAGTAGAAGTAGTAGTAGCAGCAGTAGTTGTTGTGCTAGTCATAGTAGTTGAGCCAAGAGTAGTTGTAGTAGTAGCAGAAGTAGTCATAGTAGCGGCAGCCATAGTAGTAACAGTAGTAGTTGTAGTAAAAGTAGCAGTAGTAGTAGTAGTAGTAGCTGTAGAAGTAGTAGTAGAAGTAGTAGTAGTAGAAGCAGCAAGAGTAGCGGTAGTAGAAGTAGTTGTAGTTATAGTTGTGGCAGTAGCAGGAGTAGTAGTAGTGCTAGTAGTAGTTGTTGTTGTAGTAGTTTAGTTGCAGAAGTAGTATTTGTAGTAGTTGAGCTAGTAGTAGTAGTTGTTGTAGTAGTAGCAATACCAGGAGTAGCAATAGCAGAAGTTGCGTCATTGATAGTGGTACTAGTGGTAGGAGTAGTAGTTCTAGTAGTAATAGTAATAATAATAGTAAAAGTTGCAGTAGTAATATTACTAGCTGGAAAAGGAGTAGTAATGGTAGAAGTATTTGCAGTATTAATAGCAGAAGTAACAGTAGCAGTAGTAGTAGTAGGTGTCATAGTTGTAGTAGTAGTAATCGTAGTAGTAGTAGTAGTAGCAGAAGAAGAAGAAGAAGAAGTAGTGGAAGTAGTAGTAGTAGGAGTAGTAGCAGGACTAGTAGTAGTTGTTGTTGTAGTAGAAGAAGTAGTAGTAGTATTAGTAGGAGTAGTAGTAGGAGTAGTAATAGTAGTTGTGGGGGTAGTAGTAGTAGTAGAAGTAGAAGTTGTAGTAGCTGAAGCAGTACTAGAAGTCGTAGTGGTTGCTATAGTAGTTGTAGTAGTAGTCGTAGTAGTAGTTGAAGTAGTAGTAGCAGTAATAGTAAAATTAGTAGTAGTATCAGTTGTAGCAGCAGTAGTAGTAGCAGGAGTAGTAGCACTAGCAATTGAAGTAGTAGTAGTAGTAGTAGTAGTAGTAGTAGTTGAAGTAGAAGCAATAGTTGTAGAAGTAGTTCTTGTAGGCACAGTTGTAGCAGTAGTAGTAATAGTAGTAGCCTTAATAGTAGTAGTGGTAGTAGCAGTAGTAGTAGTAATAGTAGTAGTAGTATTAGTAGCAGTAGTAGAATTAGTAGAAGTAATATTAGTAGTAGTTGTTATTGTAGTAATAGTAGTAGAAGTAGCAGCAGCAGCAGCGTAGTAGTAATAGTAGTTGTAGTTGTAATAGTAGTAGTAGAAGTTGTTGTAGTAGTAGTGGTAGTCATATTAGCGGTAGGAGTCATAGTCATAGTGGTTGTAGTATAAATAATGCAGTTGTAGTAGTAGTATTGTAGTAGTAGTCGAAGAAATAGTTGTATTACTAGTACTAGTAATTGTAGTTGTGGTAGTAAAAGTAGTAGTAGTAGTGGCAGAAGTGGGACTGGTAGCTGTAGCAGTAGGAGTAGTAGTAATGGTTGTAGGAGTTGTTGTACTCGTAAAAGTTGTAGTTGTAGTAGTAGTAGTAGAAGTAGTAGTAGTAGTTCCAGAAGTAGTTGTAATAGTAGTAGTAGTAGTAGTAATTGTAGTAGTAGGAGCAGTAGTAGGACCAGCAGTTGTAGTAGTAGGAGTAGTAGTAGTTGTGATAGTAGTTGTTGTTGTAATAGAAGTTGTTGTCGTAGCAATGGTAGCCGTAGTAGTAGTAGCAGGAGCAGTAGTTGTTGTAGCAGTAGCAGTAGTAGTTGTTGTAGTAGTATGAGTAGCACCAGTAGTAGCAGTAGAAGTACTAGTAGTAGTGGTAGTAGTACAAGTAACAGTAATAGTAGTAGAAGTACTAGTAGTAGTAGCAGAACTTGTAGTCGGATTTGTAATAGAAGGAATAGCATTAGCAATAGTTGTAGTTATAGTAGTAGTAATAGTAGGAGGAGTTGTAGTAGTAATAGTAGTTGTAGCGGTAGTTGGAGTAGTAGTAGGAGTGGTAATAGGAGTCATAGAAGCCGAAGTAATTGTAGTCGTAATAGTAGTAGTAGTAATAATAGGGGCAGTAGAAATAATAGTAATAGTAGTAGTAGTAGTAGTAGTAGTAGTAGTAGTAGTAGTAGTGGTAGTAGTAGTAATAGTAGTAGTATTGGTAGTAGTAGGAGGAGTAGCAGTAGCAGTAGTAGTAGTTGCAGTAGTAGTAGAAGAATTAGTAGTAGTAGTACTAGTAGTAGCAATAGCAGCAATCGAGGTGATAGTAGTAGTAGTAAGAGTATTAGTTGTAGTAGTAATTGTTGCAATAAGAGTAGTAGTTGCAGCAGCAGGAGTAGTAGTTGCAGTAGTAGTAGTAGTAGCAGTAGCAGTAGTAGTGGTTGTAGTAGTAGTCATAGTAGTAGTAGTAATAGTTGTTGTAGTAGGAGTAGCAGAAGCAGCAGTAGCAGCAGTAGTTATTATAGCAGTAGTAGTGGTTGTCATTGTAGCAGCTGCAGTAGCAGCAGTGCTAATAGTAGTAGTAGTAGCGGTAGTATTCGTTGTGGTAGTAGTAGCAGTAGGGGTTGTTGTTATAGCAGTGGTAGTTGTAATAGCAGCAGTTCTAGGAGTAGTATTAGTTGTAGTAGGAGTTGGTTTAGGAGTAGTAGATATACTAGTAGTTGAAGTTGTTGTTGTTGCTGTTGGAGTTGTAGTAGTAGTAGTAGTAGTAGTAATAGTAGAAGTTGTAGTAGGAGGTGTAATAGTCGAAGTAGTAGTAGTAATAGGAGGAGTAGTAGTAGTAGTAGTAGTAGGGGTAGCAGTAGTAGTAGTAGTAGTAGTCATAGTAATGGTGGTACTAATAATTGTAGTAGTAGCGGTAGTCGTAGTAACAGTAGTACTAATAGTAGTAGTAGTAGCAATAGTAATAGTAATACTAATCGCAATAGTAGTTGTCGTACTAGTAGCTGTAGTAATAAACAGTAGTGGTAGTAGTAGTAGTATTTGTAGTAGTTGTAGTAATAGCAGTAGTAACTGGAGTAGTAGTGGAAATAGTAACAGTAGCAAAAGTAGCAGTAGTTGTTGCAGTAGTAGTGGCAGTAGTATTAGTAGTAGCAACAACAACAATAGCAATAGTAGTTGTAGTAGTAGTAGTAGTAATAGCATCAACAGTAGTAGTAGTAGTAGGAGTGTTAACCATCGTTGTAGTAATAGTAGTAGTAGTACAAGTATTAGTATTAGTAGTAGTACTAGTACTATCACTATTAGTAATACTACTTTTACTAATGCTACTATTATTACGACAACAACAACAACAACAACTAGTACTTGTAGTACTACTTCAACCACTGCCCCTACTGTTACTGCTACTCCAACTACTACTATGACTACTGCAACTACTACTACTACTACTACTACACCTATTACTACTATTGAGACTACTACTGCTGCTGCTATTACTACTGCTAGTACTACAACTACTACAACAACTACTACTGTTACAACTACTACTCCTTCTGCTACTACTATTCCAAGTACCCCAATTACTACTAATGCGACAACTACTAGACCTACTACTACTGTTACGACAACTACTGTTGCCATGGCTACTACTACTACTACAAGTACAAGTACTACTAGTGCTACAACTACTGCTGCTATCACTACTCTAACAACTATAACTCCAACTAATACTCCTACTACAACTCCTATTAATACTACTACTACTTTAATTACTACTATTATTATTATTACTACTACTACTACTGCTACTACTACTATTATTATTATTACTATACTACTATTACTACTACTAAAGCAACTACTGCTACTACTATAATTGCTGCTACTACTACTACTACTACTACTATTACTAATACTACTACTACTACGACTACTATTACTACTACTACTACTACTACTACTACTCCTGCTGCTGCTGCTGCTACTACCATCACCACTACTACTACTATTGCTACAACAACAACTACTATTACTACTACTATTACTAGTACTACTACTACGAGTAACAGTACTAATACATCCACTTCCACTTCATGTACGACTGCTACTTCTACTCTTGCTATTACAACTACTAGTATTACTATTGCTACTACTCCTATTTCCATTACAATTACTATAATTATTACTACTAAAACTACTACTGCTGCTGCTGCTACTACTACTAGTACCACTACTGCTACTTTTGCCACTACAACTACTACTACAACAACAACAACTACTACTCCTGCAACTACTACTATGCTAACTGCTACTACTACTACCACTACTACTTCTGCTGCTACTATTACTACTAATGTTGTTAATGCTGCTACTATGACTACTACAATAACTACTACTACTACTACTATGACTACTACACTACAAATACTATTGATACTACTACCACTCCTACAACTCCTGCCGAGTACTACTAATACTACTATCGCTAGAACTACTACTACTACTACTCTACCACTACTACTACTCCTGCTACTATACTAGTCATACTACTACAACAGCTACCCCTTCTTCGACTATTACTAAAACAGCTACAACTATAGCTACTACTACTACAAGCCCAACTACTACTACTACTGCTACTACTACGACCAACACTAAACCTGCTACTACTGCTGCGTCAACTAGTATTACAACTACTACAACATCCACTACTACTACTACTACTACTACTACTTTGGCTCCTACACCTACTACAACTACTTCCAATACAACTACTTTTGCTACTACTACTACTGCTACTACTCCAACTACTTCTACTACAATTACTACTGCTAGCTACTGCTGCTACTACTACAACTACTACTATAACAACAACAACTACTACAATTGCTACTACAACAACTACTACTGCTACAACAACTACTACTACTACTCCCAGTACTGCTATTTCTATTACTACAATTGCTACTCCTACTCGTTTTACTATTACCATGACTACTACTGCTGCTCCTGCTCCTACTACTACTATTACTACAACAACTACTACTAGTCCCAGTTTTGCGACTACAACTACTTTTGGTACTCCTACTAATATTTCTGCCACTACTAGTAGTAGTTGTAGTAGAAGTAGTAGTAGGAGTAGCAGTAGGAGTTGGAGTTTGAGTAGTTGTAGTAGTAGTAATACTAGTAGTAGTAGCAGTGGCACTAGTCGGAGTAATAATAGTAATACTCGAAGTAGTCGCAATGGTAGTAGTAGCAGTAATAGTAGTCATAGTTTCTACTCCTATGACTACTACACTATTCCTCCTACTAATACTAGTACAACAATAATAACTACTACTAATACTACTGTTGCTACTATGACTATTACTAGTAACTGTAGCAACTGTTGAAGCAACAATTGTAGTAGTAGCAGTAATAGTAGTAAGAGTAGTAGCTGTAGCATTGGTAGTAGGGGTAGTAGTTATTGTTGTTATTGTATTACTAGTAGTTATTGTAGTACTAGTAGTTGTGGCAATAGTAGTAGCAATAATAGTAATAGCAGAAGTAGTAACAGTAGTACTAATAGTAGTAGTAGCAGAAGTAGTCGTGGTAGTAGTTGCAATAGCAGTAATTGTAGAAGTAGTAGTTGCTGAAGAATTAGTAGGAATAGTAGTATTATCAGTAGTAACAGCTAGAGCAGCAACAACTGTAGTAGTATTAGTTATAGTAGTATTAGCAGTAGTAGCAACAACTATAGTAGTACTAGTTATAGTAGTAGCACTAGTAGTAGTGCAACACTAGTAGTAGTAGCAGCACCAGCATTAGTAGCAATTGTAGTAGCAGTCGCAGTAGTAGTAATAGTAGCAGTAGTAGTCGCAACTGTATTAGTAGCTGCAATCGCAATTGCCATAGTAGTGGCAGCAGTAGTAGTAGCAGAAGTAGCAGTAATGGTAGTAGCAATAGGAGTAGTAGAAGTAGTAGTAGCAGTAGTAATAGTCGTATTAGCAATAGCAGCAATAGTAGCAGCAGTAGTAGTAGTAGTGGCAATAGTAGTACCAGTAGTGGTAGTAGTGTTACTAGTAGCAGTAGTAGTAGTAGTAGAAGTAGTAGTAGAAGTAATAGTAGTAGTAGTAGTTATTGTTGTTGTTATTGTAGTAGTAGTAGTAGTAGTGGTGGTGGGAGTAATAGAAGGAATACATGGTGGAGAAGGAATAGTAGTTGGAGTAGTAGTAGAAATAGTAGTAGTAATAGGAGTAGTATTAGTTGTATTAGTACTTATAGTATGAGTAGCAGTAGTAGTAGAAGTCATAGTAGTAGTACTTGTTTTAGTAGTTGCAGTAGTAGGAGTATTAGTAGTAGTTATTGATGTTGTAGTAGTAGGAGTATTAGTAATAATAGCAGCAAGAGCAGTAGTTGTAGTAGTAGTTGTAGTAATAGTCATAGTAATAGCAGCAGTAGTAGTAGTACTAGTTGTAGTAAAATTTCTAGAAATAGAAGTAGTATTGGTACTAGTAGTAGGAGTATTATACGTAGTAGTAGAAGCAATAGTAGCAGCAGAAGTAGTACAGTAGTAGTAGTAGTAGCAGTCGTAGTAGTAAAAGTTGCAGTAGTAGCAATTTTAGAAGTATTAGTTGGAGTAGAAGTAGTAATAGCAATAGTTATAGTAGTAGAAGTAGTAATAGTAGTAGCAGTAGTAGTAGTGGTAGTGGTTATAGTAGTAGTACTAGTCGCAGTAGTAGTAGCAGTAGAAGTAGCAGTAGTTGCAGTAGTAGTCGTAGTAGTAGTAATAGTAGTAGTAGTAGTAGGATTAGTAATAGCAATAATAGCAATTGTAGAAGTCATAGTAATAATAGTAGTAGTAGTAGAAGTAGTATTAGTAGTAGTTGTTGTTGTTCTTATTGTTCTCGTTATTGTTTTAGTTGTTGTTGTTGCTATAATTATGGTAGTAGTAGTGGTAGTAGTAGTAGCAGAAGGAGCAGTAGCAGCAATCGTAGTTGTAGTAGTAGTAGTGGTGGTAGAAGTAGAAGTACTAGTAATAGTAGTTGTAGAAATAGCAGTAGTAGTAGTAGTAATAGTAGTTATAGTAGTAGTGCAAGTAGTAGTAGTAGTAGTAGCAATAGGAGTAGTAGAAGCAGCAGTAGCAGTAGTAGTAGCTATAATAGCAGTAGTAGTTATTGCTGTACTTGAAGTAGTTGTAGTAGCAGCAATATTAGTAATAGTAGCGGAAGTAGTAATTGCAGTAGTAGTCCTAGTAATAGGAGTAGTAGTAATAAATGTAGTATCGGTAGCAGGAGTAGTAGTATTAGTAGTGGTAGTAGCAGTAGTAGTGGAAGTAGCAGCGACAATAGTAGTAGAAGTAGAAGTAGTAGTAGAAGAAGCTGTAAAAGTAGTAGTAGTAGTAATATTAGTAATAGTAGTTGCATCAGAAGTAGTAATAGGAGTACCAGTAGAAGTTGTAGTAGTAGTAGTGCTACCAGTAGAAGTAGTGGTAGAAGTAGTAGTAGTAGTTGTAGATGCAGTAGTAGTAGTAGTAGCAACAAAATAGTTGTACTTCTAATAGTAGTTGCAGTAGTGCTAGAAGTAGTATCAGCAGTTGTAGAAGTAGTAATAGAAGTAGTGGGGGTAGTAAAAGTTGTAGTAGTAGTAGCAGCAGCAGCAGCAGTAGTAGTAGAAGTAGCAATTGTAGTAGTAGTTATTCTTGTTGTTGTTGTTGTCATTTTCGTTGTTGAAGAAGTAGTAGTAGTCATAGTAGTAGTTGTGGTTGTAGCAGAAATAGTAGAAGTAGTAGAAATAGTAGAAGTAGCAGTAGTAGTAGGGGTAGTATTAGTAGTAGTATTGGTAGTAGTGGTAGCAATAGTAGCAATAGAAGTTGTACTAGTAGTAGTAATTGTTGTTGTTGTAATAGTAGTAGTATCTATAGTAGTTGCAATAGTAGTAGAAGCAGGAACAGGAGGAGTAGTAGTAGTAGTAATAGGAGTAGTAGTAAAAATGTACTAGTCTTAGCAGTAGCAATAGTAGTAGTATTAGATGTAGTAGAAATTGTAGAACTAGCAATGGCAGTAGTAGTAGAGGTACTAGTAGTAGTAGCAGCAGTAGCATTAGCTGTAGCAGTAGTTGTATAAATAGTAGTAGTAGAAGTAGTAATAATATTAGTAGTAGTAGTAGTAGTGGCAGTAGAAGTTGTTGTAGTAGTAGCAGTAGAAGTTGTAGTAGTAGTAGTAGTACAACTAGTAGTAGCAGTAGTTGGAGTAGTTATAGTAGTAGTTATTGTAGTTAGTTAGATTTTAGTAGTTTAGTACTAGCATGAGTATTTTTAGTAGTCAGTAGCAGTACTAGTAGTGCAGTAGGTATATGTATGGTAGTATTAGTAGTAGCAGTTGTTGTAGTAGTAGTAGTAGTAGCAGCAGCAGCAGTAGTAGTGTTAGTAGTAGTAGTAGAAGTAGTAGTAGTAGTTGGAGTAGTAGTAGTAGCAGTAGTAGCAGTAGTTGGAGTAGTCGTAGCAGCAGCAGTGGCAGTAGTAGTAGCAGAAGTACTAGTAGTAGAAGTTGTTGTTGTCGTTGTTGTTATTGTGCAAGTAGTTGTAGTTCCAGGAGTTGTACTTGTATTAGTAGTAGTAGTAGCAGTAGTAGTAGTAACAACAGTCGATATAGTAGTAGTTATTATTGTTTTCTAAGTAGTAGTAGTAGTCGCAAAAGTAGCAGTTGTAGTTGTTGTAGTAGTAGTAGTTGTTGTAGTGGTAGTACTAGTAGTTATTATGGTAGCAGTAGTAGCTGTAGTTGTAGTACTAGTAGTTGTTGTGGTAGTAGTATTATTAGCAATAATACTAGCAGTAGTAGATGTAGAAGTGGTACTGGCAGTAGCAATAGTAATAGTAGTAGTAGGAGGAGGAGGAGTGGTAGGAGGAGTAGGTTTAGGAGTAGAGGTCCTTGTAGGAGCAGTAGTGGTAGTAGTAGTACTAGTTGTTTTAGTAGTACTAGTAGAAGTAGTCGTATGAGAGGCAACATAAGTAGTTGCAGTAGTGGCAGTAAGAGTAGAAGTTGTGGTAGTTATTGTAGTAGTAGGAGGAGCAATAGTAGTTGTCATAATAGGAGGAGGAGTAGTAGTACTCGTAGCAATAGTAGTAGTTTCAAGAATAGTAGTAGTAGAAGTAGTAGAAGTAGTAGTAGTTGTAGTAACTATTGTAGTAGTAGTTGGAGTAGTAATAGCAGAAGCAGTAGTAGCAGCAGCAGTAGCAGTAGTAGTAGTAGCAGTGGTAGTTGGGAGTAGTAGTAGTAGTAGTAGTAGTAGCAGAAGTGGTAGTAGTAGTAGTTGTAGTTTTAGAAGTGGTTGTAGTAGAAGTAGTAGCAGAAGGATAGTAGCAGTATTGGTAGTAGTAGTAGTAGTTTTAGTAGTAGTAATATTAGCAGTAGGAGTAGTTGTTGTTGTTATAGTAGTAGGAGTACTAGTAGCAAACTAGTTGTCGAAGTAGTAGTAGTAACAGTCGTAGTGGCAATAGTACTACTACTACTACTACTAGTAGTTGTTGTTGTTATCGTAGTAGCAGTATTAGTAATAGTTGTATTAGTAGTAGTAATTGTTGTACTACTAGTACCTCAACTACAACTCACTCCAACTCCTACTACTACTATTGCTACTACCAATACTGCTACTACTAGTACTACTACTGCTGCTACTCCTATTACTACTACTACTACTATTATTACTACTACTACTACTACTTCTACTACTACCGCTGACACTGCTATTACTACTGCCACGCATACTAGTACCACTTCTATAATTGTTATTGCTACTACTACTGTAACTACTACTCCTACTACTATTCCTGCTGCTGTTGCTGCTGTTGCGGCCACTGCGGCTACTACTACTAATGCAGCTACCACTACGACTACTAATACTGTTGCGGCTGTGGCCGTTGCTTCTACTACAACAACAACAAATACTACACCTACTACTACTACTACTACTCCAACTACTACCCCTACTACCAATACTACTACTGCTTCTGCAGCTGCTGTTGCTACTTCTACTACTACTTGAACTACTATTACTACTAATACTACAACTACCACAACCAATACGTCTACCACACCAACAACTACTACTACTCCTACTCCTACTATTGCTCCTGCTACTACTACTACTACTACTACCACCCCTATCATAGCTACTGCCACTTCTACTCATTCTACTGGTACTACTACTACTACTAGTACTACTACTCCTACTCCCACTCCTATTGTTACTACTACTCCTACTCCCACTCCTATTGATCCTACTACTACTCCTACTACTTCTACTACCCCTACAGCAACTACTACTATGCCTTCTACTATGCCTACTCCTATGTGTTGCCATATCTTGTCTATATCGGTGAGGGAATTCTCGAAATAGAATTCATACCAACTCCTACTACTACTATAGTTACTACTACAACTACTACTAATACTACTGCTGCTGCTGCTGCTACTACTACTACTACTATAATAACAACTACTATAGCTACTACTACTGCTATTACTACTACTACTGCTGCTGCTGCTATTACTTCTACTACTGCTATAATGATTACTACTATTGCCGATACTACTACAACTCCTCCTCCTACTACTACTACTACCACAACTACAGTTGCGGCTACCACCACCACCACTACTACTACTAATGCTACTGCCGTTGCTACTACTACTACTACTACTAATAATAATAATTCTAATGCTGTTACTAATAATACTACTACTGGTGCTGCTACTACTTCTGTTGCTGCTTTTGCTATTGTGATGACTACGACTACTGCTACTGCTACTATAGCTACTACTGCAATAGCTACTACTACTACTATTATTACTATTACTGCAGCTACTACTATTTTTGTTGCAGCTACTAATACTACTAATACTGTTACAGCAGCTACTACTTTTGCTGCTATTACTATCGATACTACTGCTACCATTGCTACAACTATTGTTGCTACTATGATGACATCTACTACTACTGCTGCTACTGCTGCTACTACTACTACTACTGCTACTTCTACTGCTTCTACAACTACTACCAATATGACTACTGCTACTGCAACTACTACTGCTACTACCACAACAACTTCCCCTGCTACTACTACTATTACTACTACTAGTACTACTACTACCACCACCACTAGTAATACTACTACTGCTCTTGCTGCTGCTAATGCTACTACGACCATTATTACTACTACAACTACTTCTAACGCTCTTGCTAAGACGACTACTACTGCTACAACTACTTCTACGACTACTGTTATTGCTAATACTCCAACTACTATCACTACTACTACTACCATTACTAATACTATTGTTGTTGCTATGGAAACTACTACTCCTACTCCTATTAATACTATTAATGCTGCTGCTGTTGCTTCTATTATTGCTGCTATGACTACTCCTACTTCTACCAAGACTACTATAACTGCTGCTACTACTTCTGCAACTGCTATTACTACTATTGTTACTACTGCTGCCACTACTCATGCTACTTCTGCTATGTCTTCTAGTACAACTTCTACTAGTACTACTGCTACTACTATTGCTGCTGCTACTACTACTACTACTACTACTACTACTACTACTACTACTGCAACTACTACTTCTGCTACTAATGCTACTACTACTACTACTACTACGACTATTGCAACAACTACAACCACTACTCTTGCTAATAATACAACTTTCGCCGCTAATGCTGCAGCGGTTCCTACTGCTGCAACTACTACTACTACAACTGCTACAGCTACTACCACTATTACTACAACTACAACTACTACTACTACTGTCGCGGCTACAACTTCTTCTACTTCTACTTCTACTACTACAACTACTACTACAGCTACAGCTGCCATCGCCGCTAATACTAGTTCTACTACCACTATAGTTACAGCGATTATTGCTGCTACAAAAGTGACTGCTACTACTGTTGCTCTAACTACTACTACTATTGCTACTACTGATGCTACGACAACTACACCTACCACTACTACTGCCACTACTGCTTCAGCTGTTACTACTACTCCTAGTCCTACAACTGTTTCGACTAATACTCCTACTACTACTACTCCAACTACTACTACTACTACTACTATACTATTACCGCTATTACTGCAACAACTACTATAACAACAACAACTACTCCAAGTACTACTACTAGTACTACTGCTATTGTTGCAGCTACAACAACAACTACTCCAAGTACTACTACTAGTACTACTGCCACAACTGCTACAACTGCTACTACTAAAACTATGACTACTTCAACTACTACTAGTAGTACTACTACTGCTACTATTACTGCTACTAGTACAACAACAACTACTACTATTACTTTCACTAATACTGCTACTACAACTATTACTCAAAATACACCTACTACAACTATTACTATTACTACTACAACTACAACTACGATTGCTACTACTACTACTAAAGCTACCATTATTACTACTAGCACTACTACTACTACTACTACTACTTCTACTACCATTACTGCTACTACTGCTACTACATCTACCGCTACTCGTACTGCTGCTGCTGTTGCTACTACTACTACTACTACTACAACAATAACAACAACAACTATAGCTACTACTACTACTACTACTACTACTACTACTACTACTACTACTACTATTGCTAATGCTACTACTACTACTTCTGTGGCTAACCTTACTACTACTCCAGCTTCTACTACGACTACTACTATCACTACTTGTACTACTATTACTTCTACTACTGCTACTACTACTACGACTACAGTTACAACAACTACTAATACTGCTACCGCTACTACTACAGTGACTACTACTACTACTACAACATAACTACTACTGCTGCAGTTGCCGATGCGACAAGTGCTACTACAACAATAGTTGCTGCGACTACTGCTACTACTATTGCTACTACTAGTGTTGCTGCTGCTCTTGCCATTACTACTTCTCCTACTACTACAATGACGACTACTACTACTATTACTACGAGTATTACTACTACTACTGCAACAACAACAATAACTTCTACTGCAAATACTACTAGTACTACTACCACTGTTGCTACTACAACTACAATAATTGCTACTACTCTGCTACTTAAACTAATACTACTCTATGACTACTACTACTACTACTACAACAACAACAACTACTACTATTTCTACTACTAGTGCTATGGCTACTGCTACTGTGACTACTACTAATACTGCTACTGCTACGTCTATTACTACTTGTATGACTATTAGAACTATTATGACGTCTACTACAGCCACTGTGCCAACAACTACTACGACTTTCGCAACTACTGCTATGACTACTATAACTACGACTATGACACCTACTGCTACTACTACTACTACTATAGCTACTACTACTACTATGACTGCTACTACTACTACTATGACTACTACTACTACTACTCCTGCTACTACTTAAAGTACTACTACTATTGCAACTACTTGTCCTACAACTGCAACAACAACTACTACTGCTACTGTTGTTGTTGCTGCTACTGCAACTAAAACTATTACTATTGCTAATTCCACTGCTACTGCTACTACTACTGCTGCTGCTACTACTAATACTGCTACTAATGTTGCTACTGCTACAACTGCTACTACCATTGCTAAAACTACTACTCCTACTTCTGCTACTAATATTGCTACTGCTACTAGTACTTCTACTCCTACTGCTGCTACTTGTACTACTCATACTACTACTACCACTCCTACTACTATTGCCACTCCTCCTACTACTACTACTACTGCCACCATTCCATCTACTACAAGCAGTACTACTGCTACTTCTACTGCTCCACTACAATGCCCACATCTACTGTAACTACTACTTCTGTTACTATTGCTACAAATACTACTGTTACGACAACCACTACTAATATTACTGCTACTGCTACTACTACTTCTATTGCTCCTTCTACGACAACTTCTGCTACAACTTTCACTAGAACTACTTCTACTCATATTGCTATTAGCACTACTATTACTACAACTGCTACTACAATTACTACTGCTACTACTACCGCAACTACTACTATTACTACTACTACTACTACGATTACTACTACTACTGCAACTACTACTACTTCTACTGCTACTACTACTAATCCAATTACTGCTATTCCAACTAATACAACAACTACTACAGCTGTTATTACTACTACTACTACTGCTACTGCTATTACAAGTTCTTTTCCTACTACTACTATTTCTGCTACTAGTATTGCTACAATGACTAATTCTATTACTAATACAACTGCTACCACTACAACGACTACAACTACTGCTACTACCACTTCTACTCCTACCACTACTGTGACTGCTGCTACTACTACTACTACTACCATTACAATTGTTACTCCTACTACCATTACCACAACTTCTACTACTACTTATACAATTGGTTCTGCTGCTACAACTACTACTATTACTGCTGTTGCTGCTACTACTACTACTACTTCGACTACCATCACTCTACTACTGCTACTACTTCTACCATCACTGCTATACTGCTACTACTTCTACCATCATTGCTACTACTGCTACTACTTCTACTGCTACTCGTACTATTAAACCTATTACCACTGCTACTACTCCTCCTCCTCCTACTACTACTACAGCTGCTACCACCACTACTACTACTATTGCTACTCCAACTACTACTACTTTTGCTATTAATCCTACTACTACTCTAGCTTCTACTACTATTACTTCTACTATAGCTACTACTACTTCTACTACTACAAGAACAATAATAACAACAACTACTACTACTACTATTACTATGCCTACTACGACCCCTGCCACTATGACTACTACTACTACTTCTCCTACTACTACTACAATTGTTGCTACTGCTACTTTTATTACTATTGCTACTATTACTTTTATTATTACTAGTACTACTACTGCTACTACTGCTACTACTCCTTCTACTACCACTGCTACAAGTACTGCTACTTCAACTATTACTGCTACAATGCTTCTACTACTACTGCTACTACAGCTACGACTTCTACCACAACTACTACTATTACTATAGCTGCTACCGCTACTATTACTACCATTACTATGACTACTATTGCTGTGACTACTTCTATAACTATTATTACTATTACTACTACTCCTCCTGCTACTACTGCTACGACTATTGCTACTACTGTTGCTACAAGTTCTACTTTGACTCCTACTGCTACTACTACTATAACAACTACTACTACTTTCGATAATACTACTGTTAGTACTGTTACTTGTACTACTTTTGCTAATACTGCTACTATTACTACTACTAATCTTACTACTATCACTACTGCTGCTGCAAATACTATTGTTGTTGTTGCTACTACTACTACTACTCCTGCAAATACTGCTGCTACTACTACTGCTAGTGCTATTGCAACTGCTACAACAATTATTGCTACTACAACTGTAGCAACTACTATGGCTACTACTACTGCTAGCAACTACTACGGCTACTACTGCTGCTACTCAACTACAAATGTTAGTACTACTATGACAACTATTGCTGCTATCACTACTACTATGATTATCACTACTCCTACTACTACTAAGGCTGCTGATGCTCCTACAATAACTACTTCTGCTACTACTACTACAACTATGACCATTGCTACTAATATTACAACTACTTCTAGAACTAACACAACTAGTATGACAACTACTGCCACTGCTACAATGGATGCTACTACAACTACTATCGCTACTACTATTAAAACTTCTACTGCTACTACTGCTACTATTACCATTGCTGCTCCTATTACTACTATTGTTGCTGCTGCTATAGCTACTACAACTACTACTACTGCTATCACTACTACTACTACTACTGCTATAATTACAACTGTTGCTGCTACTACTACTATAGTTACTACTGCTACAAATACTGCTACTGCTACTACTACTACTACTACTAAAATTACTAGCAATACTACTAGTACTACTAATACTACAACCCCATCTACCACAACTATCATTGCTACTACTTCTACTATTGCTACAACTATTACTACCTCTTTCCCTACTTCTTCTACTTCTACAACTTACTGCTATGGCAACTACTACTTCTACAACAACTACAACTACTGCTGCTACCACAATTACTACTACTGCTGCTCCTACTACTACTACAACTAATACAACAACAACTACCGCTACCATGACCACCACTACTACTACCAATACTACTATTAGTACTACCATCTCTACTACTCCAAGAGCTACTACTGCTATTGCTCCTATAACTACTACTACTGCTATAACTACTGCTAATTCTAGTACTACTACTACTACTACTACTACTACTACTACTACTATAGTAGTAGTAGTAGTGATAGTAGCAGCAGTAGTAGCAGCAACATTAGTTGTCACAAAAGTAGTACTTGTTGTAGTAGTAGTAGTAGCATGAGTAGTTGTTGCAGTAATAGTTGCAATAGTAGTAAGAGAAGTGGTAGGAGTAATAGTAGCAACAACTACAATAGTAGTAGTAATAGTTTTAATAGTAGCAATTTTAGTAGTAGTAGTAGTAGCAGTAATAGTGGCAGTAGCAGTAGTAGTAGTAGTGCTAGTACTAGTAGTAGTAGTGGTGGTAGCAGTAGTAGTAGTAGAGATAGTAGTAGCAGTAACAGTAGCAATAGTAGTAGCAGTAATAGTAGTTGTAGCAGTAGTAGTAGTTGAGGCAGTAGTAGCAGTAGCAGTTGTAGCAATAGAAGTAGTAATTGTATGAGCAGTAACAGATGTCACAATAGTAGTAGTAGTAGTAGTAGTAATGGTACGGGTATAGGTAATAGTAGCATTATTAGTTATAGTAATAGCAGAAAAAGTAGTAATAGTAGGGGGAGTAGTGGTAGTAGTAGTAGTAGCAACAACTACAGTGGCAATAGTAGTAGTACTAGCTATTGTAGTATTAGCTATAGTAGTAGTATTAGTAGTAGTAGCAGCTGCAATGGTAAAAGCAGTGGTTGTAGTAACAATAGCCGAAAAAGTAGTAGTAGCATTAGAAGTTGTAGTAGTAGCAGCAATGGCAGTGGTAACAGCAGTCACAGTAGTATTAGCAATAGTAGCAACAATAGAATTACTACTAGTAGTAGGAGTAGTAGCAGTAGCTATTGTAGGAGTAGTATAAATAACATTTGTGAAAGCAGCAGAAGTAGCAACAACAAAAGAAGCAGCAGCCGTAGTCGTATAAGTATGAGTCTTAGTAGTAGTAGCAGTCATTCTAGTAGTATTAGTTGCAGCTGTAGTATTAGTTATTGTTGTAGTAGATGTTGTTGTTGTAGTAGTAGTAATAATAGTAGAAGTAGTTCTAGTTGTAGTAGTAGGAGTATTAGTAGCAGTAGTATGGGTAGTAATAGTCATAGTGGCAGTAGTAGCAAGAGTAGTAGTAGTAGAAGTTGTGGGAGTAGACGTAGTAGTAGTAGTAGCAGTAGTGGTAGCAGTAGTGGTGGAAGGAATAGTATTATTAGTGATAGTTGTAGTAGCTGTAGTAGTACTTGTTGTAGTCATAGTATTAGTAGTAGCAGGAGTTATAGTAGTAGAAGTTGTAGTAGTAGTAATAGTAGAATTTGTAGTAGCAGTAGGAGGAGGAGGAGGAGGAGGAGGAGGAGGAGTAGTAGTAGTACTAGTTCTTGTACAAGTAGAAGTATTAGTAGTCGGAATAGGAGTAGCAGTAGTAGTAGTAGTAGCAACCATAGTATTAGTAGTTATAGTTGTAGTCATAGTTCCAATAGCAATAGTAGTAGTTATTGTTGTTATTGTAGTAGTAGCAGCAGAAGCAGTCGTAGCAGAAGTAGTAGGAGCAGCAATAGTAGTTGTAGTAGTCATAGTAGTTGTAGTAGCAGTAGTAGAAGTAGAAGCAGAAGCAGCAGCAGCAGTAGAAGTATTAGTAGCGGTACTAGCAGTTGTAGCAGTAAAAGTGGTTGTAGGAGTAATAGTAGTAGCAGTAGCAATAGCAAAAGTAGTGGTAGTAGTAGCAGTAGCAGCAGTAGTAGTAGTGGTAGAAGTAGTAGTAGTAGTAGCAGCAGCAGTAGCAGAAGTAGTAGTAGTATTAGTAGCAGTACTAGTAGTTGTAGTAGTAAAAGTGGTTGCAGGAGTAATAGTATGAGTAGTTTTAGGAGTGGGAGTTGGAGTGGCAGTAGTTGTAGTAGCAGTAGTAGTATTAGTAGTAATAATAGTTTCAATAGTAGTCGTAGCGGCAACGGTAGTAGTAGTAGTTATTGCAGTAGTAGAAGTAGTAGTAATAGTAGTTAGAGTACTAGTAGTAGCTGGAAGAGTACAAGTAGTAGTATTTGGAGTAGTCAAACTTGTAGAAGTAGTAGTAGTGATAATAGTAATAGCAATAGGAGTAGTAATAGTAGTTGTAGTATTAGTAGGAGTAGTAGTGGTGCTAGTAGAAATAGTTTTGGTAGTAGTGTAGTAGCAGTAACAATAGCAGTAGTACTAGTCGCATTAGTGGTAGTAGTAGTAGCCATAGTAGTAGTTATAATAGGATAAGCTATAGTTGTAATAGCAGTTGTAGTAGAAGCAGTAGCAGAAGTAGCAGTAATAGCAGTAGTTATTATAGAAGTAGTAGTAGTATAAGTAAAAGTGGTAGTAGCAGTAGTAGTAGGAGTAGTAGTGGTAGTAGTTGTCATAGTAGTAGTAGTAGTTGTTGTTGTTGTTGTTGTTGTTCTTGTTGTTGTTGTTGTTGTAGTAGTAGTAGTAGTAGTAATAGTAGTAATAGAAGGAGTAGTAGTAGTGGTAGTAGTAGTAGTAATAGTAATAGTAGCAACAGTAATAGTAGTAGTAGTAGTAGTAGTAGCATTAGTTGTTGATGTAGTAGTAGTAGCAGTAGTAGTTGTAATAGTAGTAGTAGTGGCGGTAGTAATAGTTGTATTAGTAGTAGTAGTAGTAGTAGTAGTAGTAGGAGTAGTAGCAATAGTAGGTGAAGAAGTAGTAGTAGGGGTGGAAGTAGGAGTAGCAGTAGTATTAGGAGAAGGAGTACCTCTAGTAGTAGCAAAGGCAGGAGTATGAGTAGTTGTTGTAGTTGTAGTAGTAGTGGTAGTAGTAGTTGTAGTTGTAGTAGTAGTATTAGTAGTAGTAGCAGTAGCAGTAGTAGTACTATTAATAGTAGTAGTAGTAGCAGCAGCAACAGTAGTAGTAGTAGTAGTAATAGTAGTAGTAGTTATAGTCACAGTAGGTGTAAGAGTAGGAGTAGCAATAGGAGCAGTAGTCTTAGTAGTTATAGTAGTACTAGTAGTATTAACAGTAGTAGTAGTAGTAGCAGCAATACTAGAAGTAATAGTTGAAGTAATAGTTGTAGTAGAAGTGGTAGTTGTAGTAGTTATTGTAGCAGTAGAAGTAGTGGAAGGAGTTGCGGTAGGAAAAATAGTTCGAGTAGGAGTAGTTGTAGTAGTACTAGTGGTAGTAGTAGTAGCAGCAGTAGTAGTAGGAGTGGTAGGAGTAGAAGTAGTAGTAGGAGTAGTAGTAGTTGTTGTAGTTGCAGTAGTAGTAGCTATAGTCGTAGCATTAGTATCAGCAGTAGTAGTACTAAAAGTATTAGTAGTTATCGTTGAAGTAGGAGTAGCCATAGTAATAGCAGTTGTAAAAGTTGTAAAAGTTGTAGTAGTAGTAGTAGGAGTAATAGTAGGAATAGTAGTAGAAGTAGTTGTAGTAGTAGTAGTAGTAGTAGTTATACTAGAAGTAGCAGTAGAAGTAGTAGTGGTGGTAGTAGCAGTAGCCACAATATTAGGAGTAGTACAAGTAGTAATAACATTAGTAATAGTAGTAGTAGTAGTAGTAGTAATAGTAATAGTAGCATTCAGAGCAGTAGCTATTATAGTAGTAGTAGAAGTGGTAGTAGTAGTAGACCTTGTACTAATGGTAGTAGTAGTATTAGTAGTAATAAAAATAGTATTAGAAATAATTATAGTTTGAGTAGGAGTTGCAGTGGTAGTCGTAGTAATAGTGGTTGTTGTTGTAGGGGCATTAGGAGTAATAGTGGTAGTAGTAGCAGCAGTAGTGGTAGTTGCAGTTGTAGTAGTCGTATTACTAATAGTAGAAGTAGTAGTAGTAGTAGTTGTTGTTTAGTAGTACTAGTCATAGTAGAAGTTGTGGCAGGAGTAGTAGTAGTATTAGTTATAGTAGAAGTATTAGAAGTTGTTGTAGCAGTAGTAGTTGATGTTGTAGTAGTTGTAGGTATAGCAGCAGTAGTTGTAGTAATAGTTGTTGTTGTAGTCATAGTAGTGGTAGTAGCTGTAGTGATAGTAGTAGTAGTGCTAGTAGTAGAAGCAGCAATAACAATAGTAGTAGTAGTAGTAGTACTACTACTATCAGTAGTGGTAGTAGTAATAGTATTAGTTAGAGTAGTAGTTGTAGTAGGAGTTGTCGTAAGAGTAGTAGGAGTAGTAGTAGTTGGAGTAGTAGTTGTAGTAGCAGCAGCTGGAGTAGTAGTTGTTGTAGTGGTCGAGTAGTAGTGGGAGTTGTAGTAGTAGCAGTTGGAGTAGTAGTTGTTGTTGTTATAGTAGTTGTAGGTGTATTTGTGGTAGTTCTAGGAGTAGTAGTAGTACATGTAAAAATAGTTATAGTAGTAGTAGCGTAGTAGTAGTCGCAGTAGTAATAGTACTAGATGTAGTAGTAGTAGTAGTAGTAGTGTTAGTAGTCAATGTTATTGTTGTTGTTATTGTAGTAGAAGTAGTAGTTGTTGTATTAGTAGTAGTTGAAGTTGTAGTTTTAGTAGTAGTTGTTGTTGTTTTTTCTATAGTAGTTGTAGTAGTCTTCGTAGCAGTAGTAGCACGAGTGGTAATAGTATTTAATGAAGTAGTAGTAGGTAGTAGGAGGAGGAGGACGAGGATTAGCAGAAGCTGTAGGAGTAGGTATTGTAGTGGTAGTGGTAGTTGTTGTTGTAGTAGTTGTAGTAGCTGTTGTTGAAGTAGTTCTATTAGGAGTAGTAGGAGTAGTAACTGTAGTAGTAGTAGGAGTAGTAGTAGAAGTAGTACTAGTACTACTAGTAGTAGTGGCAGTAGTAGCGGTAGTAGTAGAAGTACTAGTGGTAGTAGTAGTACTTGTAGTAGTTGTGGTAGTAGTAATAGTTGTAGGATTAGTGATAGTAGTCGAAGTTGCAACAGCAGCAATTGTAGCAGTAGTAGCAGTAGTAGTAGAAAGAGTAGTAGCAGTAGTAGCAGCAGAAGTAGTCATAGCAATAGTAGCAATAGTAGCAGTAAGAACAATATCAGTAGCATTAGAAGTGGTAGTAATAGTAGTGGTAGTACTCATTGTAGTTGTAGAAGTAGTACTACTAGTAGAAGTAGTATTAATAGTTGTCATCATAGTAGTTGTACAAGTAGTAGTAGTACTACTACTACTTGTAGTAGTAGTAGTACTAATAGGAGCAGTTGTAGCAGTACGGGTAGTCGTAGGAGTAGTAGTAGTTGTTGTAGTAGTAGTAGTCGTAGTAGTAGTAGTGGTGGTAATATAGGGAGAAGTAGCTGTAGCATTAGTAATAGTAGTATTGGTAGTGGTAATAGTAGTCGAGGAAGCAGTGGCAATGACAATAGTAATAGCAGTAGTAGTAGTAATTATTGTGGTAGTAGTCGTAGTAGTAGTAGTCATATTAGTAGTAATTGGTGTAGTAGTAGTAGTAGTAGTAGTAGTAGAGCAGTAGCAATAGTAGTAGTAATAGTAATTGTAGTAGCAATAGCGATAGTTGGAGTAGTAGTAGTTATTATTGTTGTTGTTGTTGTAGTAGTAGTAATAGGACTAGGTGTAGTACGAGTAGTAGTAGTAGGAGTTGTAGTAGTATAAGTGGTAGTAGTGGTAGGAGGAGTAGTAGTAGGAGGAGTAGGTAGGGGTAGCAATAGAAGTACTAGCAGTAGTAGCAGTAGAAGTATAAGTAGTAGTAGTACGAGTGGTAGTAGTTGTTATAGGAGGAGTAGTAGTAGTTGTAGGAGAAGTAGTAGTAGTAGTGGCAGTGGAAGTAGTGGTGGTAGTAGTAGTAGTAGTAGTAGCAATAAGTGTAGTAGAAGCAGTAGTAGCAATAGTAGTAGTCGTATTTGTAGTAATAGGTGTAGTAGTAGTTAATGTTGTTGTAGGAACAGTAGTAGTAGTATAGTAGTAGTAATTATTGTAGTTGTAGTTGCAGTAGTAGTTAAGTAGTAGTACTAGTAGTAGAAGTGGTATTTGTAGTAGTAGTAGTATTAGTAGTACTAGTAGTAGTCATTGTAGTTGAAGTACTAGTAGTAGCTCTAGTAGAAGTACTTGCAGTAGTAAGAGTAGCAGCAGTAGTAGTTGCAGCAGTAGTAATAGTTGTAGTAGTAGTAGTAGTTGCAATAGTAGTAGCAGTTGCAATAGCAATAGTAGTAGTACTAGTAAGAGTAGTAGTAGGAGGAGTAGTAGTAGTAGCAGTGCTAGTAGTAGTACTTGTATTAGTTGGAGTAGGGGGGGTAGTAGGAGTAATGGCTTAGTAGTAGTAGTTGGATGGTAGGAGTGTTAGAAGTAGTAGTACAGAAATAATAGTAGAAGAGCTAGTAGTTATAGGAGTATTAGGAGTAGTAGTAGTAGTAGTAGTAGTAGTAGCAGTAGGAGAGGCAACAGCAGCAGCAGCAGCAACAGTAGTTGCAGTAGTAGTTGTTGTACTAGTAGTTTTAGCTATAGTAGTAACAGCAGTAGTTGTCGTAGTTGGAGTATGTGTAGGAGTAGGAGTAATAGTAGTCGTAGTAGTTAGTAGTAGAAGTAGTAGTACTAGTAGTAGTAGTAGTAGTAGTCGTAGTAGTAGTAGTAGTAGTAGTAGTAGTAGTTGTACCAATAGTAAAACTAGTAGTTGTAGTCAGAGTAGGTGTAGCAGTAGGAGTGATAGTAAGATCAATAGTAGCAGTAGTACTAGTAATAGGAGCAGTAGCCTTAGTAGTTGTTGTAATATTTGTAGTAGTAGTAACATTAGTAGTTGTTCTAGTAGCGATACTAGTTGTAATATTTGCAGAAGAAGTTATTGTAGTAGTAGTAGTTATAGTAGTATAAGTAGTAGTAGTAGCAGCAGTAGTAGTAGTAACAGTGGTAGTGGTAGTAGTAGTAATAGTAGTAGTAGTAATAGTAGTAGTAACAGTGGTAGTGGTAGTAGTAGTAACAGTAGTAGTAGTAGCAGTAGCCGTAGTAGTAGTAGTAGTAATAGTAGTAATAGTCGTAGTAGTAGTAGTAGTAGTAGCAGCAGCAGCAGCAGCAGCAGTAGTAGTAGTAGGAGTAGGGGTAGGAGTAGGAAGAGTAGTAGGAGCAGCAGTCATAGTAGTAGTAGTAGTAGGTGTTGTAGTGTTAGAGGTAGCAGTGTTTGTTGTTGTAGAAGAAGTTGGAGTAGCAGCAACTACTGTAGCAATAGTACGTGCAGTAGTAGTAGTAGTTGTTGTTGTTGTTATTGTTGTAATAGTTGCATAAGTCATGCTAGTAGTAGTTGCTAAAGTTGTAATAGTGTTATCAGTAGCAATAGTAGTAGAAATAGTAGCAACAACAGCAACAGTAGTAGCGGTTGTATTAGTAGTAGTAGTAGTAGTAATAGAAATAGTAGTGGTAGCATTAGTAGCAGTAGTGGAAGTAGTAATAGTTCCAATTGTGGTAGCAACAACAATAGTAGTAGTTGTTGTTGTTATAGTAGTAGTAGTAATAGTAATAGTAGTTGTTGTTATTGTTGTTGTTATTTTTGTTGTTGTTGTTGTTGTTATTGTTGTTGTTGTTGTAGTAGTAGTAGTGGTGGTGGTGGTGGTGGTAGTGCTGGTGGTGTTAGTAGTAATAGTAGTAGTAGTGGGGGTAGTAGTAGTAGTAGTACGAGTAGGGTAGGAGTAGGAAGAGTTGTTGGAGCAACACCAGTAGTTGTAGTAGTAGTAGGTGTTGTAGTGGTAGAAGTAGCAGTATTAGCTGCAGTAGCAGTAGCAACAACAGCTGTAGTTGTAGTAGTAGTAGTACTGGTAATTGCAGTAGTAGTAGCAGTAGTAGCAGTTGTACTAGTTGCCGTAGCTGCAGCAGTAGTACTATTAGTAGTAGTAGTTATTGTAGTTGTTCTTGTAGTAGTTTTAGAAGTCTTTGTATTTGTAGTTGCTAGATTTGTACCTTTGTTAGTAGTAGCAATAGTAGTAAAAATAGTAGCAGCAGCAGAAGCATTAGTAGTAGTATTAGTAGTAGTAGTTGTTGTTGTTATTGTTGTTGTTGTTGTTGTTGTAGGACGAGTAGTAGTAGTAGTTGTAGTAGTTGTAGTAGTAGTAACAGTCATAGTAGCAGTAGTGGTAGCAGTAGTGGAAGTATTAGTAGTAGTTGTAATAGTAGTAGTAGTAGTAGAAGAAGTAGTTATAGTAGTAGTTGTAGTACTAGTAGTACAAGGAGTAGTAGCAGTAGTACTAGTAGTAGCAATAGTTGCCATAATTGGAGTTGGTATTATAGTTCGGGTGGTAGTAGGAGCAGGGGTAGTAGTAGTAGCAATAGGAGTTGGAGTAGAAGTAGTAGGACTAGTAGTAGTAATAGTTAGAGTAGTAGAAATAGCAATAGAAGTTGTTGCTGTAGTAGCAATAATAGTAGAAGTTGTAGTAGTAGCAGGAGCAGCTGTATTAGTAATAGCAGCAGTAGAAGAAGAAGTAGTGGTAGTAGTAGTAGTGGTAGTTGCAATAGTAATAATAGCAGCAGCAGTAATAGCAGCAGCAGTAGTAGTAGTAATGGTCGTAGAAGTAGATATAGCAATAGTAGTAGTAATATTCATAGTAGTAGTAGCAGTAGTATTGGTTGCAATAGGTATAGTAGTAGTAGTAGTAGAAGTAGTAGTATTAGTAGTAGCAGAAGCAATCGTTCGTATTTAGAAAGTGTAGTAGTCGATAGTTAATTGTAGTAGTTGTCATTGCAGTAGTAGTAGTAGCAGCAACAGAAATAGTAGTAGTAGTAGAACTAGTAGTAGTGGTAGTAGTAGTAGTAATAGGATTAGTAGTAATTCTAGTAGCAGAAGTAATAGTAGATGTGGTAGTAGTAGCAGTAGTACTAGTAGTATTAGTATTGGTTGCAGCAGTAGTTGTAGTAGTAGTAGGAGTCGTAGTTGTTGTAGTAATGGTAGTAGTAGTAGTCTTAGTAATAGTTGTAGTAGTAGTAGTACTAGGAGTTGCTGCTATAACATCAGCTGTAGTAATAGTTGTTGTAGTTGTAGTAGTAATAGTAGCAATAGTAGTTGTATTAATAGTAGTAGTAGTTATAGTAGAAGTAGTTGTAATAGTAGTTGTAGTGGTAATAGGTGTAGATATAGGAGTAGGGGTAGTGGTAGGGGAGTAGTAGTAGTAATAGTCATAGTAGGAGTAGAAGTAGCCATAATAGGAGAAGTAGGAGTTTCAAAAGATGTACTAGTAGTAGTAGTTGTAATAGAAGTTGAAGAAGTTGCAGTAGTGACCGTAGCTGTAGTGGTAGTAGTGGCAGTACTAGTAGCAGTAATAATCGCAATAGTAGGAGTAATGGTCATAGTAGAAGTAGTAGATGTAGTAATAGTAATTGAAGCGATACTCACAATAGTAGTAGTAATCGACATAGTAGTAGTTGTACTGGCAGTAGTAGTACTACTATTGGTCATAGTAGTAGCACCAGTAGTTGTAGTAGTAGTAGCAGTAGTAGTAGAACTAGTAGTAGTAGTAACAGTGGAAGTAATTATTGTATTAGTAGTTGTTGTAGTAGTACCAGCAGTAGTAGTTGTTGTAGTAGTAGAAGTAGTAGTACTACTAGTTGTGGCAGTAAAAGTATTAGTAGTTGTAGTTGGAGGAGGAGTAGTAGTAGTAGTTCAAGTAGTTATAATAGTAGTCATGGTAGTAGCAGTAGTGGTACTAACAGTAGTGGTAGTAGCAGCAATAGTAGTAGTTGTAATCGCAAGAATTGGATTAGAAGCAGTTGTAGTACTGGTGTAGTAGTATTTGTAGTAATAGGTGTACTAGTAGTAGTACTAGTGGTAGTAGCAATAGTAGTAGTAGCAGTAGTAATAGTACAAGTAGTAGTCATTGTAGCAGTAGTACTAGTAGTACTAGTAGTAGTGTAGTAGTAGTAGTTGTAGAAGTAGTAGTAGTCATAGTAGTAGTAGCAATAAGAGTAGAAGTTGTTGTAGGAGTAGTAGCTGTAGTAATAGTAGAAGTAGTAGTTGTTGTTGTTGTCGTAGGAGGAGGAGGAGGAGGAGTAGTAGTAGTAGTAGAAGTCCTCGAACTAGTAGTGGTAGTAGAAGTTAGTGTAGTAGTAATAATAGTTGAGGTAGTAGTAGCAATAGCATTACTAATAGTGCAGTAGTAGTAATAGTAGTAGCTCTGATAGTAGTAGTAGTATTACTAGTAGTAGTAGAGGGCGTTGTAGTAGTAGTAGTAGTGCTTCCAGTAGTCATAGTAGAAGACATAGTAGTAGTAGCAGCAACAGCGTCAGCTGTGCAAGGTATAGTAGTAGTAGTACTAGTGGTAGCAGTTGGAGTCATAGTTGTACTAGTAGCATTAGCAGTAGTGGTAGTAGTATTAGTAGTGGTAGTAGTTGTAGTTGTAGTAGTAGTAGTAGCAGTAGCAGCAGAAGTAGTAAAGTGGTAATAGGAGTATTAGTCAAAGTTATAGTAGTAGTCATAATAGCAGTATTAGTAGTCGTAGTAGTAGTTGTAGTAGCGGAAGTAGTAGTAGTAGTAATAGTAGTATTAGTAGTAGTAGTAGCAGTAGTAGTAGTTGTTGTTGTTCTACTTGTCGTAGTAGTATTTGGAGTAGTTGTAGCAGGAGTAGTAATAGTAGCTGATGTAGTAGTAGAAGTTGTAGCAGCAGCAGTAGCAGTAGCAACAGTAGTAGTAGTAGAAATAATAGTATTAGTAGTACCAAAAGTAGTAGTAGTAGTAGTAGCGGTAGAATTAGTAGCACCAGTAGTAGCAGTAGTAGTAGTTCTAGAAGTAATAGTACCTGTGGTTGCCGTACTAGTAGCATTAGTTGCAGCAATGGCAGTAGTAGTTGTCCAATTTGTAGTAGTAGTAACAGTCCTAGCACAAGTTGTAGCAGTAATAGTAATAGGGGTAGTCGTAGCATTAATAGAGATATTAGTAGTAGCAGTAGTAATAGTAGTAGTAGCAGTAGTAGTAGCAGTGGAAGCAGTAGTAGTAGTAGTAGTCGTAGTAGAAGGAGTAGTAGTAGAAGAAGAAAAAGTAGTAGTAGTAGTAGTAGTGGTAATAGTAGTAGTAGCAGCAGTAGTAGTAATAGTAATAGTAGTAGTAGTAGTTATATAAGTAGTTGTAATACTAGCATCAGCAGTAATAGTAGTAGTAGTAGTTGTTGTTGTAGTAGTAGTGGTTGCAGAAGCAGTAGTAGAAGTAGTAGTTTTTGTTGTAGCAGTGGTAGTCGGAGGTGCAGTTGCAACAATAGCAGCAGTAATAGCAGTATGCTAGAACTAATAGTCTTAGTTATTGTTGTAGTTGCACTAGTAACAATGGTAGTAGTAGTAGGAGAAGAAGTAATGGTAGTTGAAGTTGTAGTAGTAGTGGTAGGAGTAGTAGGAGGAGGAGGGGTACATAGGGGTGGCAATAGAAGTACTAGCAGTAGTAGCAGTAAAAGAAGAAGTTGTAGTAGTAGTGCGAGTTGTAGTTGTAGTTATAGGAGCAGTAATAGTTGTTGTAGGAGTTGTCATAGTAGTAGTAGTGGCGTAGAAGTAGTGGTGGTGGTGGCGGCAGTAGTAGTAGTAGTAGTAGTAGTACTATGAGTAGCAAAAGCAGTAGTAGCAATAGTATTAGTAATAGTAGTAGTAGTATTTATTGTAACAGGTGTAGTAGTAGTAGTAGTAGTAGTAGTGTAGTTGTAGTAGTAGTAATAGCAGTAGTAGTTGTAGTTGTAGTAGTAGTACAAATAGTAGTACTAGTAGTACAAGTGGTAGTAGTAGTAGTAGTAGTATTAGTAGTCATAGTAGTTGAAGTACTAGTAGTAGTTGTAGTAGAAGTACTCACAGTAGTAATAATAGTAGGAGTAGTAGTAGTAGTTGCAGTAGTAGTAGTAGTAGTAGTAGTAGTAGTAGTAGTTGCTATAGTAGTAGCCATTCTAGTAGTAATAGTAGTAGTTCTAGTAAGAGTAGTAGGAGGAGGAGGATAGTAGTAGTAGCAATTCTAGTAATAGTACTTGTATCACTGGGAGTAGTTGGGGTAGTAGGAGTAATCGCTGTAGTAGTAGTAGTTGGATAGTAGGACTAGTAGTAGGAGTAGTAGGAGGGTTAGAAGTAGTAGTACAAAAATAATAGTATTTGAAGTAGTAGTTGTAGGAGTATTAGGATTAGTAGTAGTAGTAGTAGTAGTACGAGTGGCAATAGCAGCAGCAGCATGAGTATTTGCAGTGGTTGTAGTAGTGCTATTAGTATTAGCAGTAGTAGTAGTAGCAGTAGTTGTTGTAGTTGGAGTTTGTGTAGGAGTAGGAGTAATAGTAGTAGTAGTTAGTAGCAGTAGTAGCAGTAGTAGTACTACTACTAGTAGTAGTAGTACCAATTGCAATAGTAGTAGTAGTTGTCATTGGAGTAGGTGTAGGAATAGGAGTCAAAATAGTATCAATAGTAGTAGTAGTACTAATAATAGTAGTAGCCTTAGTAGTTATTGTGATATTTGGAGTAGTAGTAATAGTTGTAGTAGTTCTAGTGGCAATACTAGTTGTAATAGTTGTTGTAGAAATTGTTGTTGTAGTAGTAGTTATAGTAGTAGAAGTAGTAGTAGGAGTTGTAGTAGGAGTGAGAGTTTGAGTAGTAGTAGTTGTATTAGTAGTAGTGGTAGTAGTAGTAGCACTAATAGTAGTTGCAGTGGTAGTTGTAGAAGCAGTAAGAGTAGTAGTAGTAGTAGTAGTAGTAGTAGTAATAGTAATAGCAGTAGCAGTAGCAGTACTAGTACTTGTTGTGGTAGTAACATTAGTAGTAGTAGTAGAAGCCATATTTGTAGTAATAGTAGTTGTAGTAGTAATAGTAGTAGCAGCAACCGTAGTAGTAGCAATAGTAGTTATTGTAGTAGTAGTTGTAGTAGTTGGAGTTGTAGTTGGAGTAGGAGTTCAAGTCGGAGTAGTTGTAGTACTAGTTGTTGTAATAGTCGTTGTAGTAGCAGTGGTAGTTGGAGGACGAATAGGAGTAGTAGAAGTAGTAGTTGTAGATGTTGTAGCTGTACTAGTAGTAGTTGTTGTATTTGTAGTAGTAGTAGTAGTATAAGTCGGACTAGTAGTAGTAGCAGTAGCACTAGTAAAAGTAGTAGTAGAAGTACTAGTCATAGTAGAACTAGTAGTAGTAGCAGCAGCAGTAGTAGTAATTGTACTGGCAGTAGTAGTAATCGACAATAGTAGTAGTAATCGACATAGTAGTAGTTGTACTGGCAGTAGTAGTACTACTATTGGTCATAGTAGTAGCACCAGTAGTTGTAGTAGTAGTAGCAGTAGTAGTAGAACTAGTAGTAGTAGTAATAACAGTGGAAGTAATTATTGTATTAGTAGTTGTTGTTGTAGTACTAGCAGTAGTAGTTGTTGTAGTAGTAGAAGTAGTAGTACTACTAGTTGTGGCAGTAAAAGTATTAGTAGCTGTAGTTGGAGGAGGAGTAGTAGTAGTAGTTCAAGTAGTTATAATAGCAGTCATGGTAGTAGCAGCAGTGGTACTAACAGTAGTGGTAGCAACAGCAATAGTAGTAGGTGTAATCGCAAGAATTGGATTAGAAGCAGTTGTAGTACTGGTGTAGTAGTATTTGTAGTAATAGGTGTACTAGTAGTAGTACTAGTGGTAGTAGCAATAGTAGTAGTAGTAGTAGTAATAGTACAAGTAGTAGTCATTGTAGCAGTAGTACAAGTAGTACTAGTAGTAGTGTAGTAGTAGTAGTTGTAGAAGTAGTAGTAGTCGTAGTAGTAGTAGCAATAAGAGTAGAAGTTGTTGTAGGAGTAGTAGCAGTAGTAATAGTATAAGTAGTTGTTGTTGTCGTAGGAGGAGGAGGAGGAGGAGTAGTAGTAGTAGTAGAAGTCCTCGAACTAGTAGTGGTAGTAGAAGTTAGTGTAGTAGTAATAATAGTTGAGGTAGTAGTAGCAATAGCATTACTAATAGTGCAGTAGTAGTAATAGTAGTAGCTCTGATAGTAGTAGTAGTATTACTAGTAGTAGTAGAGGGCGTTGTAGTAGTAGTAGTAGTGCTTCCAGTAGTCATAGTAGAAGACATAGTAGTAGTAGCAGCAGCAGCGTCAGCTGTGCAAGGTATAGTAGTAGTAGTACTAGTGGTAGCAGTTGGAGTCATAGTTGTACTAGTAGCATTAGCAGTAGTGGTAGTAGTATTAGTAGTGGTAGTAGTTGTAGTTGTAGTAGTAGTAGTAGCAGTAGCAGCAGAAGTAGTAAAGTGGTAATAGGAGTATTAGTCAAAGTTATAGTAGAAGTCATAATAGCAGTATTAGTAGTCGTAGTAGTAGTTGTAGAAGCGGAAGTAGTACTAGTAGTAATAGTAGTATTAGTAGTAGTAGTAGCAGCAGCAGTAGTAGTTGTTGTTGTTGTAGTACTAGTCGTAGTAGTATTTGGAGTAGTTGTAGTAGGAGTAGTAAAAGTAGCTGATGTAGTAGTAGAAGTTGTAGCAGCAGCAGTAGCAGTAGCAACAGTAGTAGTAGTAGAAGAAATAGTATTAGTAGTACCAAAAGTAGTAGTAGTAGTAGTAGCGGTAGAATTAGTAGCACCAGTAGTAGCAGTAGTTGTAGTTCTAGAAGTAATAGTACCTGTGGTTGCCGTATTAGTAGCATTAGTTACAGCAAGGGCAGTAGTAGTTGTCCAATTTGTAGTAGTAGTAACAGTCCTAGCATAAGTTGTAGCAGTAATAGTAATAGTGGTAGTCGTAGCATTAATAGAGATATTAGTAGTAGCAGTAGTAATAGTAGTAGTAGCAGTAGTAGTAGCAGTGGAAGCAGTAGTAGTAGTAGTAGTCGTAGTAGAAGGAGTAGTAGTAGAAGAAGAAAAAGTAGTAGTAGTAGTAGTAGTAGTGGTAATAGTAGTAGTAGTAGCAGTAGTAGTAATAGTAGTAGTAGTAGTAGTAGTTATATAAGTAGTTGTAATACTAGCATCAGCAGTAATAGTAGTAGTAGTAGTTGTTGTTGTAGTAGTAGTGGTTGCAGAAGCAGTAGTAGAAGTAGTAGTTTTTGTTGTAGCAGTGGTAGTCGGAGCTGCAGTTGCAACAATAGCAGCAGTAATAGCAGTATGCTAGAACTAATAGTCTTAGTTATTGTTGTAGTTGCACTAGTAACAATGGTAGTAGTAGTAGGAGAAGAAGTAATAGTAGTTGAAGTTGTAGTAGTAGTGGTAGGATTAGTAGGAGGAGGAGGAGTACATAGGCGTGGCAATAGAAGTACTAGCAGTAGTAGCAGTACAAGAAGAAGTTGTAGTAGTAGTGCGAGTTGTAGTTGTAGTTATAGGAGTAGTAATAGTTGTTGTAGGAGTTGTCATAGTAGTAGTAGTGGCATAGAAGTAGTGGTGGTGGTGGTGGTGGTGGTAGTAGTAGTAGTAGTAGTACTATGAGTAGCAAATGCAGTAGTAGCAATAGTATTAGTAATAGTAGTAGTAGTATTTATTGTAACAGGTGTAGTAGTAGTAGTAGTAGTAGTGTAGTTGTAGTAGTAGTAATAGCAGTAATAGTTGTAGTTGTAGTAGTAGTACAAGTAGTACAAGTGGTAGTAGTAGTAGTAGTAGTATTAGTAGTCATAGTAGTTGAAGTACTAGTAGTAGTTGTAGTAGAAGTACTCACAGTAGTAATAATAGTAGGAGTAGTAGTAGTAGTTGCAGTAGTAGTAGTAGTAGTAGTAGTAGTAGTAGTTGCTATAGTAGTAGCCATTCTAGTAGTAATAGTAGTAGTTCTAGTAAGAGTAGTAGGAGGAGGAGGATAGTAGTAGTAGCAATTCTAGTAATAGTACTTGTATTACTGGGTGTAGTTGGGGTAGTAGGAGTAATCGCTGTAGTAGTAGTAGTTGGATAGTAGGACTAGTAGTAGGAGTAGTAGGAGGGTTAGAAGTAGTAGTACAGAAATAATAGTATTTGAAGTAGTAGTTGTAGGAGTATTAGGATTAGTAGTAGTAGTAGTAGTAGTACGAGTGGCAATAGCAGCAGCAGCATGAGTATTTGCAGTGGTTGTAGTAGTGCTATTAGTATTAGCAGTAGTAGTAGTAGCAGTAGTTGTTGTAGTTGGAGTTTGTGTAGGAGTAGGAGTAATAGTAGTAGTACTAGCAGTAGTAGTACTACTACTAGTAGTGATAGTACCAATTGCAATAGTAGTAGTAGTTGTCATTGGAGTAGGTGTAGGAATAGGAGTCAAAGTAGTATCAATAGTAGTAGTAGTACTAATAATAGGAGTAGTAGCCTTAGTAGTTATTGTGATATTTGGAGTAGTAGTAATAGTTGTAGTAGTTCTAGTGGCAATACTAGTTGTAATAGTTGTTGTAGAAATTGTTGTTGTAGTAGTAGTTATAGTAGTAGAAGTAGTAGTAGGAGTTGTAGTAGGAGTGAGAGTTTGAGTAGTAGTAGTTGTATTAGTAGTAGTGGTAGTAGTAGTAGCACTAATAGTAGTTGCAGTGGTAGTTGTAGAAGCAGTAAGAGTAGTAGTAGTAGTAGTAGTAGTAGTAATAGTAGTAGCAGTAGCAGTAGCAGTACTAGTACTAGTTGTAGTAGTAACATTAGTAGTAGTAGTAGAAGCCATATTTGTAGTAATAGTAGTTGTAGTAGTAATAGTAGTAGCAGCAACCGTAGTAGTAGCAATAGTAGTTATTGTAGTAGTAGTTGTAGTAGTTGGAGTTGTAGTTGGAGTAGGAGTTCAAGTCGGAGTAGTTGTAGTACTAGTTGTTGTAATAGTCGTTGTAGTAGCAGTGGTAGTTGGAGGACGAATAGGAGTAGTAGAAGTAGTAGTTGTAGTTGTTGTAGCTGTACTAGTAGCAGTTGTTGTATTTGTAGTAGTAGTAGTAGTATAAGTCGGAGTAGTAGTAGTAGCAGTAGCACTAGTAAAAGTAGTAGTAGAAGTACTAGTCATAGTAGAACTAGTAGTAGTAGCAGCAACATAGTAGTAGTGGTACGAGTAGTAGTTGTAGCAGTAGGAGTAATTGTCATAGAAGTAGTATTTGTAGTATCAATATAAGTACTTGTAAGAGCAGCAGCAGTAGTAAAAGTAGTAGTAGCAATAATAGTAGTAGTAGTAATAATAGTAGTATTAGTAGCAGTAGTAGCAATAGTTGTCGTAGTAGTAGTAGTACTAATAGTAGTAGTTGTAGTATGAGGATAAGGAGCAGTAGCAATAACAACATTAGTAGCAGTAGTAGGAGGAGGAGTAGTGGAAGTACTAGTTGTAGTAATAATAGAAGTTGTAGTATTAGTAGTAGTAGTAGTGGTTGTTGTTATTGTTGTAGGTGTAGTAGCTATAGTACAAGTACTTGTTGTTCTTGTTGTTGTTGTTGTTATAATAGTTGTAGTAGTCATAGTAGTAGTAGTTTAAGTAGAAGTAGTAGTAGTACTAGTAGTATTATTTGTAGTAGTAGCAGAAGTTGCAGAAGTTGTGGCAGTATTAGCGGCAATAGCTGTAGTAGCAGTGGTAGTAGTAGTCATAGTAGTAGCAGTAGTGCTTATAATAGTAATAGTAGTAGCAGCTATAGTTGTAGGAGAAGTAT
This sequence comes from Trichopus zeylanicus subsp. travancoricus, assembly GCA_005019695.1. Classification (NCBI taxonomy): domain Eukaryota; kingdom Viridiplantae; phylum Streptophyta; class Magnoliopsida; order Dioscoreales; family Dioscoreaceae; genus Trichopus; species Trichopus zeylanicus. The sequence goes on from RXID01021857.1 coordinate 598,264, forward strand.
TAGTAGTAGTTGTTGTAGTAGTTGTAGTGGTAGTAGTAGTTGTAGCAGTTGTACTACTAATAGCAATAGTAGTAGTTGTTGTTCTAGTCGGAGTAGTTGCTGTAGCAGTAGCAGGAGAAGAAGTAGTAGCAGCAGTAATCATAATAGGATAAGAAGTAGTAGCAGCAGCAGTAGTTGCAGTTGTACTAGTAGAAGCAGTAGCAGATGTAGTAGCAATAGGAGTAGTGCACTAGGATAAGAAATAGTTGCCATACTAGTTGCAGCAGCAGCACCAACAGTAGTAGTTGTGGTGGTGGCAGTAGTAGTGTTAGTATTAGTAGTAGTGACAGTAGTATTAGTAGGTGGAGCAATAATAGCGGTAGTGGTAGTATTAATTGTTGTTGTTGTAATAATTGTAGTAGTAGTAGTAGTAGTAGTAGTACTAGTAGAAGTTGTAGTAGTTGCTATAGCAGTAGTTGTGGTAGTAGTAGCAGTACTAGCAGAAGCAGTAGGAGTAGTAGTAGTAGTACGTGTAGTAGTAGTAGTAGAAGGAGTAGTTGTAGTAGTAGCAGTATTAGTAGTAGTAGTAGCGGTAGTAGTAATGCTAGTAATTATAGGCAAAGAATTAGTACTAATAGTCATAGTCATAGTTGCGGTGTAGTAATAGTAGTAGTAGTAGTAGTCTAGATGTAGCAGTAGTAGTAGTAGTGGTACTAGTAGACTTAGTAGTAGAAGCAACAGTAGTAGTGGTATTAGTTGTAGAAGTAGTGGTCATAGTAGTAGTAATAGAATGAATAGTTGCCGAAACAGTAGTTGTAGTAGTAGTGGTCATAGTAGTAGTAGTAGAATTAGTATTAGTAGTAGTAGTAGTGGTAGTAGTAGTAGCAGCTGCATCAGTAACCACAGTAGGAATAATAGTAGTAGTAGTTATTGTAGTTGTTGTACTAGTAGTAGTACTAGTTGTAGGAGCAGCAGCAGTTGTAGCTGCAGCTGTAGTAGTTGTAGCAGTTGTAGCAGCAATAGTAGCAATAAGAGTAGTAGTAGTAGTAATAGTAGTAGTAGTTATTGTAATAGTAGTAGTAGTAGGAGTAGTAGTAGTTATAATAGCAATAGTAGTAGTTGTAGTAGTAGTAGGAGAAGGAGTAGGAGTAGGGGTAACGGTAGGGGTAGTAGCAATGGTAGTAGTAGTATTTGTAAGAGTAGTAGTAGCCGTGGTTGTAGTAGGAGCAGCAACAGCAGTAGTAGCCACAGTTGTAGTAGTAGCAGCAGTAGCACCAATAGTAGTAGTAGTAGTTGTTATTATAGTAGTAGTAGTAATGGTGGTAGTAGTAGTTGTATTAGTAGTAATAGTAGTAGTAGTAGCAGTAGTAGTAGTGGTAGTACGAGTAGCAGTAGTAATAGTAGTAGTTGTAGGAGTAGTCTTTGTAGTAATAGCAGTTGGAGTAGTTGTAATAGTAGTTGTAGAAAAAGCAACAGCAGCAATAGTAGCTGTAGTAGTAATAGTAGGAGTAGGAGTAGCAGTTGTAGTAGTAGGAGTAGGGGTGGGAGTTGGAGTAGTAGTAGCAGCAGCAGCAGAAGTAGTAGAAGCAGTAGTATTTGTTGTTGTAGTAGTGGCGGTATTAATAGAGTAGAAGTAGTAGTATTAATAGTAGTTGTAATAATAGTAGCAACAGTAATAGTAGTAGTAGTAGTATGGGTAGTAGTGGTAGTAGCAGCAGTAGCAATAGTAGTAGATGTAGTAATAATAGTAGTTGGAGTAGAAGTAGTAGTAACAGTAGTAGTAGTAATAATAGTTGTAGTAGCAGCAGCAGCAGCGACAGTAGTAGTAGCAGAAGTTTTAGTTGCTATAGTAGTAGGTGTAGTAGTTGTAGTTGTAGTAGAAGTTGTAGTAGTAGATGGAGTAGCAACAACAGCAGGAGTTCTAGTAGTAGTTGTTGTTGTTGTTGTTGCTGTGGAAGAAGTATTAGTAGTCATAGTAGTAGCAGTTTGAGCAGTAGGAGTAGGAGTACTAGTAGTAGTAGGAGTAGCTATAGGAGTAGTAGTCTAGGTAATAGTAGTAGTAGTACTAGTAGTAGTTGTAGTAGTGATAATAATAGCAGTAGTTGTAGAGTAGTTGTAGTATCAACAGTAGTAGCAGCTGCAGTGGTAGGTGTAGGAGTTGTAGAAGTAGTTGTAGTTGTAATAGTAGCAGTAGCAGTAGTAGTAGGAGCAGTAGTTGTTAAAATGATAGTAGTGGTAGTAGCATTAGTAGTCCTAGAAATAGTAGTAGTACTAGTAGTTGTAGTAGTTCTTATAGTAGTAGTCGAAGCAGTGGTAGTAGTAGTTGTTGTTGTAGTAGTAGAAGTTGTAGTAGTAGTAGTAGGAGGAGTGTTAGGAGTAGTAGTAGAAGTAAAAGTGGTAGTAGTAGTAGTAGTAGTAATAGTATTAGTAGTAGTAGTAGTAGCAATAGTAGTAGCTATAGAAGTGGTAGCATTAGTGGTAGGAGTAGAAGTAGTAGTAGGGGTTGCAGTAGTAATAGTCATAGAAGTTGTAGCAGGAGAAGTAGTAGTAGTTGTAGTAGCAATCTTAGTTGTAGAAGGAGTAATAGCAGTAGTAATAGTAGTAGTTGTAGTGGCAGTAGAAGTAGTTGTAGCAGCAAGAGGAGGAGGAGTAGCAGTAGCAGCAGTAGTAGCAGTAGCAGCAGCAGCAGTATTGGTGGTGGTAATAGTAGCATTAGTAGTATTAGTAGTAGTAATAGTAGTTGTAGAAGTAGTAGTAGTAGAAGCAGTAATAGTATTGGTAGTAGTATTAGTAGTAGTAGTAGTAGTAGTAGTAGTAGTAGTAGTAGTTTGAATAGTTGCTGAAGAGGGAGTAATAGTAAAATTAGTACTAGTAGAAGTAGGAGGGGAAGTACTATAAGTAGGACGAGTAGTAGTAGAAGCAATATTAGCAGTACTAGTAGTAATAGTATTAGTAGTAGTGGCTGTAGTAGCAGAAGTAGTAGTATTAGTAGTTGTAGTTGCTGTTGTAGTAGTTGCAGTAATAGTAGCAATATTAGTCATAGTTGTAGTAGTAGTTGTAGTTGTACTCATTGTAGTGGTAGTTATAGGAGTAGTAGTAGTAGCAATAGTAGTATTAGTAACAGTAGGAGTAGCAGCCGCAGTAGTACTAGTAGTTGTAGTGGCAGTAGTAGTAGGACGAATAACTACAGTAGCAGCAGAAGCAATAGTAGTAGCTCTAGGAGTAACCGTAGTATTTGTAGCGGTAGTTGTAGTAGTAGTAGGAGTAGTAGTAGGAGTAGGAGTAGGAGTAGTAGTAGTAGTAATACTAGTAGATGTTCTAGTAGTAGTAGTTGTTGTAGGAGTAGAAGTAGTAGCAGTAGTAGCAATAGTAGTAGCCAAAGTAGTAGTAGTAATTATAGAAGTAGTAGTTATGGGAGAAGTCATAGTAGTTGTAGTAGTAGTGGTAGTAGTAGTAGTAGGAGTGCTAGTAGTAGTAGTAGTTATTCTTATTGTTGTGGAATAAATAGTTATTGTAGGAGTAGCGGCGATAGCATCAACAACAGTAGCTGGACTACTATTAGTGGTAGTAGTCATAGTAGTAGTAGGAGCAACATTAGGAGTAGGAGTAGGAGTAGAGAGGAGTCGTTGTAGTAGAAGTAGGTGTAGTAGTAGGATTAGGAATAGTAGTAGTAGTAGTAGCACTAGTAATAGTGGTAGTAGTAGCAGTAGTTGTACCAGTAGTAATAGTAGGTGTGGTAGTTGTAGTGGTTGTAGTAATTCAGGTAGGAGTAGCAGCATTAGAAGCAGTAGTAGTTGTTGTAATTATAGTAGTAGTCATAGGAGTAGTAGGTGCAGCAGCAGCAGCTGGAGTTCTAGTAGTAGTTGCAGCGACAGATGCAGTAGTAGTAGGTGTAGAAGTTGTAGTAGCAGTAGTAGTTGTAGTTGTAGGAGCAGCAGCAACAGTAGTAGTAGTTGTCGTAATAGTAGTAGTAGTAGTAGTAGTAGTAGTAGTAGTAGTAGTAGTAGCAGCAGCAGCAGCAGTTGTGGTAGTTGTAGTTGTATTAGTTGTTGTAGTATTTGTGGTTGTCGTTGTTGTTGTAGTAGTAGTAGTAGTCGTAGTAGTCGTAGTAGGAGTTGGAGTAGTGATAGTTGAAGTAGTAGTAGTTATTTTAGCTGCAGTAGTAGTAGTAGTAGTTGTTGTTGTTGTAGTAGTTTTAGTGGTAGTAGTAGTAGTAGTAGTAGTAGCAGTTGTAGCAGTAGTAGCAGCAGAAGTAGTGGTAGTTTTTCTAGCTGCAGTGGTAGTACTAGCAGCAGTAGTATTATTAGAAGTAGTAGTAGTAGTAGTAGTAGTATTAGCAGTCGTAGTAGCAGTAGTAGTAGCAGCTGTAGTCGAAGGAGAAGCAGTACCGATAGAAGTAGTTGTATTAGTAGTAGCAAAAGTAGTAGTAGTAGTAGTAGTAGTAGTAACAGCAGTAGTAGTAGTAGCAGCAGAAGCTGTAATAGCTACTATAGGAATTGTCATAGTAGTTGTTGTTGTGGTAGTGTTAGCAGGAGTAGTAGCAGCAGCAGTAGGAAGAGTAGTAGCTGTAGCAGTAGTAATAGTAGTTGTAGTTGTAGTAGTAGTAGTATTCATAGCAGTAGTAGCAGTAGTTGCATGACAGTTGTAGAAGCAGCTGTAGTTGCTGTAGTAGAAATACTAGTAGTAGTTGAAGTAGTTGTAGTAGAAGTAGTATTAGTTGGAGTAGTAGTAGTAGTGGTACCAATAGTTATTGTAGCCGAAGCTGGTAGTAGTTGTAGAAGCAATAGTAGTAATAGCAACAGTAGTAGTAGTAGGAGTAGTAGGTGTAGTGGTAGCAGTAGCGGTAGTAGTGAGAGTGGTAGTAGCAGCGGCAGCCGCAGCAGCAGTAGTAGTAGTAGGAGTAGGAGTAGGAGTACTACTAATAATAGTAGTTGTTGTTGTAGTTGTAGTAGGAGTCTGAGTAGGAGTTGTAGTAAGAGTCATAATAGTAGTAGTAGTACTACTACTAGTAGGAGTAGTAGTAGGAGGGGGAGGAGGAGTAGTTGTAGTATTAGTATTAGTAGTAGTACTACTACTACTACTAGGAGTTATAGTATTAGTAGCAGTACTAGTAGCAGTCGTAGTAGCAGCAATAGTAGGAATAGTAGTAGTTGTTGTTGTTGTTGTAGTAGTAAGAGTAGTAGCAGTAGTAGCAGTTGTAGAAGTAGTAGTAGTTGTAGCAGTAGTAGTAGCAGTGGTACTAGTCGTAGTAGAAGTAGTAGTAGAAGTAGAACTAGTTGTTGTTGTTGTAGTAGTAATAGTAGGAGTAGTAGTTGTATTAGTAGAAATAGTATTGGTAACAGTATTATTCGTAGGAGTAGTAGTGGCAGGAGTAGTAGCAATCGTAGTAGTAGGGGTAGTAGTAGTAGTACTAGTAGCAGTAGTAGTAGTAGTCATAGTAGGAGTTGGAGTAGGAGTAGGAGTAGTAGTAGTTGGAATAGTGGTAGTATATGTAATAGTTGTAGCAGTTGTAGCAGTAGTAGTAGCAGAAGTAGTAGTCGTTACAGTTGTAGTAGAAGGAGAAGTAGTTGTTGTAGTAGAAGTAGTATTAGTAGCCGTAGTAGCAGCAACAACAGTAGTAGCAATAGTAGTAGCATTAGCAGTAGTAGTAGCAGCAGCTACTACACTTGTAGCAGCAATAGCAAAAGTTTTAATAGAAGCAGTGGTACTTACAGTAGTAGTAGTAGTAGTAGCACTAGTGGTAGTAGTAGCAATGATAGTAGTAGTATTGGTAGTTGCAGCAGTGTTAGTAGTAGTAGTAGCAGCAGTAGTAGTAATAGTTGTAGCTATAGTAGTCGTAGTAGTAGTGGCAGTAGTAGTAGTAGTAGTAGTAGTAGTAGTAGTAGTAGTAGTAATAGGAGTAGTAGTTATTGTTGTTGTTTTAGTATGAGGTGTAGCAACAGTAGTAGGAGTAGGGATCGGAGTAGGAGTAGTCGCCAGTGTAGCAGAAGTGGTAGTAGTAGTAGTCGCAACAACAATACTAATAGTAGTTGTCATACGAATAATAGTCATTGTTGTTGTAGTAGTACCATTAGTGGTAGGAGTTGTAGTTGTTGCAATAATTGTCGTATTAGTAGTAGTAGCTGTAGCACCAGCAGTAGTAGTAGTTGTTGTTGTAATAGTAGTACGAGTGGTAGAGGTAGAAGTAGTCGTAGTTGTAATAGTAGTGTTAGTAATGGTTGTAGTAGCAGCAGTAGTAGTAATAGTAGTAGTTGTTATTGTTGTATCCATAGTTGTAGTAGTAGTAATAGTTGTAGTGGTAGTCCTAGAAGTAGTCGTAGTAATAGTGGTAGTAGTAGCAGTAACAGCAGCAGCAGCAGTAGTAATAATAGTCGTAGTAGTAGTAGGAGTAGTAGTAACAGTAGGAGTAGTAGTGATAGTAGCAGTGCAAGTAGAAGTAGTAGCAGTTGTAGTAGCACTAGTAGAAGAAGTAGCCGTTTAAGGAGTAGAAGTAGTAACAGTAAGAGTAGCAGAAGTGGTAGCATTAATAGTAGTAGGAGGAGGAGGAGGAGTAGTAGTA
>RXID01021857.1:606237-634100 GCA_005019695.1 Trichopus zeylanicus subsp. travancoricus
GTAGAAGTTGTTGTTGTGGTATAGTAGTTATTGTAGTAATAGTGGTGCTAATAGTAATAAAAGTATTAGTAGTAGTCGTAGTATTAGCAGTCGTAGTAGTGGTAACATTGGCTAAAATAGTAGAAGTTGTAGTAGTTGTAGTAGTAGTAGTAGTAGTAGCTGTAGTAGTACTACTACTAGTAGTAGTTGTAGGCGGAGTAGCGTTTCTTGTAGCAACCCAAGTAGTGGTAGGAGTACCAAAAATAATTGAATAGTAGTTTTAGTAGTAGTACTAGTAGCAGATGCTGAAGTAGTGGTAGTAAAAGTAGTAATAGTAGTAGTTGCAGCATAAGAGTAGTAGTACTAGTGGTATACTCGTAGTAGACAATAGTATTTGTAGTCATAGTAGTAGTTGTTTTTGTACGCAACATAGTAGTATTGTCATAGTAGTAGTGTCCGTAATAGTTGTACAATAGTAGTAGCTATAGTAATAGTAGTAATAGGGGTAGGTGTAGTGGTAGTAGTAGCAACAGTAGTAGTAGTAGTTATAGCTGAAGCAATAGTTGTTGTAGTAGTAATAGTACTAGCACTAATTCTAGTAGGTGGAGGAGGAGTAGTAGTAGTAGAAGAAGGAGCAACAGCAGCAGTAGATGCAGCAACAGTAATAGTAGTAGTAGAGTAGTAGTAGTTGGAACTATAGTTGTGAAAGCAATACTAGTTGAAGTTGTAGCCGCAGCTGCAACAGCAGTTGTAGTTGTTGCTATTGCAGTGAAGGTAGTATTAGTAGCCTTAGAAGTAAGAGAAGTAGTAGCAGCAGAAATAGTAGCAGTTGTAGCAGTAGCTGTAGAGTAGTAGTAGTAGCAGTAGTGGTAGAAGAAGTAGTATTTTGTAGCTGTAGAAGTAGTAGTAGCAGCAACAATAGTTGAAGTAGTAGTAGTAGCATCAACAGTGATAGTAGCATTAGTAGTAGTAGTAGGAGTAGTAACGGTAGTAGTAGTAGCAGTAGTACCAGCAATACTAGCAGTAGCAGCAGAAGTAGCAGCAGCATCAGTAGTAGTATTAGTTGCAGCTGTAGAAGCAGTAGTAGTTGCAGTAGTAGAAGCAGCAGTAGTTGCAGTAGTAGTTGCAGCAAAAGTAGTACCAGTAGTACTAGTCATAGGTTCTAGCAGCAATAGTAGTAGCAGCAGTAGTAGTAGCAGAGTAGCATTTGCAATAGTTGCACTAGTAGTTGTAGTACAAGCTGTTAAAGTAGTGATTATAGTAGTAGCAGTAGTAGTTGTCGTAGTAGTAGCAGCAGTGGTAGCAATAGCAGCTGCAATAAAATTAGTAGTAGTGCGAGGAGTAGAAGCCGCAGTAGAAGTAGCAGTAGCAACAGTAACAGTAGTAGCCGCAGCAGAAGTAGCAGTAGTAGTCGTGATAGTAGTAGCTGAAGCAGAAGTAGCAGTAGCACCAGTAGTAGTAGTAGCAGTAGTAGTTGACTCGTAATAGTTGTAGTCATAGTTGCAGTAGCAGTAGCAGTAGAGGTAGTAGCCATAATAGTAACAATTTTAGTAGCAACAGCATCTGTAGTAGTTATAGTACAAGTAGCAGGAGTAGCGGTAGTAGAATTATTAGTAGTAGTAATAGTAGTAGCAATTGCAATAGTCACACTAGTAGTAGTAGTAGATGCAGTAGTAGCCGCAGTATAGTAGTAGTGCAAGTATTAGAAGTAGTAGAGGCAATAGTAGCAACAGCAACAGTGGTAGCAGTAGCAGTAGAAATAGTAGTAGTAGTACTAGTAGTTGTAGTACTAGTAGTAGTACTAGTAGTACCAATAGTTATAGTAGTAGTGGTAGTAGTAGCAGTAGTAGTTTTATAAGTAGTTTTATTAGCAACTGTTTAAGCGGTAGTAGTGGTAGTACTAGTGTAGTAGTAGTAGTAGTAGATGTAGTAATAGACATAGGAGTAGTTGTAGAAGTAGTAGTAGTTGTTACAGAAGCATTAGTACTAGTAATAGTAGCAGTATTCGTAGTAGCAGTAGTAGCAGCAGTAGTAATAGTAGTCATAGCAGTAGTAGCAGCTGTAGTAGTAGTAGTAGGAGTAGTAGTAGGAGTTTCAGTAGAAGAAGCAGTAGTAGCAGTAGTAATAGATTTAGCAGCAATAGCATTAGTTGTGGAAGTAATGGTTGTAGCCATAGGAGTAGTAGAAGAAGTAGCAGTAGAGGTAGTAGAAGTAGTAGCAGTAGTAGTAGTAGTAGAAGTAGTAGTTGTAGTAGCAGGAGGAGGAGTAGTAGTAGTAGCAGCATCAGGAGTAGTAATAATAGTAGTTGTAGGAGTGGTAGTAATAGCAATAGTAATAGTAGTAGTTGGAGTAGTAGTAGTAGTAAAAGTAGTTGTCGTAGCTTAGTAGTATTTGTAATAATAGTAGTAGTAGTAGTAGCAGCAGCAGTTATAGTAGCAGTGGTATTAGTAGTAGTAGTAGTTTTTGTAGCAGTAGCTGTAGGAGTGTTAATAGTAGTAGTTGTAGTAGTAGTGGTAATAGTCTTAGTAGTAGTGGTAGTAGTCATAATATTCGTTAGTAATAGTAGTACTAGTAATTGTCGTACTTGCAGCTACAACGTGGTTTATTAGTAGTAGTAGTAGTAGTAGTAGTAGTAGTAGTAGTAGTAGTAGTAGTAGTAGTAGTAGTAGTAGTAGTAGTAGAAGCAGCAGCAGCAATAGTAGTTTTTGTAGTAGTAGCAGTAGTAGCAGAAGTAGTTGTTGTCGTCATTGTAGTAGAAGTAGTAATACTCATAGTAGGAGTAGTAGTGGTCATTGTAGTAATACTAGTAGTGGTAGTTGCAAGAGTAGCAGCAGCAATAGTAGTTTTAAGAGCAAGAGCAGTAGCAGTAGCAGTAGTAGTGGCAGCAGTCGTAGCAACCGTAGTTGTAGTAGCACTAGTAGTAGCAACAATAGCAGAAGAAGTAGTAGTGTTGGAGTAGTAGTAGTAGTTGCTGTTGTAGTAGTTGTAGCAGCAGTAGCAACACTAGCTGCAATCATTGTTATAGCTATTATTTTGGTAGTAGTAGTAGTAGTTGTAGTTGTAGTACTAGTAGCATTATTAGTAGCAATAGTAGCAGTAGTGGTAGCAGTAGCAGCAGTAGTAGTTGTAGTTGTTGTAGCTGCATAATCAAATGTAGCTAGTAGTAGCAGTCATAGTAACAGTAGCAGTAGCAGTTGTAGTGGTAATTATAGTTGTAGTAGCAGAAGCCGTAGGAGTAGCAGCAGTAGTGGTTGAAGTAATAGTTGTAGCTATAGAAGGAGTAGCAGTTGTATTCGTTCTAGTAGTGTAGTAGTAGAAGTAGTGGTGGTAGTAGTAGTAGTATTTGTAGTAGTAGTAGTAGTTGCAGAAGTAGTAGTAGCACTAGTAATAGTAGTAGTAGTACCCTTAGAAGTAGTAGTAGCCTCTTTAGTAGTAGTAGTTGTTGTTGTTGTATTAGTAGAAGTAGTAGTAGTAGTAGTAGTAGCAGTACTAGTAGTAGTACTAGTAGTTGTAGTAGTAGGAGTAGTAGTTGTTGTTATAACAGTGATGGTAGTAGTGGTTCAAACAGTTGTAGCAGCAGTAGAAGTAATAATAGTAGAAGTAGCAGCACCAATAGTATTTGTAGTACTGACAGTAGTAGTAGTTGCAGCTGCTGAAGTAGTAGTTGTAGCAGTATTAGTTGAGTAATCGTAGTTGCAGTCATAGTAACAGTAGCAGCTGTAGTAGTGGTAGTAACCGTAGTAGCAACAATTGTAGCAGCAGCAACAGCAACAGGAGTAGTTGTAGTAGAAGTAGCAGGAGTAGCGGTACTAGCATTAGTAGTAGTAATAGTTGTAGCATTTGCAATAGTCACACTACTAGTAGTAGTAGATGCAGTAGTAGCAGCACTATAAGTAGTAGCAGTAGTGCAAGTAGTAGAAGTAGTCTAGGCAATAGTTGCAGCAACAGTAGTAGTACTAATACTAGTAGTTGTAGTAGTTGCAGAAGTAGTAGTGGTAGTATTAATAGCAGTAGTAGTTCTAGTAGTCATCTTACAAGTGACTGTAGCAGTAGTAGTTGTATTCGTAGTAGTAGTAGTTGTAGTAGTATAGTGGTAGTAGTAGTAAATATAGTAATAGGCATAGGAGTAGCTGTAGAAGTAGTAGTAGTTTCTATTGAAGCATTAGTAGTAGTAGTACTAGCAATCGTAGTAATAGTAGCAGTATTAGTAGTAGCAGTAGCCGTAGTAATAGTAGTCGGAGTAGCTGTAGGAGTTGTAGTAGTAGTAGGAGGAGTAGTAGTTGGAGAAGCAGTAGAACAAGTCATAGTAGCAATAGTAATAGAAGTTGCAGTAGTAGTCCGTAGTAGTAGTCGTGGCAACGCAATCGTAGTTGTTGTTTAGTATGTTTGTTAATTAAGTATAGTTATATTCATAGGATAGTAGTAAAAGACAGTCGCCAGTAGAAGTAGTAGACATTACAGTAGAGCTGTAATTGTATAGTAGTCAGTGTAGTAGAAGTAGTAGGCAGTAGTCGTAGTAGAGGTAGTCGCAGTAGTAGAGGGTAGTAGTAGTAGCATCGGGTTAATAATCACTAAGATAGTCTAGCAATCATCCTAGTTGTATTCGAGTAGTAGTAATAGTAGTAATAAATATTAGTAGTTGCAGTAGTAGTCGAAACGTTAAAAAGGCGTTAATTGTAGTAGTATTTGTAATAGTAATAGTGTAGCAGCTTAGTAGTCGTTTATTAGTAGCAGTAGTTGTTGTGTAAGTTGTTCGTAGCAGTTGTAGGAGGTTGTAGATTGGTAATAGTTGTAGTCATTGTAGTAGTAGTATTAGTAGTCGTAGTAGTGTAGTCATTAGTAGTAGTTGTGTGTCATCGTAGTACTAGTAGTAAAAAGTAGTAGTCGTTGTAGTAGTAGTAGTTGTAGTAGTAGTAGCAGTATTTGTAGTAGCAGTAGTAGTAGTGGAACGAGTAGTAGTAGTAGTAGCAATTGTAGCAACTGCAGCAGCAGCAGCAGTAGTACTAGTAGTAATAGCAGAATAAGTTGTTGTCATCGTTGTTGTAGAAGTAGTAATACTCACAGTAGTAGTAGTGGTGGTCGCTGTAGTGATTCTAGTAGGGGTAGTTGCAAGAGCAGTCGCAGTAGTAGTAGTTGTAAGGGCAAGGGCAAAAGCAGTAGCCATTAGCAGTGGTAGTAGTGTCAACAATTATAGTTGTAGTAGCTCTAGTAGTAGCGACAAAAGCAAAAGAGGTAGTTGTGCTATAGTAGTAGTAGTCGCTGTAGTAGTAGTTGTAGTAGCAGTAGCTATCGCAGTTGCAGTCATTGCTCTAGCTGTTATTTTCGTATTAGTAGAAGTTGTAGGAGTAGTAGTAGCCATAGCAACAGTTGTAGTAGTAGTGGTAGTGGTAGTAGTAGTAGCAATAGTAGTAGGAGTAGTAGTAGCAACAGCGATAGTAGTTATTGTTGTAGTTGCAGAATCAATTATAGCAATTGTAGTATTTATTGTAATAGTAGCAGTAGTAATAATAGTTGTAGTTGTAGTATCTTTAGTAGCAGTCATAGTAACAGTTGTAGTAGTAGTAGTAGTGGTATTTGTAGTTGTAGTAGCAGAAGTCGTAGGAGCAACAGTAGCAGTGGTGGAAGTAATTATTGTAGTAGTAGCCGGAGTAGCAGTCGTATTCGTTCTAGTAGTGGTAGTAGTAGAAGTAGTGGTAGTATTAGTAGCATTAGAAGTAGTAGTAGTAGTAGTAGTATTAGTAGTAGTAGTCGTAGTAGTACTAGTACTAGTAGTAGTAGTAGTAGTAGTAGCCTAAGTAGTAGTTGTAGTAGTAGAAGTAGGAGCAGTAGTTATTGTTGGAACAATAATAGTAGTAGAAGTAGAAGCACCAGTAGTAGCAGTAGTACCAGTAGTAGTAGTAGTAGATGTAGTAATAGGCATAGGAGTAGTTATAGAAGTAGTTGTAGTTGTTATTGAAGCATTAGTAGTAGTAGAAGTAGTAGCAGTGGTAGCAATTATAGTAGTATTAGTAGTAGCTGTAGTAGAAGCAGTAGTAATAGTAGTCGTAGTTGTAGTAGGCGTTATAGTAGTAGTAGGAGTAGTAGTCGGAGTAGTAGTACAAGAAGTAGTAGTAGCAGCAGTAGTAGTGGCAACAGTAGTAGTTGTTGTTGTGGTAATAGTTATAGTCGTAGGAGTAGTTGTTGTTGTGGTAATAGTTATAGTTGTAGGAGTAGTAGAAGAAGTAGCAATAGAAGTAGTAGCAGCAGCAGTAGTAGTTGTTGTAGTAGCAGTCGTCAAAGTAGTAATAGTAGTAGTTGTTGTTATTGTAGTGGTAGTGGTAGTAGTAGTTGTAATTGTCATAGTATTTGTTGTAATAGTAGTACAGGTAATTGTAGTAGTAGTATTAGTAGTTGCAGTAGTAGTAGTAGAAGCAGTAGCAGCAGTAGTAGCAGTTGCAGTAGCAGCAACTGCAGTAGCAGTAGCAGCAACTGCAGTAACAGTAGCACTAGTAGTAGTAGTAGAAGAAGTTGTTGTTGTCAATGTAGTAGAAGTAGTAATACTCATAGTAGTAGTATTAGTGGTAATTGTAGTAGTACCAGTAGTGGTAGTTGCAAGAGCAGTGGCAGTAAGAGTTGTTGTAAGAGCAAGATCTGTAGCAGTAGCAGTAGTAGTGGCAGCAGTCGCCGCAACTGTAGTTGTAGTAGCCCTATTAGTAGCAATAATAGCTAAAGAATCAGTAGCGTAGTTGTAGTAGTAGTGGTCGCTGTAGTAGTAGTTGCAGTAGCAGTAGCTGTAGCAACGGCAGTCGTTGTTGTAGTGGCAATTTTAGCAATAGTATAAGTAGTTGTAGTGGAAGTAGCCATAGCAGCAGCAGCAGTAGTAGTAGCAGTAGCATTATTAGTAGCAATAGTAGTAGTAGTGGTTGCAGTACCAGTTGTAATGGTAGTTGTTGTTGTAGCTGCAAAATCAGTTGTAGCAGTTGTGGTATTTATTGTAATAGTAAGAGTAGTAATAATAGTGTTAGTAGTAGTATCTGCGGTAGCAGTCACAGTAGTAGTAGCAGTAGCAGAAGTAGTCATAATTGTCATTGTTGTAGCAAAAGCCATCGGCGCAGCTGTAGTGGTGGCTGAAGTAATAGTTGTAGTAGTAGCCTGAGTAGCTGGTGTATTCGTTCTAGTAGTGGTAGTAGTAGCAGTATTAGTAGTAGTAGTAGCAGTAGTCGCAGTAGTAATAGTTGTCCTAGTAGTAGTTGTAGTAGTAGTCTTAGTAGTAGTAGTAGCCTCAGTAGTAGTAGTAGTAGTAGTAGTAGTAGTAGTAGTAGTAGTAGTAGTAGTAGTAGTATTAGTAGTAATTGTAGTAGTAGTAGTAGCAATAGTACTAGTACTAGTAGTAGTAGTAGTAGCCTAAGTAGTAGTAGTAGTTGTAACAGTAATAGTGGTAGTGGTTCAAGCAGTTGTAGCAGCAGCAGAAGTAATAGTAGTAGGAGTAGCAGCACAAGTAGTAGAAGTATCAGCAGTAGAAGTAGTAGTAGTAGCAGTAGTAGTTGAGTCTTAGTAGTTTAGTCATAGTAGCAATAGCAGTAGTAGTGGTGGTAGCAGCCGTAGTAGTAACAATTGTAGCAGCAGCCGTCTAGTTAGCAGTCATAGCAGAGTTTTGTAGCCAGAAGTAGCGGCCGTAGCGGTAGTTTAGCGTTTGTAGTAGTCTAGTAGTAGAATTGCAATCGTTATACTAGTTAGCTTTAGTAGTAGATGCATAGTCGCAGTAGTCGCAAGTAGTAGACGTCGTAAACTCTTTCGCTAGGCAATAGCTTAGCTAGCAGTAGCAGCGTCAGTAGTAGTAGTAGCAAAACATCGTTATTAGTAGTAGCCGTTAGTTGTTGTTGTCGTCGTTCAGTACTTAGTAGTACTAGTAGTTGTAGTTAGTTCTAGAAGTAGTAGTCGCTAGTAGTAGTTAGTTAAGTTTCTAGTAGTCGTCTTACAAGCCCAAATGTTGTGTAGTTGTTGTCTGTATATCGTTGTTGTATTAGTGGTAGTAGTAGTTGTAGTAGTGTAGTAGTTGTATTAGTAGATGTAGTAATAGGCATAGGAGTAGTTGTGGAAGCAGCAGTAGTTGTTATTGAAGCATTAGTAGTAGTAGTAGTAGTAATAGTAGCATTATTAGTAGTAGCTGTAGTAGCAGTAGCAGTAATAGTAGCCGTAGTAGTAGTGGGAGTTGTAGTAGTAGTAGTAGGAGTAGTAGTAGGAGTAGCAATAGAAGAAGTAGTAGTAGCAGTAGTATTAGTAGTAGTAGTAGAAGTTAGAAGTAGTAGAAGTAGTTAGTTGTAATAGTAGTATTAGCAACAGGTAGTCATATCATTACTCGTATTAGCAAGAAAGTAGTTGTAGGCGTAGTAGTAATCGTAGTAATAATAGTAGTAGTTTGCTGTTGTAGTAGTAGTAAAAGTACTAGTCATAGTAGTAGTAGTATTTGTAATAGTAGCAGTAGTTGTGCTATTAGTAGTAGTAGTAGCAGTAGTTGTGGTATTAGTAGTAGTAGTAGCTGTAGTTGCAATTGTAGGAGTAATAGTAGTAGTAGTAGTAGCAATGGTGGTGGTAGTAGTAGTAGTCGTAGTAGTAGTCGTAGTAGTCATTGTGGTATTAGTAATAGTAGTACTAGTAATTTTGGTACTAGTAGTACAAGTAGTAGTAGTTGTTGTTGTTGTAGTAATATTATTAGTAGCAGTAGTAGTAGTAGAATTAGTAGTAGTACTAGTAGTTGTAGTAGCAGTAGTAATTGCAGTAGTAGAAGAAGAAGTTATTGTTGTTATCATTGTAGTAGAAGTAGTAATACTCATAGTAGTAGTAGTAGCGGTCATTGTAGTAGTACTAGCATTAGTAGTTGCAAGAGCAGCAACAGTAGTAGTAGTTATAAGAGCAAGGGCAGCAGCAGCAGTAGTAGTTATAAGAGCAAGAGCAACAGTAATAGCAGTAGTTGTGGCAGCAGTCACAACAACTATAGTTGTAGTAGCGCTAGTGGTAGCAATAATAGCAGAAGAAGTAGTAGTGTTGTAGTAGTAGTAATAGTCACTATAGTAGCAGTTGTAGTAGTTATAGCAGTAGTAGCTGTAGTAATTATTGTAGTAGTAGTATTAGTAGTTGTTGTAGTAGCCATAGCAGTAGCAGCAGTAGTAGCAGGAGTAGCATTATTAGTAGCAATAGTAGTAGTAGAAGTAGTAGCAGTAGCATTAGTAGTAGTAGTAGGTGCTATTGCAGGAGAACCAATTGTAGCAGTTGTAGTATTTATTGTAATAGTAGTAGTAGTGTTAATAATAATAGTAGTAGTGGTATCTGTAGTAGTAGTCCTAGTAACAATAGCCGTAGCAGTAGTAGTGGTAATTGTAGCTGTAGTAGCAGTCCTAGTAACAGTAGCCATGGCAATAGTAGTGGTAATTGTAGTTGTAGTAGCAAAAGTCGTAGGAGTAGCAGTAGTGGTGGTTGAAGTAATAGTTGTAGCAGTAGCTCGACTAGCAGTCAAGTTCTGGTAGTGGTAGTAGTAGAAGTAGTGGCAATAGTAGTAGTAATACTAGTAATAGTAGTAATAGTAGCCTTAGTAGTAGTAGCAGCCTCAGTAGTAGTAGTAATAGCAGTAGCAGTAGTAGTAGCAGAAGTAGTAGCAGTAGTAGTAGCCTAAGTAGTAGTAGTAGGAGGAGTAGTAGTAGGAGGAGTAGTAGTAGGAGTAGTAGTAGTTGTAACAATAATAGTAGTGGTGGTTCAAGCTATTGTAGTAGCAGGAGAAGAAGTAGTAGTAGAAGTAGCAGCACCAGTAGCAGCAGTAGTAGTAGCAGTGGTAGTAGTTGCTGCAGCAGAAGTAGTAGTAGTAGTAGTAACAGCTGTAGCAGCAGCAGCAGTAGTACTACCAGTACTAGTAGTAATAGTTGTTTTTGTAGTAGTAGTAGTGGTAGTAGTAGTAGCAATAACATTAGTAGTAGTTGTAGCGGTAGTAGTAATAGTAGCAGAAGCCATAATAATAGTGGTAATAGTAGTTGTAGGAGTAGAAGTATTGGTAGTAGCAGAGGTGGTAGTAGTAGAAGTAGTACTCGTCATAGTAGCAATATTAGTAGTAGTGGTAATGGTACTTGTTGTAGTAGGTGTAGTAGTAGGAGGAGGAGTTGTGGTAGTAGTAGTGGTAGTAGCAGCAAAAGCAATAGCAGCATTAGTAGCAGTAGCAGCTGTAGTAGTAGTAGTATTAGTAGTAGAAGTTGTAGTGGTATTAGTGAAAGTAATAGTCGTAGCAACAGTAGAAGTAGTAGTAGTAGTAGTAGTTGTTGTTGTTGTTGTTGCAGTAGTAGCAGTAGAAGTGGTAGTAGTAATCATAGTAGTAGTAGTAGCAGGAGTGGTAGTAGTAGTAGTCATGGTAGTAGTAGTAGTGGGAGTAGTAATAGGAGTATGAGTAGTAGTAGTAGTAGTAGTAGTGATAGTAGTAGCATTAGCGGTAGCAATAGTAGTAGCAGCAGTAATACTAGCAGTAGTAATAGCAGTAGTCGTAGCTACCGTAGTTGTAGTCGCCCTAGTAGTAGCGGCAACAGCAACAGAAGTAGTAGTGTCGCAGTAGTAGCAGTAATCACTGTTGTCGTAGTAGTAGTAGAATTAATAGTGGCAGCAGCTATAGTTGTAGTAGTAGTACAAGTAGTAGTAGAAGTAGTAGCATCCGCAACAACTGCAGCAGTAGCAGTAGCAGTAATAGTAGGAGCAACAATAGTATTAGTAGTTGTAGTTGCAACAACAGTAGTAGTTGTTATTGTTGTAGCAGCAGAATCAAAAGTAGTAGCAGTAGTAGTTGTTGTAGTACTAGTAGCAATAGTAGTAGTAATAGTGGTAGTTATAGTAGCAATAGTAGCAGTCATTTTAGTGCTAACAGTAGCAGTAGTAGCACCAGTAGTTGTAGTCATTGTAGTAGTAGCAATAGTAGTAGTAATAGTCGATTTAGGAGTAGCAAATACTAGTAGCAAAATTAGTAGTTGTATGAAAAGAAGTACTAGTAGAAATAGCCAAAGCAAAAGTATTAGTAATAGTAATAGTAGTAGTTATTGGATTAGTTATAGTAGCGAAAGTAGTACTTGTAGTTGCAATAGTAGTTGCAGTAGTGGTAGTAGTAGTACTAATAGCAGCAGTACTAACAGCAGTAGCAGTAGAACTAGTAGTTGTTGCAGAAATAGCAATAGCAGAAGTATGACTATAAGTAGTAGTAGTTGTAGTAGTTGTTGTAGTAGTAGTAGTAGCAGTAGTAGTACTAGAAGTAGCAGTAGTGGTAGTTCCAGTAGTAAAATAAGTAGTAGTCGCAATAGCATTACGTGTATGATTAGTTGTAGTAGTAGTTGTAGTGGTGGTGGTGGTAGTACTAGTAGTAGTTGTAGTAGTAGTAATTATAGTAGCGGTAGCCGTAATAGTAGCTGTTGTGGTTGTGTTAGCCGTAATAGTAGAAGCCATGGTAGTATTAGCACTAGTAGTGGCAGTAGAAACAGTAGTAGTAGTAGCACGAGTTGTAGTAGTAGTAGTAGTGATAGCTATAGTCGTAGTAGTAGTTGTTGTAGTAGTACTAGTAGCAGTAGTAGTGGTTGTAGTAGTAGTAGTAGAAGTAGTAGTAGTAATAGTTTTTGTTATACCAGAAGTAGTAGCAGTAGCAGTCGTAGTAGTACGAGAAGTAGTAGTAGTTATTATGGGAAAAGTGGCAGTAGTAGTAAGAGTTGTTGTAGTTGTAGTTATAGTAATAGTAGTAGTCGTAGTTGTAGTAGTAATAATAGTAGTAGCAGCAATAATAAAAGAAGTAGCAATAGTTGTAGTCAGAGTTGTTGTATTTGTAGTAGTAGTAGCAATCGCAGCAATAGGAGTAGTAGCAGAAGTTGCAGTAGTAATAGTTATTACAGTGGAGGCAGTCATAGCTGTAGTTATAGTAGTATAGTAGTATTAGTAGTTGTAGTAGCAGTAGTATTAGATGCAGTTATAGCCATAGTAGCAGTAGTAGTAGAAGTAGTAGCAGTGTAGTTGCAGTAGTAGTACAAGCCGTAGTAGAACTAGTAGGAGAAGTAGCAGTAGTTGTTGTAGTAGTGGCAGTAGTAGTAGCGGCAAGAATAGTAGTCATATAAGTACTAGTAGTAGTAGTTATTATTGTTGTTGTTGGTGGTGTAGTAGTTCTATCAGTAATAGCATAAGTAGTATTAATAGCCGCAGTAGTAGTAGCAGTTGTAGTAGTAGAGGCAGTAGCAACAACAACAATAGTAGTAATCATAGTAGTAGTAGTAGTAGGAGTAGTAGTAATAGTACTAAGAGTAGTAGTAGAAGTAGTAGTTGTATAAGTTGTAATAGCAACAGTAGTTGTGACAGTAGTAGTTGTTTTAGTAGTAGTAGTCGTAGCTGTAGCAGTTGTAGTAGTAATACAAGTAGTAGTCGAAGTAGTAGAAGTAGTAGAACGAAAAGTAGTTGTAGTAGTAGTAGAAGTAGTAGTATTCGTAGTAATAGTAGTAGTAGTAGTAGTAGTAGTAGTAGTAGTAGTAGTAGATATAGTAAGAGTTCCAACAGCCACAGGAGCAGCAGCAACAGCAGAAGTAGTAGTAGAAATAGAAGTAGAAGTAGTAGAAGCGGCAGTAGCAGCAGCAGCAGCAGCAGCAGGAGTAGTAGTAGTAGTAGTAGTTGTTGTTGTTGTTGTTAGAGTAGTAGTAGTTGTGGTAGTAGTAATAGTAGTAGTTGTTGTTGTAGTAGTATTAGAAGTTGTAGTAGTAGTAGTATAGCTGGTAGTAGTAGTGGAAGTAGTAGTAGTAGGACTAGTAGAACGTGTTACAACCGAAGCTGTAGCACTAGTTGCATTAGTTGTAGCAGTCGCAGTAGTAGCAGCATTAGTTGTTATTGCATTCGAAGTAATACTTGTAGTAGAAGTAATAGTAGAAGTAGTTGTATTAGTAGTACTAGTAGCACTAGTAGTAATAAGAGTGATAGTAGTTGTTGTAGCAGCAGCAGTAGGAGTTGTAATAGTAGTAGTAATAGTAATATTAGTTGTAATGGTAGTAGTAGTAGTAGCAGTAGCAGCAGTTGTTGTACTATTAGTAATAGTAGGAGTAGTAGTAGGAGTAGTGGTTGTAACAGCAGTAGTTGTTATAGTAGTACGAGGAGAAGTAGTAGTATGAGTAGTTGTAGTAGTAGTAGTAGTAGTTATAGTAGTTGTAGTAGTAGTAGTAGTAGAAGTTGTGGTAGTCATAGTAGTAGTAGTAGTAGCAGAAGTTGTTGTAGTAGTAGTAGTAGTAGTTGTTGTAGAAGAAGTAGTATTATCAGCAGTCGTAGTAGTATTCGTGGTAGTACTAGTATCAGTAGTAGCGGTAGTGCTATTAACAATAGTATAAGCAGTAGTAGATGAAGTAGTAGTAGTAGTAGTCATATTAGCAAAAATGGTCGGAGTAAAAATTGTAGTTGTAGTAGTACTAGTGGTAGTAGTAGCAGTAGTAATAGTTATAATAGTAGTAATAGTCGCAGTAGTAGTAGTAGCAATAGTAGCTATAGTTGCAGTAGTAGTAGAAGCAGCAGCAGTAGTTGTAGTAGTAGTCGTAGCTGTAGTACTAGGAATAGTAGTAGCAATCGTCGTAGTAGTAGTAGCAGTAGCAGAATCAATAGTAGTAGATGTAGAAATACTTGTAGTAGTAGTCGTAGTAGTAGTAGTAGTAATAGTAGTAGTAGTAGTAATGCTAGCAATAGCAGCAGTCATAGTAGTGGTAGCAATAACAATAATACTAGCAGTAGCAGTAGTAGTAGTAATAGTAGTAGTAGTAGTAATGCTAGCAATAGCAGCAGTCATAGTAGTGGTAGCAATAACAATAATACTAGCAGTAGCAGTAGTAGTTGTAACAGCAGCAAGAGTCGTAGTGTTATTATTAGTGGTAATAGATATGGGATCAGTAGTAGTAGCAGCAGCAGTAGCAGCGGTTGCGGTAGTAGTTGCAGCTGCAATAGTAATGGTAGTTGTTGTAGTTGCAGCAGTAGCAGTAGTAGTCGTTGTAGCAGTAGTTGTAGCAGCAGTAGTATGAGTTGAAGTAGTAGCAGTAGTAGTAGTGGTTGGAGAACTAGTAGCATTAAAAGCAGTAGGACATGTAGTAGTCGTAGTAGTGGTGGTGGTGGTGGTGGTGGTGGCAGTAGCAGTTGTAGTAGTAGTAGTACAAGTAGCTATAGTAGTAGTAGTTGTAGTAGTACAAGTAGTTGTAGTAGTAGTAGTAGAAGCAACAACATTACTAGTGGTTGTAGTAGTCGCAATAGTCTTCGGAGAAGTAGTGGTCGTAGAAGTAGTAGCAACAACAGAAGTAGTAGTTGTAGCAATAGACATAGTAATAGTAGTAGCAATAGTAGTAGTAGTAGTAATAGTGGTAGTAGAAATAGTAGTAGCAATAGTAGTAGTAGTAGCAGCAGCAGTAGCAGCAGCAGCAACAGTAGTAGTAGTAGTAGTAGTAGTTGTTGTTGTTGTTGTTGTTGTAGTAGTAGTAGCAGTAGTATTAGGAATGAAAATAGTAGTCGTTGTAGGAGTATAAGTAGTACAAGTAGTAGTAGTTGTTGTAGTAGTGTAGTTGTAGTAGCTATATTATTATTAGTAGAGGCAATAGTAGTAGTAGTAGCAGCTATTGTAATGGAAATAGTATTAGCAGTAGTTGTAGAAGTAGTTACAATAGTAGTAGTAGCAGTAGTAGTATTAGTAGTTCTAGTAATAGAAGTAGTAGTAGTAGTACTAGTAGTTGCAGTAGTAGTAGTAGTAGTAGTACTAGTAGTAATAGTAGTAATAGTAGTAGAAGTAGTAGTTCTGGTAGTAGTAATATTAGTTGTAGTTATAGTAGGAGTGGTTGCATTAGTAGTACGAGTAGTAGTAGGAGTAGAAGTAGTAATAGCAAAAGAAGTAGTATTAGTAGTAGTAGTAGTAGTAGGAGTAGTAGCTATAGTAGTAGCAGCTGTAGAATTAGTAGTAATGGTGGTGGTAGTAGTAGTAGTAGTGCTAGTAGTAGTAGTATTACTGGTATTGGTGGTTGCAGTAGTTGTAGTAGTAGTAGTAATAGTAGTAGTTGTTGTTGTAGTAGTAGTAGTAGTAGCAGAAGTAGTCATAGTAGTAGTAGTAGTAGCAGTTGTAATAGTAGCTGTTGAAGAAATTGTAGTAGTTGTACTAGCAATAGTATTAGTTATAGTGGGTGTAAAATGAGTACTAGTAGTAGTAGTAAAAGTGGTTGCAACAATAGCATAGTATTAGTAATAGTAGCAGTAAATGTTATTATTATTATTGTATTTGCAGTAGTCATTGTAGTAGTATTAGTAGCAGTAGTATAGTAGTAGTAGTAGTAGTTGTAGTTGTAGTAGTAGTAAGTAGTAGTCGCAATAGTTGTAGTAGAAATAATATTAGCAGCAGAAGTAGTAGTACTAGTAGAAGTAGTAGTGGTAGTAGTAGTAGAAGAAGCAGTAGCTACAGTACTAGTAGTAGTAGAAGTAGCAGTAGTATTAGTGTGAGTAGTAGTAGTGGTAGTGGTAGTAGTAATAGTACTAGTAGTAGTAGTAACGATAGTAGTAGTAGTAGTGGTAGTAGCAGGAGTAGTACAAGTAGTAACAGTAGTAGCAGTTGTAGTAGTAGTAGTAGCAGTAGTCGTTCCAACAGTAGCAGGGGCAGCAGTAGTAGTTGTGGTAGTAGAATCGGTAGCGGTAGTAGTAGTGGTAGTAACGTTAGTAGTAGTAGTAGTACTAGTAGTAGTTGTAGTAGAAGTAGCGGTAATAGAATTATAAATAGTAGCAGCAGCAGCAGCAGTAGTAGTAGTAGTCGAAGTTGTATTAGTAGTAATAGGAGTTGTAGTTCATGCAGCAACCGAAGTAGTAGCTGTAGTAGCAGTAATAATAGAAGTAGTTGTAGTAGTAGGTGCAGTAGTAGTACTAGTAGCAATAGTGGTAATAGTTACAGTAGTCGTAATCGCTGCTGTAGAAATAGGTTTACTTGTTGTACGAGTAGTATTTGGAGCACTAGTTGCATTAGTAGTAGTAGTAGTTGTTGTAGTAGTAGTTGTTGTAGTTGTAGTAGTAGCAGTAATAGTTGTAAACGTAATAGTAGTATTAGTAGTAGTAGTAGTAGTAGTAGTAGTAGTACTGGTAGCAATAGGAGTTGTAGTAGTAGTTGTAGCGGCAGTAGTAGTAGTTATAGAAGTAGCAGTAGTGAACATTGCAATAGTAGTGATATTATTTGTAGTAGTGGTTGCAGTAGTTGGAGTTGTAGTAGTAGTTATAGTAGCAATAGTAGTAGCAATAGGAGTAGTAGTTGTAGTAATAGCAGATGGAGTAGGAGTAGAAGTAGTAGCAACTGTAGTAGTAGTTGTAGTAAGAGAAGTAATAGTATTCGAAGTAGCTGTGGTTGCGGTAGGAGTTGTTATAGTAGTAGCGCGAGAAGTAGTAGCAGTAGTAGGAATAGTAGTTGTGGTTGTAGTAGTGGTAGTAGTAGTTGTAGTGGTAGTAGTAGTCGTAGAAGTGGTGGTAGTAGTAGTTTTGGAGGGAGAACAGTGGTAGTTGTAGAAGTAGTAGCAGCAGTCGTAATAATAGTAGTAATAGTAGTAGTAGAAGTCGTCGTGTGGTAGTAGTAGACGCAGTAGTAGTAGTAGTTGTTGTAGTAGTAGTATGGTAGTAGTAGCAATAGTAGTAGAAGTAGAGGAAGTTGAAGGAGTAGTAGTAGAAGTTGAAGTAGTCATAATAGTTGTTGTAGTAGAAGTAGTAGTTATTGTTGTGGTAGTAGTAGTGGTCATAATATTAGTAGTAGCAGGAGTAGCAGTAGTAGAACTAGTAGTAAAAGTAGTAGTAGCAGCAGCAGCAGTAGTAGTGGTAGTAACAGTAGCCATAGTAGTGTAGTAATAGTAGAGGTAGTAGTAGTAGTAGTAGCAACAGTAGTAGTAGTGCAATAGTAGAAGCAATAGTAGTAGTTGTAGCATTTGTAGTAGTCGTAGTAGTAGTAGTAGCAGCAGTAGTGATAGTAGTAGTAGTCATAGTAGTAATAGCAGCAACAACAGTAGTCGTAAAAGTAGTAGTAGCAGCAGCAACAGTATTAGTAGTTGTATTAGTACTAGTACTAGTAGTAGTATTAGTAATAGTAGTTGTAGGAGTAGCAGTAGTGGATGTAGTAGTAGTAGTACTGGTATTTGTACTAGTAACAGTAGTAGTAGAAGTGGTAGAAATGGTAGTTATATTGCTAGTAGTCGTATTAGCAGGAATAGTCATTGTAGTATTAGTAGTTATACTAGTACTTGTAGCAGAAGTAGTAGTTGTTGCTGTAGTGGTACTAGTAGCAGTAGTAGTAGTAGTAATAATAGAAGTTGTACTAGTAGTAATAGTCATAGTTGAAGGAGTAGTAAGAAGAGTAGGAGTTGGAGAAGAAGTAGTACTAGTAGTAGTAGCTGTAGTTATACTAGTAGTAGTAGCAGTAGTAGGTGTAGTAGTGTTAGGTCTAGGAGTTGTAGCTACAGTAGGAGTAGTAGCAACAGTAGGGGTAGCTGCAGAAGTAGTCGCATTAGTTATAGTAGTTGAAGCAATAGTAGTAGCATTAGGCAGAGTAGTAGCAGTAGTTGGAGAAGTAGTATTAGCAGTATTAGTAGGAGGAGGAGGAGGAGGACGAGGAGGACGAGGAGGAGGAGGAGTAGTGGTAGTAGTAGCAAAAGTAGTAGTCGTAGCTGTATTAGTTGCAGTAATAGTAGTAGTAGTAGTTGTAGTAATAGTAGTATTAGCAGTTGCAATAGTAGTAGTTGTAGTAGTATAAGTAGTACAAGCAGTAGTAATTGTTGTATTAGTGCAGTTGTAATAATAATATTATTATTAGTAGAGGCAATAGTAGTAGTAGTAGCAGTAGTAGTGGAAACATTGCTAGCATTAGTTGTAGCATGAGCCACAGTAGTAATAGTAGCAGTAGAAGCAGTAGTAGAAGTAGTAGTAGAAGTAGTATAAGTAGTGTTAGTACTAGTATTAGTGGTAGCAATTTTAGTAGTAGTAGTTGTTGATGTTGTGGTGGTGGTGGTGTTTGAAATAGTAGTAGTAGTAGTAGTTGTGGCAGTAGTAATATTAGTTATAGTTGTAGTAGGAGTGGTTGTGTTAGTAGCAGAAGTAGTAGTAGGAGTAGAAGTATACGTAGCAGAACAAGTAGTATAAGTAGTAGTAGTAGCTGTAGTAGTCGCAGTAGTAGCAGTAGTAGTTGTAGTAGTAATAGTAGTAGTAAAAGTATTAGTAGTAGTGGTAGTAGTAGTAGTAGTAGCAGTAGTTGTCGTAATAGTAGTAGTTGAAGAAATAGTTTTAGTTGTAGCAGAAATATTATTAGTTATAGTAGGTGTACTAGGAGTACTAGTAGCAGTCGTAGAAGTGGCTGCAGCATTAGCATAGTATTACTACTAGTAGTAATTGTTGTTATTGTTGTTGTATTTGCAGTAGTCATTGTAGTAGTGTTAGTAATAGTAGTAGTAATATTGGTAGTAGCAGTAGTAGTAGTAGTAGTAATATTGGTAGTAGCAGTAGTAGTAGTAGTAGTAGTAGGAGGAGGAGGAGGAGGAGGAGGAGGAGAGAGGAGGGGGAGGATAGGAGGGGGGGGAGGAGGAGGAGGAGGATTAGTAGTAGTAGTAGAAGTAGTAGTAGTAGCAGTAGTAATTGTTGTTGTTGTTATTATTTTTGTTGTTGTTGTAGTAGTACTAGGAGCACAAGTAGTAGTTGTAATATTAGTAGTTGCAGAAGTATTGATCCTAGTAGTAGTAGAAGTAATAGTAGTAGTAGTAGTATTACTAGTAGTAGGAGGAGGAGGAGTAGTAGTAAGGGTCCTAGTAATAATAGTAGTAGTTGTAGTAGTAGCAGCAGCCGTAGCATTGTACTAGTAGTGGTAGTAGTTGGTATTCTTGTTGTTGTTGTTGTATTTGCAGTAGTCATTTTAGTAGTATTAATAACAGTAGTGGTAGTAGAAGTAGTAGTAGTTGCTGTAGTTGTTGTTGTTGTTATTGTTGTTCTTGTTGTTGTTGTAGTAATAGTAGTAATAGTAGTTGTTGAAGAAGTTGTAGTAGTAGTAGTAGTTGTTGTTGTTGTAGTAGGAGTACCACGAGCACTAGTAGTAGTCGTAATATTAGTAGTAGCAGAAGTAGTGATACTAGTAGTAGTAGTGGAAGTACTAGCATTAGAAGTTGTAGTAGTAGTAGTAATAGTTGTTGTTGTATTAGTAGTTGTAGTAGTAGTAGTAATAGTAGTAGTAGTAGTAGTAATAGTGGTAGTAGTAGTACTAGTAGTAGTAGTCCTAGTACTAGTAGTTGTAGTCCAAGTAGTAGTAATAGCAGTTGCAGTAGTAGTTGTAGGAGTAGCACAGTTTTAGTCGTAGTAGTGGTAGTAGTAGTAGTAGTAGTAGTAGTAGTAGCTCTTGTCGTTGTTGTAGTAGTATTAGGAGTAGAAGCAACAGTAGTATTAGTAGTTGTAATAGTGGCAGTGGCAATCACATTAGCAAGAGTAGTGATTGTAGTCGTAGTAGTAATAGTAGCTGTAAGAGTTATAGTAGTAGTAGTAGATGTAGTACAAATTATAGTAGTATTGGTAGTACAAGTAGTAGTTGTAGTAGTAGCAGCAGCTGTAGTTGTTGTTGTTGTTGTTGTCGTTGTAGTTGTGGTCGTAGGAGTAGTAGTAGTAGTAGAAATAGTCATAGTAGTACTCCTACTATTTCTA
The DNA here is from genome assembly GCA_005019695.1 of Trichopus zeylanicus subsp. travancoricus. Lineage (NCBI taxonomy): Eukaryota > Viridiplantae > Streptophyta > Magnoliopsida > Dioscoreales > Dioscoreaceae > Trichopus > Trichopus zeylanicus. The sequence continues at coordinate 625,897 of RXID01021857.1, forward strand.
CTGTTAGTATTACTATTGCTACTGCTACTACCCCTATTTATACTACTACTATTTCTATTATAATTACTTTAATTATTACTACTACAACTGCTACTGCTGCTGCTACTACTACTGCTAGTACCACTACTACTACTTTTGCCACTACAACTACTACTACAACAACAACTAGTACTACTCCTACTACTTCTACTATGCTAACTGCTACTACTACTACCACTACTACTTCTGCTACTACTACTACTAATGCTGTTGATGCTGCTACTCTTACTACTACAATAACTACTACTACTACTACTATGACTACTACACGACAAATACTATTGCTACTACTACCACTGCTACAACTCCTGCTAAGTACTACTAATACTACTATCGCTAGAACAACTACTATTACACCTCTACCACTAATACTACTCCTGCTACTACTACTAGTCATACTACTACTACAGCTACGGCTAGTTCGACTATTACTACAACAACAACAACTACTGCTACTGCTACTACAACTTCTACTACCACTCCTACTACAAGCCCAACTACTACTACTACTGCTGCTACTACTACTACTACTACGAGTACTACTACCACTTCTACTACTACTACTACCACCACTAAACCTGCTACTACTACCGCTACTACTAGTACTACAACCACTACAGCATCCACTACTACTACTACTACTACTACTTGGCTCCTGTGCCTACTACAACTATTTCCAATACAACTACTTTTGCTAGTACTACTCCTACTGCTACTACTCCAACTACTGCTAGCTACTACCGCTACTACTACAACTACTACTACAACAACAACTACTACTACTACAACTGCTGCTACGACAACTACTACTGCTATACCAACAACTACTACAACTTGCACTACTGCTATTTCTATTGCTACAATTGCTACTCCTACTCGTTTTACTATTACCATGACTACTACTGCTGCTCTTGCTCCTACTACTACTATTACTACAACAATAACTACTACTCCTAGTTTTGCGACTACAACTACTTCTGGTACTCCTACTAATACTTCTGTCACCACTAGCAGTTGTTGTAGTAGAAGTAGTAGTTGGAGTAGTAGTAGTAGGAGTTGGAGTAGTAGTAGTAGCAGTGGTACTAGTAGGAGTAATAATAGTAATACTCAAAGTAGTAGTAGATGTAGAAGTAGTACTGGCAGTAGCGGTAGTAATAGTAGTAGTAGTAGTAGAAGGAATGGTAGAAGGAGTAGGTTTAGGAGTAGAAGTCCTTGTAGGAGCAGTAGTGGTAGTAGTAGTACTAGTTGGTTTAGTAATAGTAGTAGGAGTAGTCGTATGAGAAGCAACATAAGTAGTTGCGGTAGTGGTAGTAAGAGTAGTAGTTGTAGCAGTTATTGTAGTACCAATAGAAGTAGTAGTAGTTGTCATAATAAGAGGAGTAGTAGTAGTACTCGTAGCAATAGTAGTAGTAGTAGTAGTTTCAAGAATAGTAGTAGTAGAACTAGTAGAAGTAGTAGTAGTTGTAATAGCTATTATAGTAGTAGTTGGAGTAGTAATAGCAAAAGCAGCAGTAGCAGCAGCAGCAGCAGTAGTAGTAGCAGTGGTAGTTGGGAGGAGGAGGAGTAGTAGTAGAAGTGGTAGTAGTAGTTTTAGTAGTAGTTGTAGTAGAAGTAGTAGCAGAAGCAGTAGTAGTAGCAGCACCGGAAGTACTAGTAGGAGTTTTAGTAGTAGTAATATTAGCAGTAGGAGTAGTAGTTGTTGTAGTAGTAGTTGGAGTACTAGTAGCAAAACTAGTTGTAGAAGTAGTAGTAGTAACAGTCGTAATAGCAATAGTAGTACTAGTAGTAGTAGTTGTTGTTGTTGTTATAGTAGTAATAGTAGTAGTATTAGTAGTAGTAGTAGTAGTAGTAGTAGTAGTAGTAGTAGTAGTAGTAGTAGTAATTGTTGTACTACTACTACCTCAACTGCAACTCACTCCAACTCCTACTACTACTTTTGCTACTACCAATACTGCTACTGCTACTCGTACTACTACTACTACTCCTCCTATTGCTACTACTACTATTACTACTACTACTACTAATATTACTTCTACTACTACTACTACTACAATTACTACTACCACTGACACTGCTATTACTACTGCCACTCATACTAGTACCACTTCCACAATTATTAATACTACTACTACTGTAACTACTTCTCCTACTACTATTCCCGCTACTACTATTGTTGTTGTGGCCACAGCAGCTACTACTACTAATGTGACTACCACTACGACTACTAATACTGCTACTACTGCAGCTATTGCTCCTACTACTACTTCAACAAATACTACACCTACTACAACTACTACACCAACTACTACCCCTACTACCACTACTACTACTGCTGCTACTGCAGCTGCTGTTGCTACTTCTACTACTACAACTACCACAACCAATACGTCTACCACACCAACTACTACTACTACTCCTACTCCTACTACTGCTCCTGCTACTACTATTACTAATACTACTACCACAGCTACTACCATGCCCTACTTATTCTACTGCTACTACTACTACTACTAGTACTACTACTCCTACTCCCACTCCTATTGTTACAACTATTCCTACTCCCACTCCTACAGCTTCTACTACTACTCCTACTACTACTACCCCTACGGCAACTACTACTATGCCTTCTACAGCCCCTACTACTTTGTGTTACCATATCCTGTCTATATCGGCGAGGGAGTTCTCGAATTAGAATTCATACCAACTCCTACTACAACTACAGTTACTACTACAACTACTACTAATACTATTGCTGCTGCTGCTGCTACTACTACAACCACCACTATAACAACAACTACTACAGCTACTACTGCTACTATTACTACTACTGCTACTATAATGACTACTACTACTATTGCCGATACTACTACACCTCCTCCTCCTACTACTACAACTACAACTACTGCAACGGCTACCACTACTACTATTACTACTATTAATGCTACTGTCATTGCTGCTACTACTACCATTACTACTACTAATAATTCTAATGTTGCTACTAATAATACTACTATTAGTGTTGCTACTTTTGCTACTACTACTGCTGTTGCTGCTTTTGCTATTGTGATGACTACCACTATTGCTACTGCTACTATGGCCACTACTGCAATAGCTACTACTACTACTACTACTACTCTTACTGCAGCTACTACTATTTCTGTTGCTGCTACTGATACTACTAATACTATTACAGCAACTACTACTTTTCCTGCTATTACTACCGGTACTTCTGCTACCATTGCTACAACTATTGCTGCTACTATGATGACATCTACTACTATTGCTGTTGCTACTGCTACTACTGCTACTTCTACTACTTCTACAACTACTACCACTATGACTACTGCTACTACAACTACTACAGCAACTACTACTGCCAATACTACTACTACTACCACAACAACTTCCCCTGTTGCTACTACTACTACTACTAGTACTACTACTGCTATTATTACTACTACTACCACCACCACCACAAGTAATACTATTGCTACTCCTACTGCTACTAATGCTACTACGACCATTATTACTACTACAACTGCTTCTACCGCTCTTGCTATGACTACTACTACTGCTACAACTATTGTTACTGTGACTACTACTACTGCTACTACTGCTGCTGCTAATACTCCAACTACTGCTAGTACTACTACTACCATTACTAATACTGTTGCTGTTGCTACGACAACTACTACTCCTACTCCTATTAATACTATTAACACTACTCCTACTACTGCTCCTACTTCTAACAAGACTACTACTACCATTGCTGCTTCTGCAACTGCTATTACTATTATTGCTACTACTCATGCTACTTCTACTATGTCTTCTAGTACAACTTCTACTAGTACTACTGCTACTACCTCTGCTGCTGCTGCTGCTACTACTACTACTACTGCTACTACTACTACTACTACTACTACTACTACTACTACTACTACTACTAATGCTACTACTACAACTACTACGACTATTGCAACAACAATAATTACTACTACAACTACTACTCTTGCTAATAATACAACTTTTGCCGCTAATGCTGCAGCGGTTCCTGCTGCTGCAACTACTACTACTACAACTGCTACGGCTACTACCACTATTACTAAAAGGACAATAACTACTACTACCGCTACTACTACTATCGTGACTACAACTTCTTCTACTTCTACTTCTACTACTAGAATTGCTGCTACAACTACTGCTGCCATTGCCACTAATACTCGTTCTACTACCACTACAGTTGCAGCGATTATTGCTGCTACAACAGTGACTGCTACTGCTATTGCTCTAACTACTACTACTACTACTACTACTACTACTACTGTTGCTACTACTACTACTACTACTACTGTTGCTACTACTACTGCAACTACTACTTCTTTTACTATTGCTACAAATACTACTGCTATGACAACCACTACTACTATTGCTGCTACTGCTACTACAGCTGCTCCTTCTACTACAACTTCTGCTACTACTTTCACTAGAACTACTTCTACTCATAAAGCTACAACTACTACTACTACAACTGCTACTACAACTACTATAATTACTATTGCTACTACTACCGCAACTACTAGTACTAGTACTACGACTACTACTATTACTACAACTACTACTACTTCTGTTGCTACTACTACTAATCCAATTATTGCTATTCCAACTAATACAATAACTACTACAGCTGCTATTGCTACTACTGCTACTGCTACTCCTATTACAAGTTCTTTTCCTACTACTACTACTTTTGCTACTAGTATTGCTACAATGACTACAACTACAGCTACTACCACTTCTACTGCTACCACTACTGTGACTACTACTACTACTACTACTACTACTACCATTACAATTGTTACTCCTACTACCACTTCCATGACTTGTACTACTACTGCTACAATTGGTTTTGTTGCTACAACAACTACTATTACTGTTGCTGCTGCTGTTGCTACTACTACTACTACTACTTCGTCTACCATCACTGCTACTACTGCTACTACTTCTACCATGACCGCTACTACTACTACTAGTTCTACTACTACTCATACTACTAAACCTATTACCACTACTACTACTCCTCCTCCTCCTACTACTACTATAGCTGCTACCACCACTACTACTACTACTATTGCTACTCCAACTACTACTACTTCTGCTGCTAATCCTACTACTATTCTAGCTTCTACTACTACTACTACTACAGTTACTACTAATTCTACTACTACAAGAATAACAATAACAACAATAACTACTACTACTATTACTACACCTACTACGACCCCTGCCACTACGACTAGTACTACTGTTATCACTACTACTACTACTACTACTACAATTACAACTATTGCTGCTACTACTACTACAAATACTACTACTACTACTACTACAACAACTACTAATAAAATTACTAGTAATACTACTACTACTAATACTACAACCCCATCTACCACTACTATCATTGCTACTACTACTGCTGCTACAACTATTACTACTTCTTTCCCTACTTCTTCTACTTCTGCACCTTACTGCTATGGCTACTACTACTTCTACAGCAACTACGACTACTGCTGCTACCACAATTACTACTATGGCTGCTCCTACTACTACTACAACTACTACAACAACTACTACTACTAGCATGACCACTACTACTACTACTAATACTACTATTAGTACTACCACTTCTACTACTCCAAGAGCTACTACTACTATTGCTCCTATAACTAATACTACTGCTATTGCTACAACTACTGCTAATTCTAGTACTACTACAAATACTACTACTGCTGCTGCTGCTGTTGCTGCTGCAGCTGTTACTACTACTACTACTACAGTAGCAGTAGTAGCGATAGTAGCAGCAGTAGCAGTAGCAATAGTAGTCATAGCAATAGTAGTAGTTGCAAAAGTAATAGTTGTTATAGTACCAGAAGAAGTACTAGTAGTAGCAGTATGAGTAGTTATTATAGTAATAGTTGTAGTAGTAGTAGGAGAAGTGGTAGGAGTAATAGTAGCAGCCACTACAATAGTAGTAGTAATAGTTTTAATAGTAGCAGTTTTAGTAGCAGTAGTAGTAGCAGTAAAAGTGGCAGTAGCAGTAGTAGTAGTGGTACTAGTACCAGCTGTAGTAGTAGTAGAGGTAGTAGTAGCAGTCGCTGTAGCTGTAGCAACAGTAGTAGTAGTTGTTGTGGTAACAGTAGTAGTAGTTGAGGTAGCAGTAGCAATAGCAATTGTAACAGTAGTAGTAGTAATTGTACTAGCAGTAACAGAAGGCACAATAGTAGTAGAAATAGTAGTATCAGTAGAACTAGTAGTTGATGTAGTAGAAGCAGAACTAGTAGTAGTAGTAGTAGTAGTAGTAGTAGTAGTAGTAGTAGTAGTAGTAGTAGAAGAAGAAGAAGAAGAAGAAGTTGTAGTAATGGTAGTAGTAGAAGTAGTATTAATAGTTGTCATCATAGTAGTTGTACAAGTAGTAGTACTACTACTACTACTTGTAGTAGTAGTAGTACTAATAGGAGCAGTTGTAGCAGTACGGGTAGTCGTAGGAGTAGGAGTAGTTGTTGTAGTAGTAGTAGTCGTAGTAGTAGTAGTGGTGGTAATATAGGGAGAAGTAGCTGTAGCATTAGTAATAGTAGTATTGGTAGTGGTAATAGTAGTCGAGGAAGCAGTAGCAATGACAATAGTAATAGCAGTAGTAGTAGTAATTATTGTGGTAGTAGTCGTAGTAGTAGTAGTCATATTAGTAGTAATTGGTGTAGTAGTAGTAGTAGTAGTAGTAGTAGAGCAGTAGCAATAGTAGTAGTAATAGTAATTGTAGTAGCAATAGCGATAGTTGGAGTAGTAGTAGTTATTATTGTTGTTGTTGTTGTAGTAGTAGTAATAGGACTAGGTGTAGTACGAGTAATAGTAGTAGGAGTTGTAGTAGTATAAGTTGTAGTAGTGGTAGGAGGAGTAGTAGTAGGAGGAGTAGGTAGGGGTAGCAATAGAAGTACTAGCAGTAGTAGCAGTAGAAGTAGAAGTAGTAGTAGTACGAGTGGTAGTAGTTGTTGTAGTTGTAGTTGCAGTAGTAGTTAAGTAGTAGTACTAGTAGTAGAAGTGGTATTTGTAGTAATAGTAGTATTAGTAGTACTAGTAGTAGTCATTGTAGTTGAAGTACTAGTAGTAGCTCTAGTAGAAGTACTTGCAGTAGTAAGAGTAGTAGCAGTAGTAGTTGCAGCAGTAGTAATAGTTGTAGCAGTAGTAGTAGTTGCAATAGTAGTAGCAGTTGCAATAGCAATAGTAGTAGTACTAGTAAGAGTAGTAGTAGGAGGAGTAGTAGTAGTAGCAGTGCTAGTAGTAGTACTTGTATTAGTTGGTGTAGGGGGGGTAGTAGGAGTAATGGCTTAGTAGTAGTAGTTGGATGGTAGGAGTGTTAGAAGTAGTAGTACAGAAATAATAGTAGAAGAGCTAGTAGTTATAGGAGTATTAGGAGTAGTAGTAGTAGTAGTAGTAGTAGTAGTAGTAGTAGTAGTAGCAGTAGGAGAGGCAACAGCAGCAGCAGCAGCAACAGTAGTTGCAGTAGTAGTTGTTGTACTAGTAGTTTTAGCTATAGTAGTAACAGCAGTAGTTGTCGTAGTTGGAGTATGTGTAGGAGTAGGAGTAATAGTAGTCGTAGTAGTTAGTAGTAGAAGTAGTAGTACTAGTAGTAGTAGTAGTAGTAGTAGTAGTAGTAGTAGTAGTAGTAGTAGTAGTAGTTGTACCAATAGTAAAACTAGTAGTTGTAGTCAGAGTAGGTGTAGCAGTAGGAGTGATAGTAAGATCAATAGTAGCAGTAGTACTAGTAATAGGAGCAGTAGCCTTAGTAGTTGTTGTAATATTTGTAGTAGTAGTAACATTAGTAGTTGTTCTAGTAGCGATACTAGTTGTAATATTTGCAGAAGAAGTTATTGTAGTAGTAGTAGTTATAGTAGTATAAGTAGTAGTAGGAATTGTAGTAGGAATAGGGGACTGAGTAGGAGCAGTATTAGTAGTAGTGGTAGTAGTACTAGCAGTAATAGTAGTAGTAGTGGTAGTTGTAAAAGCAGGAAGAGTAGTTGGTCTAGCAGCAGCTGCAGCAGCAGTAGTAGTAGCCATAGCTATCGTAGAAGTAATAGGAATAGTTGTAGCAGTAGTTGGTAGTAGTAGTAGTA